>OY796882.1:37390885-37749830 GCA_963680785.1 Diplosoma virens | reverse complement strand
GTCGCAAAGACTTGCGGTCAACAGCCTGGTATTTCCCATTTCTAACCAGCTGAGATGCAATAGCATCGGCTGAAACGGGACAGTGACGAGGAGGTGTCGTGACCTACCAGTAAGGTTGTTCAAAATACTCAACGCTTTTCGACTAGAGTGTGAGAAAGTCAATACTCCGAACTGCCTCGGACCATCAATCCCTCCGCTTCCTGTCAAGCTTGCAAAGCAGAGCTGTAGCAGCCAAACTTGAGTCGTCTCCCTGAGGAGACTGCAGGAATGTTTTATAGAGGGATTCACACTCTGCATTCCAACACGGAACATAGTTATTTCGATACCCGCGTGGGATAGTCTGTTTGGATGCTTTTTTAATGGTGTTAAAGAAGTCCTAGTAAGCCGCATCCATATCAAGTGAATCAGGCGGCAACAAAGTCTTTGCGAATTTATTCGTCAAAACAATGTAGTGACTCCAATTGGTCTTGCAGAAGTTCCATCGCTTAACAGGCATGCTTGGCACCGCCATAGCAAACCTTGGTGATGTAATAAGCGAAGGTCGATGTTGTGACCTAGAAAAGTTTTTAAAGACACGTCTATCCTGTAAGCGACTGTTTGGAACTACGCTAGCGAAAGCTAGATCCAGATTGGTGCCAGTGTTCCAGCGGCCGGAATAAAAATTGGCAGCGTTCTTGGCATTATATAGGAGACAAGACAATTAGTACTTGCCCAGACAGCCAAGCACTCACCGTCCGGGCTGTTGTCATCGTAACCCCAGTCAGCATGACAACAATTATAGTCGCCAGCGTAAAGACATGGGTGAGGAAACACAGGGAGATCCAGGGATCGCAATCGCGTTGGTGTGGCTTGCAGACGATGATTCGACGTATGTTAGATCTTTTGCGAAATTCTTTTTAATTGTGTATACATCTGCATCAAAATTTAGTTATCAATGAGTCACTAATTTTAATCAAAGATCGCCTCGTCTTCAAACAATATATTTCAAGTAAAAGAAAATAAAATTGTAAATAGTGAGTCAAACTGAAATAATATTGGACTTTATTATTTGCACAAGAACCGAGATTGACTCTGATACTTCCGATAAATTAGCAGTGTCAGGTGTTGTAAAAAAATGCTACAACTGTATTTAGATAAAGGCCACATTTTGTTTGGCGATAATTGTTACACTTCGCCAGAACTGTCCCTTTATTTGTATGGCAAAAACACTGGTTCCTGTGGCACTGTTAAGCACCATTGATAGTCTACAAAAGTGTTTGAAATGGTGCAAAAAACTATTTTTTATTTTATGGATATGTGCATATAAATGCAAATCATATGACTTTTTGCTAACTACAAAAAATTTCCCCAAGAAAATTTAGTTTAATCCTTAGCAAACAAATACTAGCTAAACATGGAAAGGTCACAAAAAAATTTGCCCACAGAGTACACGCCCCTCGAATCTGAAAGACTACAGGAAGCTGTCTACATTTGCAGGCACCTCTTTCATCTTCCCCCAGAAAACGGTACCATGTATGTCATAAAAAAGACAAGACCACAAAAAAAGAATGTCCTAGTGGTGTGTCCTAGTACAAAACAGCATTATGTAAACCATGATTTGTATACTATCATACGCAAGAACATTTCTAAACTTTTTAAATTTAAATTTTTGTAAAAGTGATTTTTTTAAAAAGTGAATTTTTGAAAAGCAATGATTATTTAAAAACTGAGTTTTCCTTTAAGGAACCGTTTAAGGCAAGTGAATTTATTCAAAATAATAAAAAGGGTTTGTCGCATCTGCCTTGAAGCTGTTTCTAAACAGGTATGTACCAAATTTGGCTGCTTGGCTCTCAGTCGCACAACATGGCGATGTAGCAAAATCGGTACATTGTCACTTTAAGGGTTAAAGTACATAAATTAAAGCAGCAAAATCAAAATTTCAGAGAAAACACAATGGGAAAAGCAGCAGAGTCAAAAAAAGCTAAAAACAAAAAGATATGTCCAGGAATATTGTCGAGAATTTTTATGAAATCCTTGAAACAAGCTATTCTGTCAATTCTGTGGAATCATTGTGATGATAAATCATGCGACAAACGTATCCAGATAAACAACATCTCCGAAATGGAAAGGATCAGAGATAAATGTCAGTCTCATTAGATCAACAGATAGCAAAAATGCAATCTTTTTTGCCAGCAAATGAAAAAGATTTTACAATAAAAAGTAAAAAATACAGTGTAACACATCAAAACTTAAAAGAACCTCCTTGCTGAATTTACAACTTACGATTTTTTAAAACTTTCACAAGCAATTTTGACACGTTGGGAAACGCAAGTGTAGTACTATGCTTACGATCTTTTACAGCATCAAAGAAGTCAGTGGGACGACTAAAGCAAACCATAGCAGCACCGGAAGCGCTCAATAAATTAAAGTCAATGAATGGTATCAACCAACAGATTAAGACCTTAATCGATAAGATTACCAACACTAGAAATACCAACAAGTACAAAAGAAATTATATTATTATTTTTTGCTGCTGTTTCAGAATCCATTCGCATATTACGTTTTGGCAAGGACCCATGCCAAATAAAAAAAATATATTCACAAACGGCTAGCTGTTAGCAGCGATTTTCTTCAAATTACTGCAGACACTTTTGCGAAACTGCCAGAGCACTCTCCTATCAAGGTGGACTGCTTCAAGGGGCGCAGTCTACCTTAGCCTTGTTTATAAGTTTTTTACCCAATTCTGAAAAAGCTTCTACAGCCTGGACAAAACTTTAAAAAAGAAACGTGTTTTCTTACTTAGTTATGATTAGCAACTTTCCAATGTAAAACTGATTTGATTATTTTTTATGAATAAAAGCATAAAAGTAAGCTTATATTTTACTTCATATTTTGCAAATTTGTTTCTATTTTTTTAAAATTATTAGGTCATAAAAAAGATTGTCTTAATCATAAGTGATGGACCGAGACTTCATTTTCAAAACACTATAAAATTCATGAAGTCGTACAGAATGAATATTCTTAAGGGTCGAACGCCTCAGAAGTACGCTATGTAAACTGTTTACAAATCATACCCGGAAGTCTGATTTATTAGTTCTGTTTATCATACATGATGCAGCCGGAGCTTGTATTGTAAACAATTAAAGGTCTAAAAAATGAATTTTAAACAGTTTGAAGCTTGGTAAAACAACAGACTGTTTAAATATTTAGAAAATTTATTGAACAACATGGAACTTAATAAATGTTAAGATTGCAGTTTGTTTCTTTCTTTTATTTTGAAATTATTAAAACGTTCTAGCCATCATGCTTCAAACTTTCTTTTTAGCTTAGAAAAATACAAAAATTTAGCAATAGCTTTTAGAATAGATTTGTGAGTTATTTTCAATATTATTATAGAAAACAGTTGATTTTTAGTATTTTAGTGTAATTTTTAACTTTTTATTATAAAGTAATTTTTTTCATTGTTAAGTAGTGATTGCGTAATCGGTACACCAACTGCCACTTAATTTATTTGTCTGAAAGTTGTTCTTATAAGTGTAATAGAAATATTTGTTTTGCCGTTTTTAATTTAAAGCGTGTGACAAGTAGCTTAATAGGATCGCGACCTTTGCAATTTTTTTTCTGTATCTTCTCTTTGTTTCTTCTGTTCTTATCTCGAATGCTCAGAAATGTTGTATGGAATCTTCAACAATTTTAAAGTTGACTCAAGATTAGAAGCTACAGAATTTGTTTACGCCGTGTGTCCAATTTGGTTGAATTGCGATGACATAAATTCCTTGACCAATTGTAAACTTAATATAATATGCTAATTGATTTAATAATTCTGGCTCAAGTGTCGCGCTCTTTTTACCTTGTACTTTTATTTTGCTAACTTGAATAGCAATAAGATACTAGAGGAGAACCCTACGTGAATTTCGCAGAAAATCACTAGCCTGTTGAAGGAAGCTTATACGAGTATTGAACTGGCGGGCCCCAGCGAATTAGATAGACAGGCGGGTATTATATTATGAAATAATTATATTAGAGAAACGAAGATGTAACGATTAAATGAAAATAAAAACATGCGCCAAAATTATATACAGGATGCTACGATTTACAAATAGATTAAATACTTCACAAATTGCCTAACAGAATTTACAGAGCCGCAAGAAAATATAATGAATTTTATAAATTTTTCCGCCAAAGCTTGATGCCAACTTGCAGTCATTACAGATACAATTGACATGCTAAATTATTTACAAAATACGTTCGTCAAAGCATTAACATCTAGAATCTGAATCTGCATCTAAATCTGAATCTGAATAATCACATTTCGCTGCTGCCCTATATATATGATGATGATGATGATGATGATATTTTATTCACGCTTAGTAACAATATTTAAGTACAGTATATGCAATGTACATTAAGCAAAGCATGAAAAGGAAACGCGACACAACGACAAACATTAAACATGCAGAAAGTATAGAGAGGGTAAGAAAGAGAAAAAAGAAAGAAGCACAGCCGCGTTACCTAATTCAAACTAAATATTATTATTTAAAAAGACAAAAAAGACACAAAAAAATGACAAGACAAAAAAAATAAAAAAATAAAAATAAAATGACAAAAAATGTGCAGTGCAGGAACGGTTATGTAAATCATTGGGAGGCACAACCGCCCTATATAGCTAACTATAAATTTAGCTCAACTGAGCATGGTGAGTAAAGAAAACCTCCCGAAAAGAAACCTCACCAGGTCCGGAAACCTATTCTGGATGCACTGCAAATACAAACATAAAAATAAAACAAAATACGAGACTTATATACCGTATATATATATATACTGTATATACTTATATACTGTATATATACATTATGAAGAGAGAATAAAGAAGTATAAAGTTTAGAAAAGAATAAAACATGCCAACTGTGTAAATTGATTTGAATAATCAGTTAAAAAAATAAAATAAAATAAGGTTGATTGTCCATTCAACGGTTTGAATTTGTTATATCAATTGATTCCAATTTTCTTACGTAGCATACACTCTTTCTTGATAGAGATTGAAAATGTTTTGAAGATTGTAGCCTGATTGAGAATTGATAAGAGAACCAATGTTGATGATTGTTTTTTAGAAAGACATGTGCTTGAATTTCCTGAATTCATTTTTATCTGAAATAAAAATGCTTTCCCGCAGTAAGTAGCTCACTGAAATCATTAAATTTAGATCTTATTGAATATTTAATTATACACTAATTCTAGTTTACAGATGTATAAAAGCAATATCTTCATGCACTGTCAAGTTATGGCGCCGAAAAGACAAAGCGCCATTAAGACGTGGTTATAGTTTTATAACTTAATTTGTAAAATCTTTTATTGATCCTTATTTATATTGATTCATTGAGTAGGAATTTTTTAAGATTGTTTCTGAAACATTTGAAAGTCTGGTTGCTAGTTTTTAAATTGGCTGGGAGAGAATTCCAAATGAAAGGGCCTTGATAAGAAAAAGATTGTTTTGCAACAGTTGTTTTACAATGATGTGTTATGTATTGAGCTTTGTTTCTTGTATTGTATTTGCATGGATTTAAATGCAAATTACAACTAAAAGCAGGAGATTTGTTTCCACCTTGTATTAATTTGAACATAAGAGATGCCGTTTCCAATTTATATAATTGATTTATTTTTAAAACGTTGCATTGTTTCATAATGTCATTTATGTTGGAACAATAGGGCAATTCAAATATCATTCTCAAGAATTTGTTACAAATTTGCTGAAGCTTTGTAATTAGAGTTGAATTACCAAAACACCAGTTTGAAATGCAATATTGGAGGTGACTGTTAATTAGAGAATGATACAGAAGGAGTAATGAATCCTTGTTTACAAGTGATTTTATTTTGCACATTACACCATAACAGCTTCTTAGCTTTGAAATCAAGTATTTCATATGTAGACTCCAGGAAAGATTATTGTGAATGAATACACCCAGAAATTTTAGAGAATTTACCTGATCAATTTGTCTATTTCTTATTGATAAAGAATGTTTACCTCCAACATTTGAGTTTGGAGTACTAAAAAGCATAAATTTAGTTTTTTCAATATTTATTGACAATTTGTTAGAAACCAGCCACCGATCAATTAATTCCATCTCTGATTGCATGAATTGGAATAGAGTTGACGTATTTTTATGGCTAGTCCAAACAGTTGTATCGTCAGCAAACATAACGGCTTTGCTTTTAGTTAAGCAATTGTTAAAATCATTCACATATATAAGAAACAGGAGTGGGCCTAAAATAGACCCTTGCGGAAAACCCATGGTTGATGAATTGATTGTGGATGATAAAACACCAGAACACACAACTTGTTGTTTTCTGTTGAGTAAATAGTTCTTGAACCAGATATATGCTTGTCCTCTTATTCCATAGTGGTCGAGTTTTTTTAGAAGTATTTCAATGCTAATTGTATCAAATGCTTTTGATAAATCCAGGAAAATAGCAAGGCTTTTTTCGTTTTTGTTGAATGAATTGGTGATGCTATTTATAAGAAGCGAAATAGCTTGGGAAGTAGAACATTTTTTTCTGAAACCAAATTGATTTTCGAAAAAAAAATATGTCTGTTTAAAAAGCTAATTACTCTGCGGTACATTATTTTTTCTAAAATTTTGGAAATATTTGAAAGTAGGCTGATAGGCCTATAGTTATTTATGTCACTAGCATCACCCTTTTTATACAAGGGTATGATCTTGGCAATTTTGAAATCACTAATTACTTTACCAGTAGAAAGAGAAAGGTTGAATATATGTGAAAGTGCCATGATAATATTATCAGGAGAAGATTTCAGTAATTTAAGTGGGATTTCATCAAAACCTGCACTTAGTTTTGGTTTGCTGTTTATAAGTATATTTTTTACTTCCATAGGGCAAGTAGGCCAAACATACATAGTTTCTTTAATTTTGTTTCCAAGATATTCAGAATAATTATTTTCATACTTAGGGAGTGTACTAGTATATTTACATGCTATAGATGAAAAATGGTCATTGAATAGGTTAGCTAGTTGCTGTGGATCAGTTATTTTGTTATTATTTGTGTAAAGAGATTTACACTCAGGTATATTTTTCTTCCCCAAAAGGCTATTGAGAGTCCTCCAGGTAGCTTTTATGTCGTTTTTATTAGATTCCAGTTTATTTTTAATGTGTTCTTGTTTTTTTTGTTGAATCTTTCTAAAATAAAGATTGCGAGCTTTTGTAAACTGTCTTTTTGTTTCAGGGGATTTTGTTTGCATGTATTTCTTAAATAATGCTTCTTTGTTGGACAATAATTTTTTGAGCTCATCATCAAACCAGTTATGATTCTTTCTACTGTCTCTGATAACCTGTTTGGGAAAGTATTTGTTAAACAGATTCATATAATCTTTCAAAAGTACCTTGAAGCTTGTATCTGGATCTGTTTCTTTTAATACTGGGTCAATATTGACTTTTTGAAGTTTATTGTTGAAAAGAGTTATTTTGGCACTTGAAAAGAATCTTTGCATCTTAGGTTCAGATTGAGGATCAATGCTGTTTGCATAACTCAGGAATAATGGAAGATGATCCGAAAGGGGATGAGTTATAATTGCTGCACAAATAGATTTATCCAAACTGACATTGGTCCAGTGAGCTCCGCGTGATCGCGATGCGTTACGCCTTCTATGGTGGCCAGACGGAGACATAAAGGTCGAATCTGAAATTTATAGAATGATGGTACACTTGTTTGGTGCCAAATCCTCTCCCAGTTGCGCTGTCCTTTGCTTGAGAGAGGTAGCAAACGAATTTTGGAAGTTTTTTAAACCAAATGTGTCGAAAAAGTAAGATAGTCCTTTTACGTGGATGATTTTCTTGCAGGTGCAAGAAACTGTGAAGAAGCAACCAAATTGGTGAAGAATATGCGGAAAATAATAGAGATGGGTGGATTCAAGTTAACAAAGTGGCAGTCCACTAGTGCGCAAGTAATGGTATCCATCCCAAACAACTGCCGCGAAAAAGTTGGATGCGGACAACAATCCTTTGGTGGCGAAAATGTTGTGCTCTGTATAAAGTGGTTTCTTGAGACGGATAAATTCTACTTTGATTCAGGAACCCTGGAATTGAACAAACCTGTTACTAAACGTGGATTACTCACGGTGACCAATTCAGTATATGATCCACTGGGATTTCTTGCTCCTGCAATTTTGGAGGCACGCGTGATATACAGGAATGCATGCCGAGAGCGGAGCAACTGGGATGAGCCACATCCGGATTTGATTAGGGTGAAGTGGGAACGATGGTGAAAAAGTTTAAGTAACTTGAAAGACCTTCGTATACCGTGATGTTGCCTAGTTGAAAGCAAGCCGTTGGGTTTGCAATTGCATGTTTTTCAGATGCGTCCAGCTATACAAAAGGATATGTGTGCTATCTGCGAGTCACACGAGGAAACGAACCAGCTGAATGTCATTTAATTATGGCAGCACTGTAGCTGATGAAGAAAAACGAACAATTCCACAGCTTGAGCTTGAAGCGGCAACGGATGCCGTGATGATGGCGAGAATTGTAAAAAGAGAGCTTGATTTAGAAGACTGTAAGTGTAATACTGGACAGATTGTACTGCTGTATTGTTAAGTTTGCGTTCTGATAGGAAACAATTTCCTGTTTTTTTTAAGGATCGCCTTGTTTGTATACAGCAGTATACTAGCATACATGATTGGACGTATGTACCAACCGGTCTTAACCCTGCCGATCAAGCTTCTAGAGGTACAAATGTCGCTGCACTGATTAAAGCAGGGAAATGGTTGAATGGACCAAAGCTTTTTTATGGAGATCCAAAAACGTGGCCCAGCCAAGTGCTTCCGGGAAAGGTCGAAGTTAATGTGTACCAAGTTTTCAATTCCCAAGTAGGCCACACAGATACTCCACGTTGTTTGCATCGTTGCCGAAAATACCATGAATAAATTGCTTGTTCATATTTCAACTCTGTATTGATTGAAACGAGCTGTAGCTTGGCTACTTTGCTTCAAATGCTGGATGAAGAAAAAGATTTCAAAAGAGGAAGAAACTCCACTCAAACCGGGTTGCCTAACTGCAAATGAACTGATGAATGCAGACGTTGTTTTAGTTAAATATGTACAAGCTAAAGAATATCCTGATTGGATGGATTACATGTCTCGAAAGAAAACAAGAGAAGTAAACAAGACTTTTTCGCTGTGGAAGTTGAGTCCATTTTTACAGGACGGATTAATCAAAGTCGGAGGGAGGTTAGAAAACAGCTCCTTCAGTTATTAAGTAAAGCATCCAACAATCCTGCCCCAAAACTCCTTGTTAGCTTTTCTGATGATAAACTATCATTACTGTATCAAAGCAGCTCATTCTGGAGTGAATATCACGTTAAATTCAGTGAGAAAACAGTATTGGATAGAAAATGGTCGAGCGGCGACACGCCGAGTTTTAAAAAAATGAATTCTATTTTGTGTCATAAGAGACGCAAAGCCTGCTCAACAATTAATGGCCAATTTGCCTTCTTCGCAATTGCAAAGTGAAGAACCGCCGTTTTCGCACACAGGAGCTGATTGTTTTGGACCATTTATTGTAAAGAAAGGACGAATGGAACTGAAGCGTAATGGATGCGTCTTCATATGCATGACGACCAGGCCATACACCTGGAAGTTTTGCCTGATTTGACTACTGATTCATTTATCAATGCATTGCGACGATTTTTCGCGCGGCGAGGACCGTCGACGCACTTATATACTGATAACGGTACAAACTTCACAGAAACTGAACGAGTTTTAAAAGAAGAAGTGAAAAGGTGGAATGAAAATAAAATTCACGAGTATTTGCAACAACAGGAAATTGAATGAAAATTTAACACTCCGAAAGCAAGTCACGCTGGGGGCTCGTGGGAAAGAGCGATTCGTACCGTGAGAAGAATTTTGCAAACTGTTATGCCAAACACAAGACATGACGATGACCGTGTTTTGTGAAGTGGAAGCTCTTGTGAACTCGCGCCTTCTCACGGAAGTGCCTCTAGAGATCGGAGAAGATCTATCTTTAACGCCGAATCATTTGCTAAGAATAAATTCTAAAGTTGCTCTTCCATCGATGGTGACTTCTGTCAAGGACTGCTATGCGCGAAACTGTTATAAAGTTGTTCAGTTGGTTGCAGACAAATTTTGGAGACGATGGCTCGAAGGGTATCCAGCAACCAACATGAAACGACCAAGGTGGAAAAAAGAAAAGGAGAAAATACCGTTGGACGATGTGGTACGGATCCTAGTCGAAAACTCTGCTCGCGGAAATTGGCCTTTGGGTAGGGTAATTGAGTTGTTTTCCGATAAACACGGGCTTGTACAAAGTGTTAAAGTAAAGAAAAAGGGAAGTTGTTCTCAGAGGCCCATTAATAAATTGTGTCCTATAGTTAGGAGAACGCCATTGTAAGATTTTTTTGGGGGGTTGTAAAGCCAATTCAAGTGTTTTTGTTTCTTGTTCAAGCGCGATTACTGTAAATTTGCTGCAAAATGCGTGTGGGTCGAAATTGTTATATTTAAAGGGATGTCGTAGTGTCTAAAAAGTTTGTAGTTGAAAAATGTGTTGAGCCCATTTTTGGGGGGAGAGTAACTTCAGACACCACCCTTTTATTTTTAATTAAGTTTGGCCGCTTGGTGTCGTCAGGCAGACATTTGACTTACTTGTCAATTACAAAAAAGCGTGGAAAAAAATGAAAGAAAAAATAGCTGTTAATGTGGGGCTCATATTAATACTGTTAAGAGTTATTGTTGTTTGGAAAACACCTTTATAAACGGAAGTGTAAATTTTTGGAGTAAACAATATTTGATAAGTTTTATTTGTTGTTCTTATAAGCGAAATTTTATTGAAGTAACTGTATAGCAAACCTCTGGTCTGGAATCGCTATTCAATCAATAAATTTAATAATTCAAAGGAATTACAGTCGTTGTTAAAGAAAAGTGTGATCTAGGAGTGAGTTGTTCCAGTTGACAAATTAGGTTTTCCCTACTTTCGGAATCGGCGGCGTCAACAAACATCATGATTATTCATAAAATACTTTGATGTTCACAAAATGTAATAAGCATTAAGTATAGAATACGTATTTAGTTTCGAGTTATGTATGCCATTTCGAGTTAGTTTTGTAAATATGATTTGTATTAATGTTTCATTCAAACACAGTAAGAATTTATAGTTAATGGGTTGTGCATATCGTATAATCATATGTATATACGTATTTATCAAAACATAAATAACAAAAAAACATGTATTAAAATACTCCCAACAAACTGTTTCGCAGATGAGGCTCATCAGGGAACACAACAATTAAAAAAAGCAATATTATTTACGTTGAAAGAAATAAAATAAGGTTAAAACAAATTTTTATGTTTCAAATGAAAACTTGCATTTTAGAAAAATAGTGCAACCAAAAGTTTGGGTTCAAACAATTATTTTACTCAAGTTATTGATTGATTAACAAATAATTACTTTTGTCACGAGAAATTAAAAGAAAACATGCTGTAATGTTGCGCATACTCGTAGATGTATTAAACTTGGCCAAGCTGCCGAAAAGATTAAAGTGTAGAAAACATTAGTATGGATCATTCGTTAAGAGAGAGTGTTATAAAAACATTTTTTTATAAAAAGATTCTTTTATAATCCTTTCTTTTAACTATAGATCTATAAATTTTTTTACGCTTTACGGGTAATCTTTTCGGCAGCTTGGCCAAGTTTAAGAATACATCTATGTGCAACATTAGAGCATGTTTTTTTTAATATCTCGTAACAAAAGTAATTATTTGCTAATCAATCACTTACTTTAGTAAAATAATCGTTTAACCTAACCTTTTGGTAGCGTTATTTTTCTATGATGCGAATTTTCATCATAAGCGTAAAAATTTATTTTAACTGAGTCCCCTGATGAGCCTTACAGGTGAAACAGTCTGTTGGGACTATTTTAATAAAAAATTTTTTAATATTTTTGTTTTGATAATCAGAAATAATCGTTCTGACTATTGAAGCCATTGAGCACTCTTCTAAAGAACACCAGTAATTTGCAGTTATACTGTATATGTATATACATTCATATACATAATTTTTTAAAGTAAATATCTTTTTATGTATTTAAAAACCTTAATTTATTTTCTACAACTGTCAACTCAAAAAGATGATTTTTGCTTAGTTAAATCTAATTTAAGATAAATACTTAGCCATATTAGGGAGTCGGAGTCGTAGTAGTAGTCAAAATTTATTGTAAGTCGGGAGTTAGAGTCGGAGTCGGCATTTTTTGAATTTTAGGAGTCGGAGTCGGATCTTAATCTTTCGACTCCGCAACTTTGCTATTAAGTACCATATATTTTCCCAGAAACAATTTTTTTCAGCACTTGCTTGTTTTTCGAAATTACTCTATGCAACTGACGGCAGATTTAATCCAAGTTTACTTTTGCTTCAAGTAGAGATTTCACTGTATTTTCATGAAATCTGTTCCTTTTACCGGTCCATTGAGTCGATACAAGAGAAAACCCCAGTTTGACAAACGCGTCACTGACCAGAAGAAAAAAAAGATGGTAACCAACTTGTAAAAGAGTGAAAACGATTTATTTCCATTGCAGATTTTCATCCACTTGGTTTCGGCTTTATTTTTACAGAACTCGTTGTCTGGAATCTTCTTGAGAAGAGTATTGAGAGCTGAAATCTCATCAAATAGCTCATCTCTCAGTGCCATTGGTGCACCAACTTCCTTTGCTAACTCTTTAACCTTCTCGTACTAAATTGCTTGAACTCTTAGCAGGATCCAGTAAATATACAAAGTGTATCCGAAAAGTAACAAGACTGCGACCGCTGCATGCTTTCTTCAATGAATTTTGACAAATTTATTGCGTCACAGCATTGCGTAGGACGTCAGCAATGTCGTAAGACGCAAGATTTCACGCGCGTTCTGATTGAAGCGTCTCTATTCGTTTGGTTCGTGTTTCTTAAGTTTTGTCGTACTGCTTGAAACGCCGCATTTTTTAGGTTTGATTGTAGGGAGTGTTGGTGAAAATACTGTGCAAATATGAGTACCGTGGAGCAAAGAATTAATTTTAAATTTTTAGCCAAGCTTCAGAATATTTTGCGTTGCTGCAGCAAGTTTACAAAAAAGAAACAATGTCAAGAGCTTATGCTTTTGAATGGCAAAAACGATTCCTTGAAGGTCAAGAAGAATGCGAGGATGATCAAAGATCTGGCAGACCGGTGACAAACAGAACTGATAACAACCTCAATCGAGTGAAGCAACTGATGCGTGTAGATTGTCGACTGACTGTGAGAATAATTTTTGAGGAGCTTTCCATTGTCAAAAACACAGCGTGGAAAATTCTTACTGAAAACTTGGAAATGCTCAAGTTGTGTGCGAAAATGGCTCCAAAAATTCTCTCCAAATACCAAAAACAACTAAAATTCACTGTTTGCCAAGACATTACCAAGCGTCTGGAGGCTGAATCAGATTTGCTCAACTATGTCATAACTAGGGATGAAACATGGGTATTTGAATACGATTCAGAAACGAAGAGACAGAGTTGCGAATAGAAAAGTTATGGATCCCCAAGGCCAGTGAAAGCAAGGAAGTCGAAGACGAAATTAAAAATGATGTTCGTTGTGTTTTGATATTTAAGGCATGGTTCATTTCGAATTCCAAACCCAAGATCAGAAATTGAACCAAACCGTCTATAAAGAGATTCTTCGGCGCCTCGTAAGATCAGTGCGTGACAAGGCCCGAGCCTTTAGGAAAGCCACGCATAGGCGCTCCATCACGATAATGCTCCTGCTCACACAGCCCTGAGTATTTGTCAGTTTCTCGCAGAAAAAAATATTGCAACCTTGGAACACCCCCATATTCCTCCAATCTGGCCCCGTGTGATTTTTTTCTCTCCACTGTAGTCAAAACTGTTCTGAAGGAAACTCATTTTTCTAAAATCGATTCCATCAAAATGGCTGCGACGACGGAACTCAAAAAGATCACAAAAAATGCCTTTCAAGAATGTTTTGAACCGTGGAAAAGGGGAATGCACAAGTGTTTTTAAGTGGAAGAGGATTACTTTGAAGGAATTTGACTTTGTTATATTTAAATATTTTTCAATAAAGTTTTTATAACACCAGTCTCGTTGCTTTAGGAACACACCTCGTACTTTGTATACGTTTCAAATTGGGACCACTTACTGATGTATTTCAACGTGATAGCGTAAAATTCTTAAAAGCTCAATTTAAGAACATTAGCATGCTCTTTATTGAATGCTTCAGTAGATCAGCTATAAATGCTCCCAAAAATTCTGAACACTGACGATGCAAAATTTTGGATCGAAACAAGTCAACTATCTCAGACAACTCAGGAAAGAGCACATTTGTTGTCTGCAGAAATAATTGAAGGCTATTTCTAAAAATACCTAAGTCACATTTTCGAAAAAATGAGATAAGCTGAAAAAATTGTTTGTTTACTCCCCAGAAATATTCTGACAAAAAATCTTTTCAGAATAATGTGCAGAAATCACTTTTTGAATAGCATAGAGTTTTAAAATCTTAGCGTATTTTTATTCTAGAAGTACCGAAGTCCAACTGATTTATGTTAAAAATTCCTATGCACACTTGATAGCTTATTAAACCTATTGTTTGAAGGCTCGACCTCCAAAGCAGTCTCACCTAAACAATTTTTTTTACTTTTGTCAATAAAACTTGAAATAGGAGGTTTTGAAAGTTTGTCAAAGGTTAATAATATAAGAGTAACGCAAGGATTATAATGAAGTAATAACTTTCATTTTCACTATAGGCAAGCTTATTAAATAATTTATTTTTGCATTAGGTTTACCTGTATTATTATTTTAATCATTATTTTTAATTGGAAATCCAAACATTTCATTTGGAGCTTTTGATTCCCGTCTATAACCTAATAATTTAGTTACATAGCATTCTATTGGAGTCACAAAGCATTAACTCATCTATTGATATTCAGAAACATTTTCTTTAAAAATTTGTACTTAATAGCTTTATGTTGATTTAGCTTTTAGTTCATAGATCATGGAAAAGTTTTTTTTATGTTTTCTTGGTTTAGGTATGCAAATTTTCCGAAAATTAACATCTCATCACTTGGTTTTTATTTCCCCCAGATCCTAAATTCTTTTCTGATATGTCACTTTATAAAAAATAGAATGCATATTATCATTATTATCACATGTAGTTGACTTTTTCTGCCTAACTACACTCTCAATTTGCTAGAAAACCGCTTGTAAAAAAAATTTGCAATAAAAGTACCTAAGTCCAATTTGCAAAACAAGTTTTAATTCTTTATGACGTCATAATAAAATTCTAAAAAGTTGTTAAAATAGGGAGAGATACATAACCAATGTAATAAAAATCATTTAGGTTTTTTCCATCATTAATCTGATTTGCCAGAGTTTTTGAAAACTTTAGACCTCATTTTCTCAAAACTGACATTATGTGACTTAGGTACATTTAGAACCAAGCCCTTTAATTTTGGTTTATTGAAAAGCTGGAGAGTACTGTAAAGAAATGACACAATAATCAGTGACGTTTCAACTTTAAAAAAATTCTCTGAAATACGAGGTGGTTGTTTTAGCAAAAAAAAATGCATTTGAGTAGTTCCCTGAGTTCGATCATTTGCGCAAGCACAGTATATAGAGTTAGCTATCGAGTCGGCGTGTGGGTTGATAGAGTTGAATAGTTGGTGTCCAGTTGTTCACAGAATTGTTTGCGGCTATTCGTACTATCGGTTTGGCTTTTGAATTGTCATCCATCTTTAACATAATTGTTTCAATGTCAACTGTGAGAGGTTCTGCCCCTTTTCTGCGGCGCTATGCAAAATATGGGCACGGCGCTATGCAAAATATGGGCAGGGCAGCCGATTAAAATCAGATACGTTTTTTGCTATGAAATGTGATAAAAGACTTTTTTTCTCCTTGATTAGAGTCTGCAAAGTTCACTGATGCATTGTTGGCACAAAACAAGGTCAGCTGTTGCAGATATAAGTTATTTTTTTCCATGCTTGAAAGAATAAAACTCATGATCTGTTTCAAGGCCTTTTTTTTGCGACTCGAATACCGGCTGAAAATAAGACAAAATAGGGACACAGGTCCAAAATAAGTATATTTTATAGACTTAAATACAATGAAATTTTTTACGGCATTGACCTTCAATTAAAGAACAAATCTTATAAATAAAGACAGTATGGCAATCCTGCTAGTATAGCATAGCGTACTTAAAATACTTGAAAGTACGAAAAACATAACGGCCGTTACGGTTGCACGATATATGGAACTACATTACAATGTAAGGTAAAATTTAAAGTATTTTTATCGTTTGTATGACCAACTTTGCTTTTCTTTTCTATTTATTGTTACCAAATCGGCGCATATCTCTTTTTTAGTTTGCTATTTGAAGTACTTGTATAGCTTTATTTGTTTTTCAATAATATTTTGTTTTAAAAGTCTAATTTTTATTTTTTTTATTAAAATATTAAACGCCCATTTGTTCAATTTGTTAATTTCATATTAATTTTATTGCAGTATACCAAGCTAGGCCATTTCTTTATGTCTACATCAAAAATGAAAAATAACTTCATATAAAAAAATTTCTTAATATCTAGATTTGACATGGCATCTAACTTGGTTAGATCATCCAATATTTCCAAAGAGAGAGAAAACCTAGGTCATGTTATTGAGAAGGTAGTTAAAAATATTAATCTTAATTTTTTAATCAACTATTTGTGAAAAAACATAACTACGTACTCTTAACACCATGTTACTTTCTTGATCAACACACAGATGCGTAACAATATTATTTACTTCTAGAAGGGTTTATTCCGCACAGAGCAATTGCAATTGCGCTGAATCAAAGATTTTTACTCGACTCCTGTTCAACCTAACAAACAAGTGTTAACACCAACAAACTAATAAACAAGTGCTAACATTAATGAATTCATAATGCCTAAAGTTTATTTCACTATATTACACCCACAAAAATTTTCCTGCAAAAGTTTTTTCATCAAGCTAGTATCAGGGGTAGCAATCGCTTACGTTATGCTGATAAATTTTTCTTTTGAGGTAAAAGTTTCGGGGTGAAAATTACGCATGCGCAACTTAAATGGAATCAATGAGTTAATGTTGAAATAAAATTTTTATGTTCGATATTTTAATCAATTTTTACCAATGTAACTTAACGTCATTGATAACACTTATTTGATGAGCACCGACTAAAAAAATAATGTATATTTGTGGGCTACAAATAAACTCAGTATCAGTAAAAGCTACTAGAGTACTTTTATGGTTTAGTTGTCTGTCTACCTCACAAATGACTTCGAATTATTTAACTAATAACTGTTTCCTCATTTCCTCCTTACTATATTACAATATTTATAGATTGCTTGACATAAGAACTATAAAAGTACATTAGATATTTTAGTTTCTTGCTGCAGATTTGCTTTCGACTGGATAGTAAAATTTGGGTAAATTAACAAAAAAATTGCCCTAAATCCATAAATTTTTTACCACATGCTTCCAGTAACATTATAAAGTAGTTTTTCATTTCAAACACTTTTTAATAAACTATTTTTAGATAAAAAGTATATATGATGCTTTCACTTCAGTGCCTAAAACGTATAATTAGTGACAAAAAGTAGTAAGATGCTTTTTTCTATTTATTTTTTGTTTACTTAAATACAGTTTCACTTTAAATTTTGCTTCCTAGTAAATGCTGTACTTCCGTGTAAGAACTGGCAGTCTTGAAAAGGAAGGATATCAGTTAATTTTTGCACTGCCGTTTTTGTTGCAAATGCTATTTTAGAATAAACTAAAGTTGCTTAGGAATTTTGTACGTTTTAAGATGATTTATAGGTTACAAAAGCAAAGTTTGTTTAAGGTTAAGCTAAAGCTGAAAATTTAAATATTTATCAGTGTTGTGTTTAATGGTAAATTTAAAATTCATTAAAGAGAAAAAGCAAGACAAAATTTTTTCCAATTTTTATTTGCAATAATTAGCAAAGCATAAAATACTTTATAACAAAACTGAACGATATTTAAAAAAAAATGGCCAAAATATAAAATAGATTTTAAAAATAACATACAGCCCAGTGAAATTTTCAGAATTTTGAAAGGAGAAGGCTGTACAACCAAAATAAAACATGCTTAGAGGAAAATTGTTTTGAAGTTGGCGTTTGGATAAAAACAGAAATCTTAAAAGTTTCAAGTTTGTATTTAACGGGCCAAACGAGGTCCAAAACTTTTTGAGGTAGGAACCCTATGCGTCCTCCTAGCTGCGGGTTTTTGGGCCATAAACTAAAACTTATTAAATTTACCAAGTGTATTACAAATATCGGCAGTCACTTACTTTACACAACTTAAGTTTTCTGTTTTTTTGGCAAAATTTATTGATTACTGCATCGCAATTAAGGTTTATATCTTTATTGATGTACAAATAAGTCAAACCTCTCAGTTTTTTCATGGATTGTTGTACGCAAAAATGTTTTCAAAAGTTTCAAAGCGTTAAATGAACGCTCATTTATAGCTCTTATGACTGAAATTGTTGCGATTATTTAAAGTAATTTCGATATTAGTGGATAAATACCCATTAGCAAAGCTACTGCAAGAGCATTCATGACTTTATTTGGGCAATTTGTAGGAACTCGACGGGACAAATAAGAGTTCTAAATAAAACATCTTGGCTTTTAAGTCATTCAAGGCTGATGAAAAACAATGCTCAAACATATTAACACTAGAAAGACTGAAATTTTGATTCATCTAGAAAGACGGAGGGTGTCATTTTGACACCCATGTAGTTTTAAGTCCAAAAATCGGTTTTGTTTACATTTTTTTTAACAAAACAGCACAAATAAGTCAAACCTAACTAAACATGTGATACATAACGACAAAACACAAATTAAATGCAAGTATTTTATTTGCAGCTTGTGCACACACGTTGTATACTGGCAGTGCATTTTACACAAAGGGATTTTTTGCATTTGTGGCATCTGCCAACAGAGCGATTTTTTTTACAGTTGTCTTTGACTTGGCAGTTTCATGTTGCTGGGTGTTAAAAGTGCTGATCTGGATCTGCATCTGCTTCTTTTGTTGTATGAGGAATAGTTGAACTTTTCACAAAAGGCATTCCAAGTTCTTCTGCCAAGTTTTGCAAAAACTGCCGTCTTGAGATTTTTATACTATTGATTTCTATGTATAAAACCCAAGCATTTATAGCTGCAAGATCCAACGTATTTTGAAAAGAATGGACAGGCCACCTTCTCGTCATTGTCCTGACAGTGTAATTGCAAGCCATTTGGTCTATCACATCCACATCATATTTTGTTTCGTTGTAACACTTAACAGTTTCGGGTGTTTTCTTTTCGTTATCTGCTATGGCAACATCTGTATGTAAAGCTTAGCAACAAAACATTCTTCTTGGGTTTTCCCTGATATACAGTGAGCAAAATATCTTCAGATTTATACAGCCTGGTTGCGTATTGCTTGTCTCTCAAATTCTTTATTTTACAGGGAACTTCTCTTCGATTTTTGTTTAGCGTTCCTAATAGACTAGTGTTTTTGCTCTTCAAAAGGTTTGCTAGTTTTACTGAGGTAAAATAGTTGTCAGTGGTTATATTTCTTCCTTTTTTTAAATATGGTTTAGCTAACTTCATCACAACATGGTCAGAAACACGTTCATTTGTTGATCGGAACTCATCTTTTCCAATATATGGAAAACCATTTGCAACATACTTGCTATCTTTATCTACCACTAGCCAGTACTTTTGCCCATATTTATCCGGTTTAGATGCCATGAATTGAGTGAAAGAGCATCGAGCTTTACTTGGAAAAAGCTGCTCGTCCACTGTTAGAAAGGCTCCAGGCTTATAGCATGCAATACAATTTTCAATAAATCGATTCCATACTGTTGGAAACAAAGCAAATTTGTCAGTTTGTAGTCTTTCTGATCGACTAGATTTTTTGTCGAATCGCAAAAATCGAAGAATCTCCTTGAAGCGATCTCTGGACATCACTTGCTTGAAAAATACAATACCCCAATTTTTATTCCAAAGATCGGTCAACGGCATATCATTTTTTCCCGTCAACCCACGTACTTACATAATGCTAATAAAAGCTTCTAACTCTTCGACAGAAAGAGTAAAATCTTTGCATCTTGCTTGTCTGTGAGCTTCGATTATAGTACAACTTTGAATGTGTTCAAGAATAAACCTATCAATGATCAAACGCCATGCACTAGCGGGACTGTTTGTTTTCACATTTTTTTGAGCATAAGAGGTTGCTCCAGGACATTCTCTTAGGATGTTTTGCTGCAAACGTCTGCCTCTTGAGTTTGTTCCAGCAACGAATGGAGTCTATTCCGTGCCATCACGTGCAACTAATAAGTTACTGCTTGGATCTATGTGAGATACGTTTTGTTGGCTTTGCTCAATTACAGTAGTGGTATCAAGAACAGCGACTTTTGATGTCTCTCCATACTCATCAGAATGCTCGGTATTTTTTTTTTTAATTCGCTGCTGTTTTTCATATGCTCGTACGTTTACCAAGCGTGACCGTTTACCTAAGAAATTCAAGCAACAGTTACTACCAATTTACAAAGAAATAACCAAATGATTCAAAAAAACGGGTCTTATTTGCTAGACATGGTTAAGTTCTATACCTATTTTGGCTTATTAATTTGGGGTAATAGAATTAGAGGTTAGGGTGGGGTTTGAGTTAGTGGTTGAGTTATATTTTGGCTTGGAGTTAGGGTTTGCATACTATAGTAAATTAGGCTAACCAAAAACCTAAACTTTACTCCAATTTTACTTATACTAATCCTAAATCTAGTGAAATTAACCCTAATCTTGTTAAACCTACCTTAGCCCTAATCGTATCCCTAACCATAATGCTAACCTTATTTTTTTAAACTAAATATCTAAAAATCTCTTATAATTAACAAAACCCAAAGAAATTTCACAAAAATTTACCTGGCGGTTCCTGTATGTCGTCATCTAAACTTTCAGAAGAACTGATAACCAGAATAAACTTATCATTGTCTGAGTCTATCTCAAGGGCTTCTTCATTCCCACGTTCAGATATATCTTTGGGTATATCTCGTAGAACAGATAAAACTTGCTCAACTAATAATTTTTTTTGAGCCATTAGCTAGCCTACAGCCTGCACAGTAAAAAATCTTTACTAGTCAGAAAAACTTGTCTACAATATATAGTTTGATGATGAAACAATACATCTATTATAGACGAGGTATTTTAGAATGTCATATCATAAAAGGATTAAAAATTTATCACTATCAAGAAAATGACACCTTCCGTCGTCTAAGGTAAATTACGAAAATTAGGTCACTTTTTGTTATCCAAACAAAAAATGTTTGCAATACTAAATCAAGCTCATCAAAGGAATAAAAGTCACAAAAGGAAGCAGTTCCACAGCAATCGGTTTTGAATTAGTTCTATCTTATTTTTTGAAAGGTGTCAAAAATGACACCCTCCGTCTTTCTAGTGTTAATAAATAATTTTAGGTGAGAAAAATTGCTTTTTAAATTTTTAGTGTAAAGTGGCGGCAACATATTAAAAAGCAGCAATTGGAATTATGAGAGGAAATATTCTCTTTAATCTGTTTAATAATAGTATCAATATAAGAAAGAAAGACTGCACCTGTATAGTATTGCATTGGTGATGTGGTAGGAGGATTTGAATAGTTTGATGCCTGGTAGCGATTCTTGGTATTTCGATAACGCCATATGAACTGCTTGTCTCAAATATTTCATAAAATACAGATTCCTTTTTATGCATCCCATTGAAAACTATTACGCAATCACGTACTGCTTTTATTGTAAAATCATGGTCACTATTCATACTGATTTTAAAAAGGAAGCACGACTTTAATTGGTCCAGTTCATACTCAGAAGGTTAACCACTAACTTGATTTTATTTACAGCACATTTATTCACTTATTCAAATAGAAAATAAAAACAAAATAAAAATTAAAACAAATAATTACAATAATAGAAACAATTTAGTATAGCATTACCATGACAGAAGTTAACTTATCTAACCGATATCTGCCGGAGAGTAACTCAATATATTACAATTTGTGACTAAGCCACATCGCTGTATACAAGTGGGCGTATTATTACGTGATCATACGATATGGATCGGAAGGATGTGAAATTAGAAATTGCATAAAAATAGAGCATGTGAAAGTTAAATTCAAGGTTTTGAACCAAATTCTATAACTCCGATAATAATTAAAATTGTATTTCGTGTGAAAATATTTGGGCTGTCCAATTAATCGCTACAGGCTCTTGCAGTTTTACCGATAAAGACTTGTTATTTTGAGAATCGTAATCAAAATTTCTATCATTACATTAAAGTTTGCATTTAACAAGATGCAAAAATTATAACTTTTTCTGCAGAATTCGATCCACCAGCATGCTACAGACTAATTTTTTTAAGAACATCATCAACTGCAGAAATAGCTCTTTAAACACTCATTAAAAGACAGTCCGAATATTAATTCTTTACTCACCTGATCATATAGTGTCGTTTTAGATGTGATTGTTTGTTTTTGGGAATTTTTCACCAATGAAAGATTGCAAAATATTTTGTGTTTTGTTGACACGTTTAAAAAAACAACAATTTCGTTCATTAGAGTGACTGTTTTTTTAATTTCAGGCACTTGCCTGCTTTTAGTAGATATAAATTGAAGGAATGAGCTGAACAAAAATTGAACAATAAATTAAACGAATAACTACACAGTGCGTGAATACTGCTGGGAGGCATTTATCGCGGATGTGTTTTTATACTCAATGTCTTATTCCAGATATTGCTGATGCACTGTCGTAAACTTGTTCACCATGTATCCAATATCTATTCTTGAATTATTAAGAAAGGTTGAAATTTTTTTTGTAATACCAATACCGGTGAAGCCATACCAGTAAATTTATTGAAATAGTAAAAATTGTTCAATAATTTCACCTTCGCAAATGTAACGTAAGAACAAGAACAGTTGTGCATTTTTGGATGCTTTTGTTGTTTTATCAGCTAATATGGAAAAAAATGGGCTTGTTTAAATTTCTAAACAATACATTGTTGAAAAGTTTTGGCAATAGCTTAGACTTGATTTTTACTGCTAAGTGATATGTAGGTAGCAATTTTTTTTGCTCCATAAAGATAATCACATAAAACTTTATCATTGCATGCTGCCATTAACTGAAGTCCTTGAGTTTTTCTTGACTGTAATCAATAACAAAGCTTAACGATTCACTTTCATTTTTGGAAGTGGCAAATTTCCAAAGTCACGTAGCCAACAATAAAGCAGATTAAGCTTCTCTAAAAATCCGATTGATGAAATTATTTGTCG
Organism: Diplosoma virens; assembly: GCA_963680785.1. Taxonomy (NCBI): domain Eukaryota; kingdom Metazoa; phylum Chordata; class Ascidiacea; order Aplousobranchia; family Didemnidae; genus Diplosoma; species Diplosoma virens. The sequence goes on along the minus strand of OY796882.1, from coordinate 37,726,483 downwards.
CAATATGCTCCAATTTTTATGTTTTTGTTGCACTGCTGAAACATTAACCTGTTCCCAAAAATTTCTTCTTTAAAATTTCACAACATTATGAAAGCAAACGTAATTAATACAGTCACGGTTTAAAGCTTTCTCACGCACTGCACTCTGTTGTATCTTTGGATGAAACACTTTACGGCACTTTTTCCTTCTTGGTAATCTTAGCAAGCAGTCCTAAATTTTAGTCATACCTCTATAAAACTAAAACAAAATAAAAATTTCAACCGGAAAACAATGTCTTGACATCTCCGGAAGCAGGCCAATGTAGGAGTTTGACAGTTGCTCTACCTATAGCGGTTCCGACAATTTCCTGTGAATCAGGGAGTCAGGAGAATAAAAAGAAAGATGCGTTTTGTCTTCTTCTGCTCTACTTGAAGATTTTTATTTAAAAGCGAATTGTTTAATGATGCAACCACACAGAAAAAAACACTTTCAACATGCGAAACATACTTGCTTATTTAAATTGTAATCTTAGGTTGCTTTTGGAATTAATAAAAATGGACTATATTTTGATAAAAATTTTTGGAACACGTTAAAGAATCGCACTCACTGTTTAAAACCTTTTTTCTAATTTTTGAATTCTCTCGTTTTCAACTTGCTTCTCTCTCTCTTTCTCGTTGTTTCTCACTCTTTCTTATGGAAGTATGTCTTTGGTAACTGTTTTTGGTAACAGTCTTTAGCATGACTTTGGTAACAGTCTCCAGTGCGGTGGTGTTTTTGTTTGTTAACTACCTGTCTTGCACGAGAGTTAAACTGGAGGCTGTCACCCAAGACATCCTGGAGCATGTTTAGGAGAAGCCAGAGTATCGACTTCACATGTCCCGCGTTACAGGCAGTGCGCATAATGAACATTTGTAAAACCTTTCATGGTATTCATGTGCCTTTAAATTTCTTATTTAAATTTACAGGAATAAATCTTGTTTAGCTCGACATTAACCTTGTTTCATTTTATGTGATTTGACTGTGGAGTTTCTATGATATTTACATGTCAATTTATGTGAAACTTTTTGAAACACTCTGTAGAAGTTGGATTAAATAAAATAATAAATATATATATTTTTTTTAAGTAAAAGTTTTTCAATAATAAAGTTGTTATAAACTCGCTTTTAGCCCTTTATTTTTGATTCAATAATGTTTGTTGTTATAAACTCGCATTTAACCCTTCATTCTCGATGCTGTTCAAAATTGACGAATTCTTTAGAAGAAATAAGAGCTGAGCAAATGCTTTACAAGATGAAAATAGCCACGTACGGTAGGGCGAATAATTTACAATGAATACATTTCGTTTTTTTCAAACGACCTAAACTTATCAATAAGTGAATATTTTGAGAGACAGAACAAATAAATTAATATGATGCTAAAAAAACTGTTATGTTTTGTTTTTAAAAAAAAAAAGATTTATCGCTTAGCCTAAGTTACAAGAAACAATCAAAAACTATTAATATAAGTTGAGCTGAATAAAATAATACTTTTTTTTTTAATTAAAAAGTTATCGATAATAAAGTTATAAACTCCCTTTTAAGCCTTCATTCTCGATGGTGTTAAAAATTGACGAACTTTGTGCAAGAAGTAAGAGCTGGGCGAATGTTTTACAAGATAAAAATAGCCACGCACGGTTGGACGAATAATTTACAAGAATAGATTTTACTATTAATCGTTGTTATTTGATTGATTGTTATTTGAAGTTTCATGAATTTGATCACATTATATTTGTCTTATTCAAATTTATGATACATAAAAAGATTAAAAGAAAAATGGCAACTATAGTTAAAGCGGAAACCAAAAAAATTGATCTTTGAGAGAACTCTCTTGGTATGTTAAGGGTTCATGATGCAACCACAAAGAGCAAAACTCTTTCCAACATGCTAAAGATACTTGTTTATTTAAATTGTAATCTTTGATTATTTTTAAAAAATTATTGTTTTTGAAATTATTAAAAATGGACTATAGTTTTGTAAAAATTTTTGATCTCGATCTCAGTCTTGGTCTCGTTTGTTTCTGGTCTTGGTCTCGAAGCTTAACACTCGCAATTTGCCGGTATCGATCTAGGTCTTGGTCTCAGAAAATCATCGGGTCTCTGTATCAACGGTTGTGGTCTCGACTACATCACTGGCAAGTGATAAACTCTTTTTGGTTACAGGTAAAAGAGGCCTAGTTGTAAAAACAATACGTATTTCAAAAGCAAAGTAGCAACGCCGAATGGCGGTAGTAATTTGTTTTCAAATCTGGTTGAAAAACTTTTCAGCTATGGAAAATGGAGGTTAGCAAGCATCTTTTGGGTTCATGTTGAGATGATTGGGTTGTATTGTCGGATCTTCTTGGTAAATGGAGATGTAATAATAAGGTTTCGGTAGCTATTAGCAGCCAGAAAAAATCAAATTTTGTTAAGTATGGCCTGAAGCCTGCTGCTTAAGCAGATGAACAGAGCTCTGCGAACCAGCGTAGCCACAAGATTGATTTTTCGCTTCGCATGACTAAAAAATCTCAATATAGGTACTGGCCGGTAAAGGTGGATTTTTTGTATACAAATGACACCCGTTTGGAGAAATCGTCCGATTAAACTAAGTGTGATCCGAAAGAGAGGTGGCACAAGATCACCATCATAGAATTTCTGACAGTTTTAACAAAGATAAATGAGTCAGGTATACAGCTAGAAGTAAAACGTTCTAGCACAGGATCAAGGATAGAAGTGATCCATTTTGCAAGTTGATGCAAGAAATGAAAAATGAACCAATTGCATCACTTTGAAAAATAGCTCACTTTTGTCCTTGATTTGCAAGAAATAAGCCATGAACCAATTCCATCAACTTGCAAAATGCCTCACTTCTGTTCTTGGTTTTGTGATACAACTTTTTACTTCTAACTAAATGGCTAACTTATTTACCTTTGTTGAAACTATCAAAAGTTTTCAATTTTTTAATTTATCTTGGTGTCTCTAATTTTTGATAAACCCAGGTTTTTTACCGACATTCCTCCGCAAGAATCTATTGAAATCTGTGCAATACTCTCTATGATGATGATCTTGTTCCACTTTCTTATCCTAGGATAATATTTATTAAGCTGATGCAAATTGCCAACTCTTTGGTCAAATTCAATTTCAACAACACCATGTAGCGCCATATTAATGATGTTGCTATGGGGTCCCCGTTTGGTCCATTCCTTGCTAACATCCTAGTTGGTTAACAGGAAACCAAATTGTTTTTCAATGTAAAGCAGCCTCTCATGTACTACATTTATGACACCTTTGCAATGAGAGCAAAGACGAAGGTAAAAAATTTTTTCTTCACTCAATTCTCTTCACTATTCTTTACGTTTCAGGTTTAAAAGAACTTAAATCTTCTCTTCCATTTCTTGACTTTTTGGTTGAGAAACAAGCACTGGAATAATCACAATTGTAAACAGGAAACCCACCTTTACCGGACAGTACCTACATTGGGATTTTTTAGCCGTACGAAGCGCAAAACCAATTAATTTTGTGCCAAAAGCTACTTTTATCAAATTTTTTCAACCAAATCTTTATCGACACAAGAAATTTTTTTATAGTCTAAAACTGATTTACTAACACTTTTTTTTGCTTCTGAAAACTCTTTTTGCTGTTGAAAAATTTTTCGCTTCTGAAGTTTAACACTCATTTACTAACGCTCTATTTTACGAAGTGCAAAATCAATCTTGGGGTAAAAGCTGCTTTTATCATCAAAGTTTTTCAACCAATATCGACACAAGAAATTTCTTTAAAGCATAAAACTCATTTATTCACTCTCTTTTTTTTGCTTCTGATTGGTTGTTTTCTTAAACAATCAGACGCGCTCTCATTTTTTTGTATCACACGATTAGATTGCTCTTAGTTCATTCGGACGGTTTCTCCTGACGAGTGTCAGGTGAAAAGTTTGAGGAAAATTGCTTTTTGAAAGGTTTTTTTGCTTTTTGATTTTTTTCATGCTTTTTGAAAGTCTCTTACATTCTTATCGTTGGTACTTTTTTTCCCAACAAAAAGCCATGTCTTCATTTTAAATTCTTATTTCTACTTGGCAGTTTATTATCCCATTTGTACACGCCCATTGAAAAAAACAAGCAAAAAATTATTTTTTTGCTTCTATAAAATGGGTATGATCACAGATACATGAAACACGTCCTTTTTAAATGTGACGTCAATCATATGCAAATTAATTGATGTGTATTATTGTACACATTTTGTACAAACCTCTTTATTTGATGCAACTTTTTGCTTTCTTAGCAACATTTTTATTGGTTGATACACCATGTGTACAAATGATAACGCTTAAATTTAAAAATTATTGCCACTTGTAAATCACTTTTTTATCCAAAAGGTAACTTCCCAATGAAAAGATTGATCCTTTTCAAGATATTTTTGACAAACTATCTGACTTTTTCAACTTTTTAAAGAGTGCAACAGAGATATCAAATGCACTCTTATTTTAGTATAAAATGTAACCCCAAATAGAATCTTGAAAATCAAACTTTTAAAAAAAAAATTTTCAGTGCTAGTAAACAGCATAAACAAGTGAACAAGTGCTTAACAGCATGAAACGTGAACAAGTGTTTACATGCTGTACCAAGCCAATAGTTGCTTTGCTGAATTAGATAAAACCCAATTAGGTTGCATGTGTACAATTGGACACTTTGTGTACGAAGGGGCTATGGCCTATTAAGACAAGGCTATTGTTCAGCGTAAATACTTTTCAAAATTAGGTCTTTATGGCTTAGAAATTTTACACCAGTAAAAATATGTACATCAAAATGTAACGTAAGTTGAGCTCTATGAAATAAATACCACTTACGTGGCCGTATCATTAATGCCAATGTTGCGGAGCTACCTTCATTGCACGCTTTTTTTAATGAAACAGGTAGAAAGAAAAATTAGTTTTTTTTTTTTTTTTTATCAAACTATTCAGCAGCAAATCGATTTAGATTTATATTGGATCCGAAAATTAAAAAAACAATTTTTAATCAGACGGATATAAGTTTATTGTAGTGTCCTGGTGCAACAAACAGAAGTAACATGTAATCCAAACTACATTTTTATCTAGACTAATTGCAAAAAGCTTTTTGCGGTCCATCGAATTTGGTTCAATATAAAATTTGGCCCAAATTGAAACAAGGTTGGGCATCCCCGATCTAGACCAATAGCAAAATGTTTATTCAGCTAAGGTTTAAATAAGCCCATAAACTTTTCTGGTTGACCAATTTAACACTAGAAGGGCGAGCGGTCAATTTTGACCGCTTTTAAATTTTGATTTCTTTTTACAGCGTTGGCTTTTAGACTTCAACTTTAGTCACCCCATGAGTTATTTTCTTTAGTTATCTGGAAACTAAAAATTTTTTTGATTTTGCTTCTCAAACAACTGCAATGAAGGAGTATACCTAGAAAGACAAGCGGTCAAATCTGACCGCCAACAATTTTATCATCGCGATAGCTATTCTAGACAGCATCAAAACCGTTTGTCAAACAGTTTAGATCAGCTAGACAGAAAGCAAACAATTTCTGCCCACCTGATTGGTTGATTTTCATTTTTTTTTTTTTTAGGTCAAAATCAGATCTGTTTGATAAAAAGAATATTCGTTCGTATCTGCAGACGCAGGTCAAAATTTTATAGAATTTATCGTAATTACAAGCAACCAGTTGATAGCAGAACCTTTATTTGATTTTATAAAAAGGAAATTTGATTAATAATTACATAATAAATCTGATTTAATACTATTTTAGCTACTCATTATTTTGATTATTTTGTGGTTTAGTGTGTTTTACAGCAGAATAATACTTATTTTTATTATGGTTACTGGAATTTGACTGACAGTGGTAGAAGCAATCAGATTTTTACAAGTAGATGAGTTTGACAATTCATATAATAAAGATCAGAATATAACAACGCGATAAATAATGCAGGGTATTCTTAAAAACTCTGATTTGTCGGATTGTGACAGCAATGAACCTAGCGATCAAGTAATTGCCGACAAGTTTAATGACGCACCATCTTCAATTAAGCAATGGAACATTTTTTCAAGTGGAGTCTGCGTTACGTAGAAACGAATAAACGACCCGGTAAACAGAGCTGCAACTGAAATTTTTTTTCCCAAAGATCGGGACCAACATCATATTTTTAAGGAGGTGTCGAACCTATAAGTCCACTCAGTGCATTTTGTTTGTTTATAGAAGAATCCATTGTTTGATGAATTAAAAAATGTACTCTCAAGCATGAACAAGCTGATAACAAAAATTTTTGTGGAACTTCGTGAATTGGCAAATTTATTATTCTTCAAATAGCACGTGATATCTTGACGGTAAAAAACATTTTAATCCATCAACTATAAAGGAAGAAGTGGCGGCAATTAATCTTTAGGAAAACAATTATTAGAGATCGCTACAAAGAACTGATGAAGCATTTGAGATTTGACATCTATTCAACACGTAGCGAAAGAAAAAAAAAATTTTTTACCTCATTTTAGAAACTTGAAACAATTTTATTGAAAATTTTAAAAAATGTTATGTACCAATTTTGATCTCACCATTAAAATTTGATTAACTACTATGCTGATAGTCATATATTACCCATTGAGTATCGAATAAAATATAAATTATGTCTTGCAGTTCATAAAATTTTGAATAATTTAGCCGCGCAATATCTGCCAAACTTGTTTTACACGTATACACCGCTTCGAGAAAACCTTAGATTAGGATATGATTGTTTCATTATTGTTACTGAACATCACATTAAAAAAAAAAATTTCACACAAGATGTGTATAACTTGGAACTCTTTGCCATTGGGTCTTCGTTCATGTAGACAATTACACATTTTCCAAAAGAACCTAAAGACATTTTATTTTCAAACGATTTTGTACAATAGAGAAATGCAGCCTATAGTGTTTAATTATTAGTTTAATAACGTTTATTATTTGTTCTGTAGGGATATGCATTGTATAAAGTAGCTCAATTGTATCGATATGTAAGTTACGCTATTAAATTCGTATGTTTTGTAATGCTTGCCGCGGAAACAGTTTATGTGTGAATTTACACCGATGATGACGTCCCGATGGCGATAGTTTTAACCTGTTCTCTTTTATGTTATTTCCTGTAATTTATTTTGCTCAAGTTCAACCGCTCTGAGACTATACAAGTAGAGAGCGGGATACAAATAATTTTTTATTATTATTATTATTATTATTGAAAACCAAAAGTTTTTTTGCAAAAATTGCTGCCTTTTTATCCAATACAAGTTTAAATAAGCCAGAAAAATTTGGCATAAAGTTTTTGCTTTTGGTTGATGTTCATTCAAAATATCTCTGCAATGGTAAGCTTTATCTTGGTAAAAACTCATAAAAAAACCGGAAAAGCCATTTACCGACAGATGACTACTTATGTTTGATACTACCATTCTTGAAAAAGGGTACAACGATACAATAGATAGTAATTTTTCTAGTACAAATTTCGCAGAAAACTAAAAGCGGAAAAAACTACTCTTCTCGGAACAATAAGAAAGCAAAGAAAAGAGGTACCAAAAGTTGAGAAAATTATAAAAGCCTTCATATTCATCGAAAATATACCAATCTCCTTCGAATGACATTTTTACTATATACAAAGCAAAAAAGCAAACTTGATTTTTATGCCAAGCTCAATGCACCAAACAGTTTCTGTTGACCAATTACAACCAAAAAATTTACCACAAACAGTCAAAAGTTACAACGCGTCAAAAGTAGGTATAAAAGTTTTGGTCCAGATGGCGGGTTATCAAACCTGCAAAAGTGTCCCAAGAAGGTGGCCGGTCCGTTTTTAACGTTATAGACTGTGCATGCATCAAAGCATACATAATTTATTTTCAAATAACAGGGCAGAGCTTGACAAAGAAAGAATTTTAATAATAAGTTTAGCTGGTAAAAGAAAAATGTCGCGATCCTTCTACAAAAAACAATTTGTCTTCTCTTCCTCTGGTGGTGGTAGAAAGCTGTAGTCAATTTTTTTGAAAAAGCAGGCAATGCCAATTGCAACTATGTAGAAACAAATCCACCATCAGCTACCATAAATGTTTAAAGTCTTGCTTTGGTAGACATATATAATGTTTACTTCTATTGTTGCAACTTGCTCTTCTTGCGCAATAGAAACTGCTCATAATAAACTGCTTTTATGATTCAATTTGTTGTATCTACCAAAAATGTTGATTAAAATTATTTAAAGTAGTTGTGAATTCATTTTCGACAGATAATTAAAACAATTTTGGTCATTAATAGATAATTTTTAGCACTACACATTAATGCTGTCAAATTTGACCGCAGCCGTCTTTCTAGGTAGGGAGAAATTCCCGTCTTTCTAGTGATAAGAAGTAATATCGGCATTAATTTGCAAAAATATTGTTTAAAAAGTGCTAATTAATTTTCTTTACAAAATTATAAAATACATTAACAGATCAATTTTTTCGACTTTTTTTGGCATTCGGATTTATTTGCATAGACATTAATTAAATTAATTTACCTAAATAAAACATCTAAACTACATATTTTAGAACTTCTACTTCTAATGGCGTTGGCGCTAATTTCTATTAAGTTCGTTTCCTATAATAAAATCAAAAACTCAAAATCTGTTTTAAATACTATTGCACAATTTTTTACATTTCTAAGCTACAAACAAATTTAAGAGCATGATGGATGGAACGTTTAAACAACCTTAAAATAAAAGAAAAAAATTGCTGCAATCTTATAAACAAATAAAGTTTACAATGGTATAAACAAATTTTCTTAATTTTTAAACAGTTTATTTTGTTACCGGGTTTAAGCTGTCTAAAATTCTATTCTTGGAACTCAAACCGTTAACAACGCAAGCTTTAGTTTGGGTTCAGGTTTCGCAAATTTTTAAGTGGTTTAATTCTAGTTTGGATTCAGTAAGTTTTATTGTTAATGGTTTACTTTTGTTCAAACTTTAAAGGAAGCAAGCAAGTTTTAGGTTCTGGTTCATGCCTTATTTTGTAAAAATGTCTTTTTTATCCATTTTTGACATCACAGAAAGTGAATATAAGTTGTGTCTGCTTTCGAGTGTCTGTTGACGTTTCCTGAGGGAGCGGCATTTTCTAGAAAAAATATCAAACGTTACATACCCAAAAATTTTTAAAGGTGAAGAGGCTATTTTTGCAGAGTTTTAAAAAAATTAAAGACTAAATCAATTCTCAAGCTTTTCAGATCTTGATTGTTAAATTAATTCTGCGTATATTTAAATGTGGTTGAATGAAGGTATAGTAGTAATTTTGCAAGCGCCAGAAGCTAAGCCGAAATTTTTGTTATTTATTTTCAATAACCATGAACGGGGCAATCTGTTCCAGAAAGTAGTATATGAAACGCCGCTTTCAGTGCAATTTTCCAAATCTTTGAATTTACCGTGTAAATCAATAAAAATTAAAAAAAAATTTTTAAATGAATAAAAATTAAAGGCTTGTAAATCAATAAAATTAAAGGCTTGCGAAACTTTTCTTAAATAGCTTGTAAAATTCTTCAACGCATTACAAGCGTAGCAAAAATGATTTATAGAATTCAAAGAATTAACTAAAAGTGGTTTTCAACTCCGAGATCTACACTTTTGTTTAATTTAAAATTAAATTTTGGTTCGGTTTTAAAGAATTTAAACGGTTAGCAAAAATGTAAACTATTCTATTTTTTAAAAGCAAATTGTGCTTTATTTTTTCTTTACAGTGTTATTTTTGTTTGCAGATATCACAAAAAAACCTTGTAATTAATTTTAATTAGGGATGTGAAATTTAAAGATTAATTAATCGATTAATTGTTAATTTATTTTACAGATTAAATTTTCGTTTAACTATTAATCGAATTCAAATTTTATTTTTAACCCATCCGGATAAATGTATTAACATCCAGAAAAATAATAATGATAACAATAAAATGACAAGAGAGAAAAAGTGAATTATTAATCATAAACTTGTATCAGGTAAATTACAAGAATATTTTGAATTTAAATTCTTGGCTGACCATAATATCAAAAATGCTGACAAATCGTTTGCATATCATGAATCTAACAGGTCGCGAACTTACCACCTTAAAAAAACACTCGCTACAATATTCAAAATTTCAACTTGCAAAATCAACTTCATTTATTCAGTTAATAGATGCATTACAGTAATTTTGATTTAATCGAAATTAACTATTAATTAATCGTTAATTTCCTAAAAGTTAACTATTAAAAATAAATTAATCGTCACCAACCCTAATTTTAACAGATATATTATGGGACCTTGACTAAATACCGATCTGAAATTAATAAACTACAATTGTTTTTAGAACTTTGTACAAACAAGAAAATATTTTTTTAAAAGAAACCAGAATTCTGGAAAGATTGCAAACCATAAAAATAGATATTTCTAATCAACTTGATCGACAAAGAAATTTTGACTGCAATGGATTATAATTTTGTTTACTGAAAATGATTTTCTGATTTCTATTTTTTATAAAAGAAATCAATGCAAAAAATAATTATGCATATCAAAATTCAATGCCTATTCATTTTCTCAAAAATAAAGCAGTTACAATAGAAACAAGCAAGAAAACATTTATGCAAAACAAGTGGGTAAATTTCCAAAGACTATTTAAAGTACTGCAGTTTGGTTTATGTTTGTAGTAATGCTTAATTCAAACTTAAAAGGAGAAAAAGAAAATTAGATCCCACAAAGAAAGAGAAACTCCTGATTGATTTAAATATATTAGTTTATTTTGATTTTAATCTAAATGATAAAAAATTTCGTACTACTTTTTAAAAACATCATTTGTTTTCAGTACATACCGTTATATTGATAAATTTGATAATCAAATTAAAAACGGCGTTTTCGAAAACTTTAGAAAATTCATTCAAAACTATTTAGATACAACACTTTATAAAATAAGCAGTATTTTAACAAAAATGATACGGTAAACTTTACAGCGATCATTCCACAGGGTAAGATAATCATAAAAGTAAAACAAAAAGCTGCTAGACATTTATATACTGTAGGACATTTACAGCGATCTTTATTACAAACACTAGTCAAATAAAAAAAATGCATTACACTTGCAAAACTCAAAAAATCAAAACTTTTTTTCTTTGTTGTCCGGTTATATATCAAATTTTGATGAAACATGTTCCCCAATGATTTGATAACAAATCTTGTAAAGTTCCTGAAAAACAAAGCGTTTACAAAAACAAAGCTTTTAAATTTTAATTAAAGATATGTACGGTACATATTATGCTTAAAATAAAATTAAATTATAAGTCACCCAAGTTTTACTGTATAAACCTCTTGTCTACTGTTTATTTTATATTTTCAGTTTGTCAAGAGGTAACTCTAAGCACCTACAAATTTGCATAAATATTTGAATATTTAAAAGTGCGTGTTTTGGATAAAAATCACTTAAAGTAATAAAATAAATTTAAAATAAAAAAGAACCATAATAAGTTACCAAAATAAACAAACAAACATTGCAGCAAAATCAAAAACACAAAAAATTAATAGGATCCGCATTTAATAATGCAAACTAAGCTGATTCGCAAGTGAACCACTATCACGCAATGATCAAATTATAAATGTGATTCAAAGAAGCAACCAAGTTGACAGTTCATAATAATTCAGAAAAACTTTGTTAGTTTTAGTTATGATTACATATATGATTTGCAAATGTTTTTGGAAAATATTCAGTTTAATGTGTATGCATTTTCTGTCTTTGTCTATTTTGCAAAGGTGGCATCTAACCATCTTATTTTTGGACCCTGATCCTCAATAGTTGCTTTCTTTTATTTTGTTGCGAAGCGACATGCCTTGTTGATGTTAAAGACGATGCTGATAAACCAGCAAGCTTTTTTCCTAGTTGGATTTTAAAAAATTTCTTTTCCTTTTTTGCTAAACGTATTGCCATTTTTGCCTTACAGTTACTGCCACATCACTAAAGCGTTAACAGAACTGACATTAATCATATTGTAAAATAGACCTATCGGCCATATTCAGGTTATTCTCTTGAAAGTATATGTTCTAAACATTTTTTCAACATTGTCAACCCTACTTTTTGTGTTGTTGTAATACAAGACTACTTTAGAATTTTTCTCTGTAAAATTTAAAGCAATTTTGAAAAGTATGAGCGAATTACTTTATTAAAAATGACCTTTCTTTTCTTTATTCCAAAATTAAGCAACAACCTTATTGTGTTTGATTTGTAACGTCAAGGTCAAGAACGTCAAGGCCTTACTCGCAAATATGTGACAAGCACCACTTTTTCCAGTGTTTGATGCATGTAGAGCGGCTGATCAAATATTTTTTCGAAAAATAAAAACTGATAAAAAAGCATTTTTAATTTTTTCATTAGTATCCGAGACATTAGATCAAGACATATTTTTAGTGTTGATATGATGAATTTTTATGACATCTGATGACTTGCTTGTCCCATCCTTCTCGCTGATTTCTTCTTCTCTCTCTCTTCTAAAAATCCCAGTATATCCTCATCAGATAAGTATCTTGGCATTCTTTTTTTTAATTTTTTTTTCTCTTTAGTTTTTGCAACTTTTTTTTTCGGACAAAACAACTTTTTTGAAAGCAAACTTCGGATAAGTTGCCAAACACCAAAATAGATATTTATACAAAATTAAAGTTTTAAATTTGCTTACCAATATTATTATTTGGCAATACACAACATGAAAAAACTTTGTTTGTTTTGATTGGAGGTAATACCAATACAACAGGCTTGAGGTCCTATAAACCCCACTGGTACGAAATATTATTATTGTTTTTTATGCTGCAAACTTTCGCGGGAGATTTTATAATATTCTATTTTTCTAAAGATCTGTAAAAGTTGTGAAAAATTCAGGGCATCAACATCATGCCTGCTATATGTCCTTGGAAATCAAAGAGCAAAATTTTTTAGAGGTCCATTAGACCCCACGGCCGACAGATTTTTAAAAGGATGTAAAAGAAAAAATATTCAATAAAAATAAAATAACCGTATGCTGTTTAAACTTTAGGGAAAAAACGTAATATTACACTTGTATCTGACACAACAACTTTAAAATAATGCTCAGACTGAAAACATTTGAACAAATAATGCTTATGTTTTTGCCATCCTATTTTTTTTGTGTAGCCATACATACTGTTCTTTAGTTTTATTATTTTATCATATTAAAACGTTATAGATTTGTTATTGTTTTATTCTCTATTGTTACTCTTTCACATCCCATTAAGTTATAGAGAATATATTCTTTTAATAATATTGTATTTTTTATTTTCCAATTTCCAATTCAACAGAAAATCCGCAATGAGAGCGACCCAGGGATTATTTTGATTTTATTCAGTCATTTTTTAATATGAATTTTATCTTACCAAAGAATCGATTGATTCTGGTCTCATATCTCTCAGGTCCTTTACAGTTCGAAACACATCAACCGTGTCAGAAAGTTTGATTTGTTCGATCAAGTTTGCCAAAACTAAAAACAAACCTGTACGACTTTTTCCGTCTCTGTAAAAAAACAGATAGATACTGTATACACATATACATAAGTTTTTTCAAAGTTTTTTGAACAGTGTTCATCAGAAAGTGTTCAATTACCTCAAATCAGAGCGGTTATAATTAATTAATTTATCAGTTCATATAAATTTATTTTAACATTAATTTTATTTGCCCCACATACTTTTACACCTACGGTTATCTGAAGCAGTTAATATTTATATTTGACTAGAATTATTTTTAGAATTTCAACCGGCTTTTTTGATCCTAGGCAGACAAAACAGTCTGTTGGGCCAAATGAAATTAATGTTAAAATAAAATTTTGCAGTCTAATAATCCAATTAATTTGTTACAGTACATTTTAAATTATAGGAGCCACGCAAAAATTTTATAAAATTAAAAAACTTAACCGCTTGCTTGACTTTTACGGCTGGTTAAGAAGTGAAACAAAAAAATTACAAAGGCCTAATACATACATCAATAAAAAAGAATAAAACTGTTCTCAGGATAGTTGTCTAAAGCAAAATGTTTTTTAATAAAAGTGCATATTTACATAGCCAATAGGTAAACAAGCTGAACATTATCAATCTTGTATCTGACACTGCAGGTCTGATTGATGATATGAAAAGGTCAAATCAAAGTTGAAACCCGCTTTTACAATTACTGGCAACCATTGAACAATAGCGGAAAAGCAAACGCAACTGAACTCAGAAAAACAATATAGAAATATAAAGACAAATGAATGGAATCTCGGATAATTGGTTCAATTATTTGCTAGTTATCTGCATTCATCAGTGGCGCTAAGCACTGCAATCTTTGCTTAACCGAAAAACTCGTCACTTGCAAGCTGACTGCGCACATTTTTGAACAAGCGATCCAAGCTCGTCTCCAATTTCCGACAATGGAATAAATTTAAACTAAAAAACTTTTGCTGTTTCGGTCGTGCTGTTTACTGTTTTGTTTTTACCATTTTATTCATACTTTAAGTCATTTGTAATCTTTTAATTGTTTGAAACATTATTTCCTGCTTATCCAATTCATTATTCTTTACATTTCGTTAGTTTCCGTTTTTTCTTGCGCAGTTTTCCCTCTCTTACTACCAATTGCGCGCTCTTATTTTCATGTGACTAATTAGACCCTGCTGCGTTAAATATATAATAGAGTGTAGCTCGTTAAAGTAAAAAAACTTAACTTTAATCGAGTCAATGATTCCTAATTTTATCCTAAATTTAAGATGCAAGCGAAATCCAAAACGAAAGCCTACATTCAATCAATTCGACATTTTGGTCGAATTTCTCAATGCATCTATGTCTGCTCATCTGTAGCTTTCCTTTTTGAAAAAGCAAAAAAAAGGGAAGGGGAAGTTGTCCCCTTTTTACCGCTTTTGGTGCACCTGACTATAAGCTATATTGATATCAATTTTATAAAAAAAAAAATTTTGCTTTAGCAAACTATCCTGTAAACAGTTTATTTGTAAATATTTTATTATTTTTATTAATGAATACTTTGTGACTTTTTTCTTACTTCTTGAGGAGATGTAAAGGTGAAATAGGTTACTAAGGTTTTTTAATTTACTAAAACTTATACGTAGCTTTTACAGTATAATTTAATCTGTTGCCCTGATTTTTTTATTAAGCTCTCTTCCAATAAACGATTTTATTGAATATATTATCTAGGTTATTAAGAAAAGATGATGCGAAAATGCGTTCAACAATTATTAAAGCAACTTTATCTTTTCCATCACTTTTTTTATTGAGCAAATTTTGTCTTTTTTAAAAAATTTATTATGATGAAATGATATTTTCAAAAAGTTTTCAGTTTAAGCAAATTCGTTAAAGACTCAGTTTTTTAAGAATTAAAATTTAAAAACTTTTAGTGAGCAATTAACATGAAAACTTTCAATCATTCAAGAAGCAACTAAATCGCAATCAAAAAACGCCAGTTTACGGTTCAAGCGGAGCAAACGTATTTTGCGCATGCAGAATACGAACAAAAGTGTTGCCTAAATTCTCTCTTTTTTTAAAAGCAGGTTTGTGAAGTTGGAGTCTGGCTCATTTTTTTAGATTTGGTTAAGTCGAAATGTTTTTAAGATTTGGTTTAGGACTTGGGAATAGGAGTCGCTTTGTTTTAGCAGGCTCTGTTGTACACTAAATTGGGTCTCCACGGTTTTGGGAGTCGTAGTCGGAGTCGCTGGAGTTGCTGGAGTTGCTGGAGTTGCTGGAGTTGCTGGAGTTGCTGGAGTTGCTGGAGTTGCTGGAGTTGCTGGAGTTGCTGGAGTTGCATGTTTTAGAATAAAGTTGGTGTCCCTTTTTGAATGTTCTGAAGTTGGAGTTGTAAACTTTAAATGGCTGGATCGGAAATTTTTGAAAAGAAGGAATTGAAATGGGAAAAAGTTTCTTCAACTTTTAACTCTGCTTAAAAGTGCAGCCAAATAAAATAAATCTTTGCTTTTATGAAATTTAGTAGAGTATATGTATATTATTTTTAGTGATTTTTATCTTTTTAGTATTCTGGTGATGGTTTGTACTGAAATATAAAATTAAATTCAAAGTCAACTTTCTAGTTTTGAATACAGGGTACCTAAACTCATTGGAATATTTGGATGATTGGGTTAGTTTTCTAAAATTCCTTGGACCCCATACATCAGTCTTTAAAAAATTAAAATGTAACTAACATATAAATATTCCCGTTTTTCCGTTATAGAAATTAAATTACAAATTTATCATAATACCTGCAATAAATTAGACCCATAGAAAACTCATTAATTTCCATTGATGATTTTATTTTGTTTATGACGTCATCAAGATAATTAATTCGAGGTGGTGAAGAGATTGTTTCCCAGTAAGGAAAATAAACCAGAGAAAATGTAAATCGATTCTGAAAAAAAGATGCAAAACTGTTTTTCAATATTTTTTCGCAGTGAAGCCAAAAGCCTTTTTTTCAAAAATAACAGAATAAATGGTCATAGACTACCAATTTAAGTTGGTGTAAAATACATAAAACATTACCAATTAAAGTATTTTCGAACCTCGCTTTCAGATGTTGTCACAGTGAGATTCATCACATGATACTGATTATAATCGTTAAATTGATTTACAGATATACAGTAGTTTCCAACATCAACAACGTCTCCTTCTTTTTTTAGATTAGATAAAAATGGATCTGTTTTCTACAGAAACAGGTTAATAATAGATTTCCTTCTACGAAAAACATTGCAAAAACACAAAAAATCTAAAGTTGAAATATTTACCAAAACCTCAAGGCAAACAACTATTTTACAATTGTTTTGCATAATCATTTCAAGGAAACTTTCCTCTTTTTCTTTAATGGGAATTGATGACGCTATAAAAGGTGCTGGATATCGATCATCCTGCATAAAGATTAGCAGTTTAAATTCAAATTTAACGAAGACAAACTATTTTATTAATTTTCTTTTCTATTTTTACTTGACTTCCAAAATTTATATAACAAAGTAACAATATAGCTTTGATACATAAAAATCTACTTATGCAGCGAAAAAAATTTGAATTTGTATTTGGATAATTGCTGTAAAATCATAGTTAGCCCTTTCAAGCAAAATTGTTAAAAAGGTTTTTTAGTTTATTAGTAAAAATTAAATCACACGTACCAGTTCTTAAATATCAGCGCTCAACGCTACAGAGTATGTTTCAAGTAATCCTACCTCCGTATTCGGACAATTTCTCGATGACAATTGTTTGAAAACAGTTGTTCGATTAACAATTTTTTGAACAAATAATTAATCAAAATATATTCGAAAACAAGAACCTATATTTTACGAACAATAGGGTTAAATTTATGGTTAGGATTAGAGTTAGAGTTAGAGTTAAGTGTTCATTAAAAAAGCAAAACTAGCTTTTGATAATTCAATATTTTTAGAAAATTGCATATAGCAATATTTTTCGAATAATAATCCGTACAGCTCTTACTTCTATATAATGAGCGTCCATATTCACGACAGATCTTTCCTCGTTCATTACTTTCACTTGATTGACATTGTCTATGCAAATAAGTTTAACTTGTTTAATTGAAGAATTATTTTGTTTATTTGTTTCTAACACCGAAACAACGAAAAAACAAATCATGTTATTTTCAAAAATTTTCTCTTGGATTTTGTATGCTTAATTATAGTTTTTTTTACTAGAATTAACTAAATATACTAACAACAACTAATAGAGGCAAAAGCAGTGGGAGGAAACTCATATGAAACAAATAAAGGTTTAAAAAAAAACACTTTTAAGTTGATTTTCCTTTATTGAAACTTTATTACAAGTTTTGTTATCAAACTTTCGGTTAATTTACAACAAGTAAAATAATAGACCTGAAAAATCTTGCTGTGATAAATTCAAGTAAACATTCTCTTCTTGAGGTTTTGTCGCATCAGCAGATAGAGTAAATAATTCTTTGTACTGCTTATTCATTTTTTCAATACTAAAATTAAACGTTTTTAGGGTTAAAGCTAGGGTTAATTACAGAATTTGAAGTATTACTTAGGAATGAAATTTTCAAATTATATAAAAGTCGGCTAAATAATATTACATTGATTATTCGTTTTATTACTTGTATCCGTCTAAAGTTTATTAAACATTATTAATTTTTACAAAATTACTTATTATACAGCATTAAAAATTCTAAAAAAGCTTATATGCTTGCGGAAATATTTGACAAACCACTTTGTTTTTTTCAAAAAACTTGGAAGGTCTTTTACAAAAACTTCCGTATCAGGAAAAAGTACGTTCTCAAGAAAAACTTTATGAACAAATATATATTGGCTCTGCAAAATAAAAAAAAAGAAAATAAATAAATGTTAGAAATAGGAAGCAAAGCTCAGTTACATTAACAGCATTTGAATAATAAACTTACGCTATTTTGAATCATGTCTTTTCTGTTTTTCCTCATTTTCATAACCGCATTAAAAAAATCAACTTTTCCACTTTCATAAAACTCCTCAATCAAATTGTCAATGGCAATGTAAGTTCCTGTCCGACCTGCCCCGGCACTAAATCGGTTGCAAAGATTTCATAAAATGCTTTGCTTTTACAAAGCAAGAAGGATCTATTTTTAAATTTGTTCAAAAAACAGTAATTTGAGGTTCAAACAGCTTTTCTATAATCCTACATTAGAAAAATAAATAATGGTTTTTTGACACTTACGGCCCGTTTCTAGCTCAATGTTAGACTGCGTTACATTAAGTAAGGTTATATTAGCTCAAACTCATTAACATTAACCTACCTGCAGTGAACAATAATTCTTCCAATTGATTGGCTCTTTAGTTGGGTTTCGTTAACTAGATTACGTAACCGGAACATTCCAAATGTAGTGAGGGGAATATCATGGTCAGGCCAAGACACGTAATGAAACTGACTGACAATTCGAGTGCTCTAATAAAAAATAAATTTATATAGTTTTATTCGTAATTTATCAAGGTGCCTTGTTTATAAACTTTAAATACAGGTTTAATACAATCATTTGTAGAAGTATGGGATTACTTGGAAATTTTTCATTTTTCAATCTACCATAAGGTAAATCAGTTTTACATCAAAAAAGAGAGTTTTATTGGCAATCAAACACAATTAAATCAAATAACAAATATTCGAAGCACTTGAGTATTATTTTTTATCTAAAAAGAAGGCTGATTTCACTATATTGTGTGTCCACCATTTTTTCGCATTATGGCAGCAAGATGGCTGGGCATACTTTTCATCAAGTATGCACAGTACTCGGTGCTGATTTTTTTTCACCAAAGCTTTTTTATTCCAATTACAAGTGCTTTAGCACTGAATGGTTGGTTTTCTGCCATTTTATTTTTCATGTAAGTCCACAAGTTTTTGAGGAGGTTCAAATCAGAATTGTTTCCAGGCCAGTTAAGAACTTCCACCTTGTTTTTCTAAAAATATTTTCAAACCACTTTTGATCTATGACATGGTGCTCCATCGTGGATAAATATAGAGGTGTTATACACCACCAAGTGTATATTCAGCTTTTTTAAAGCAGTTAAACATATTTTAGGCCATTTATTGTGGTGCCTGGGACAAGAAAATACAACCCAGCAATCCCATGTTTGCTCATGGCCCCCTAATTAATCTGGCTTTGGTGTGTTTTACTATTACTTTGCATTAAATTTTGGAAGTTTGATCTTCAAACGTGCCTCTTTTGTACTGCAAACTGCTGCACTGTAGATTTGTTAGAGATTAAAGCTGATTCCCATTTTTGCACAGTCCAGTGAAATTTTTTATTGACAAAAAATAATCTCTTCTTTTTCTTAAAAGAGGTGAGACGTGGTTTTACAGCTGGCTCATGGGATTTTAAACAAAACTGCTTGCTTAAACGACGTAAAACCGTGCTAATACTAATGTCTGAACCCTTCTTTTAGCAAATTGGCACGTATTTTACGACAAAAACTAGTGAGAGATTGCATTACACCCGTCGGATGGCATGATCATCTCTTCGTTAAATTTTACAGGTACCTATTTAATCTAAATAGTTTGTTTCAAAGGTTCTTGTTTATTTTTTGGTACATTTGCAAACGCAATGTAAGAAACAGATTGGTTTGTTTATTATCTAAAAATTCGCTAAAAAAGCTTTGCTATGACCACAAAAATAGAGTGCTCCGTGATTGCTTCAAAAGCTGAGTGAAAAATTTTATCAGCAGGGAAAAAAAGTTGGAATTTCGATGGTTGAAAATATCTAGAGTTCAGTTTTATGGGTACAAAATTGAAAAAGGGTCCAGGCTTCTAGATATGTGCGTGAATTGTGTGTGCCACGAACCGTTTCAACAATTTAACTTATTAAAAATTAAAAGTCCTAGTAGAATTAGGAAAAGTTAAGAAAGGCAATCGATTTGACTGCACCCACAAAAAAGCTATCAGCAATCAAACTTTAAAAACAGTCAAAAATGACCAGTCCCCACTTTTGGTGTTAAATTAATAATATTTGTTTGGTTTAATTTTTGTGCGGCGTTTATCTTGGGGTGACCAGTTTGCCAACAAAATTCATTCTGAATTTCCATTGTATTTTCTTGGCAAAAACGTGTGAATCGATACGATTCTTAAATTTATAAATTTGTAATTAATGCAACAGCTGCATATTATTTGTTCAATTATGTGCGAATATTCAATATTTTTTTGGAGAAAACTAATTCTTCCGTACAATAAATTTCTTATAATAAAAATTTTTATTTCGTAGTGAATTTAGTCCCTAAGTTAGGGGTGACTCCAGGACTTATGTGTTTGTTTTGATTGTGTTTGATACTCATGCAACTAGTTGCAAATACAGTATGGAGTAGATTATTACTGTATCCTAAAGATAGTGGCTAAAATTTTGTAATAAATTAAAATACTCGTATACATGTATGGTGGCTAAAACTATAAACTGTTAATCATCTCTGCACAAAAACAAGACAAGCTTGAAACTTAGAAATCTGTGCTGCACAATGTCTGTATTAATAAGTTAAAATCAATTTCGATCACAAGATCATTATCAGTCAACAATTCTATCAATTCTGTGGAAAATAAAAAGATAAAAACAACAAATTTGGATAAAATTGAGCCTAATAATTACACTGCAAAGAAAAAACTATTTTGAAAACTTTACAAATTTAAACTAAAATACTATTAACTACAAGAAACGTATAACTGGCATCACATTGTGATACAAGGCAAAATCAAGGTGACGTCAACTATTTTTTCAACGCGTTACCGCATGACCTCAGTAATTGTTGGTCACTATTATAGTAAATTGAGAAAGATATACTTAATTGTATGAGTTCAAACATCGCAATATTAATAGTATGAGTTCAAACAGCTTGTCTTGTTTTGGTGCAGAGATAGACAGTAACAAGAAATAGTCGTTTTTGCCTTCTGTACGAAGGGTTAGATTCTTGTACATTTCAAAGGAAAATTTAACTGTTAATCATTTGTTATACCGTTGGTTTTCAACCTGGGGTACGCGAGAAAACTTCAAGGGGTACTTGGATGGCGGTAGAGTTTTTACGTATGACTGTTTTATACTGTAATATTCTATACTAAAATGCATGCCCATTGAAAACTTGGTGTAAATTTTGCCTGACCTTGTGTTGCTGTAAGGCAACAATGTGAAACCCACAGCTTTGCCAGATAAGCTATGCGAGTATAATTTAAGTAGACCAAAACGAATCTAAACCTCATTAGTTAGGTATCAAAGGAGACATGGCAAAATATTTTTAGAAGAAAAAATACAATAGGGATGATGATAACTTAATTGATTAATTTTTTAAAACAATTACTAACTTACTGACATACTATACAGAACAAAAACGCAAAGAAAAGAAAGGATGGAATAAATTACATTTTAATTTTTTATTTTAAAACTAAAGCCTAATCAGCTGATAGTTTATTATTCTATTTGAGATAGAATTGTTTCTGTAATGTTTATTTTTGCCTTAAGTTTTTAAATGCATTAACTTTCTAAAAAATCTAACTCATTGAAACATAATGACGTGTTTTTTCTAGTTATTATTGAAAAATTGTTGTTTAAAATTTAATTATGTCTTTACTAGCGAAGAAAAGAAAGTAGTATAAAAACCACATCCAGTATGGATTCGCTGCCATTAACAAAAATGGGCGTCAATTTCCACAGTGTGTTTTATGCTGTAAGGTTTTATCCGTTGGGTGCATGAAGCCTACCTTTCTCAAACGCCATCTAAATGGATGTTATCCAAATCATAAAAGTAAGGGTACAGCTTTTTTTTAAGCAAAAAGAAGATGAATTGAAGCGAGCACGCCTTGATCGTTCAGGGTATTCAATCAACATAATGAAGCTGGGCTGCGTGCGTCTTACATGGTATTACTGAAAATTGTACAAGAGAAAAACCTCACAACATTGCAGAGAAATTAATCCTTCCTTGCTGTAAAGATACAGTATAATTCGATGTGTTGGTAGATGTGATGCTGAGAAGGTTGCATTAATAACCCACTCAAACGATACAGTTCATTGACGAATAGTAGATATGTCTGATGATGTCAAACAACAAGTGATTTTGGAATTAAAGAAGGCACCTTTTGAAAAATTTGCTATCCAACTTGATGATTCCACTGATGTGACTGCTTCTGCTCAACTCCTTGTGTTTGTACGATATGTCAGTGGCGAAGATTTCAAGGAAGATTTTTTGTTCTGACATACCTTAGATTCCACAAGAGGCAAAGACATTTTTATTAAGGTCTCAATTTTTTTAAGAAAGAAGAATTGTCCTGGAATAATGTATGTGTATGCACAACTGACGGAGCACCATCAGTGCTTGGCCGTCGATCAGGGAAAAGTAACAGATATGAATTCTAAAACAAAGCATCTTCATTGCATGCTTCATCGATATGCTCTGGCATGTAAAACTCTAGCTCCTGGGTTGAGATTAGTACTTGATGATGTTGTGTATATGAAGAGCTTATTTCCAAAACCCCGTATATTCACTTTGGCTACTTTTGAGAAAAGCACGAAAAACTATTACAAGACTCTGGTTTGTTAAATGTCATCTTATTTTACTTTCTGAAGATTGTCTATTGTATACTCAATAAAATTAGTGTGTTTGCTGAAATCTGCTGTTAGCCAATAATTTTTTACTTCAGTTTTGTTAACTTGAATTCGTGGATATACGGGGTTTTGAAAAAAAACTTGCGAAAATCATACATCGAACAAAATTTACTTTAATAATTTATTGTTTAACAATAAAAATACACGACAAAACCACACACGAATAAAAAAACAACACAATTTACAAGAAAGGCCAACTTAGGGGGGCAAAAAGGGGAAATTCCTCTAAATATTTTTTAAAAAATCACATTTTGCAAAAAATTTTGTTAAAAATCTGCCAATTTTGCAAAAGTATTTAAAAAAAAACTGTCTCCCGCCACATAAGGTTTCTAGAAGTTTTAGTAAAAACTTATTTGCTATTCATCCAATGTTACAAATTATTTTGTTTAGAAAGAGGCAAAAAAAAATTTTTTTCGCCGGAGAATTTATATAAATATCTAGTTTTTTTGCTGTCAACAACTTCTTGGTTGCACTTCACCCCCCTCAAAAAAAGCCTTTAATTTAAAAAAGAATGATTTGAATTCTACCACGAATCTTCGTGCTCGTGATAAGAGCCTCATCATCACCTTTGCCAGAATATCGGGCACATTTGGCTTTGTTTTTCTTCCACGCAGCTTCATTCCTTTTTTTTTTTCTAAGATTTTGCAAACTAACAACTGCAAACTCATCAACTTCAACATTCATTGCTTATAACTTGTTAAAACTTTGCTTTGTTCCAATAGCTAAACTCCTCTCCTACTAATACAGCCACTGCTAGCTCTGCAAAAGTCCATATTACCGCTTCAACGATCAGCTGATAAGTCACGTGACTAACCAAGCATTGTTATTGGTCATTGTGGATGCGACGGGTTTTGGAAATAAACGTTACTTTTGTTGTTAATTTTGGAGCGGATAGAAATTGTTTTGGAATCAAAGCATTGGATGGTAGATGTATATGACGGAACACTACCCAATGCCGTGCATAACTCATTTTTTCTTAACATGGCGCCTACGGGGTTTTGGAAATGGGCTCTTCATATGATAAATGCCATCAAATCAAGTTCCCTAAATACACGGCTATTTTCCCTACGGTGCCAGGAATTAGGAAGTGATCATGAAGCGTTATTGTTTCACTCTGAAGTTCTCTGGCTGTCTCGGGGAAATGTGATAAGAAGAGTAGTATCATTAAAGGAGGAGCTTTCTGAATTTTTCAAACGTGTTAACAAGACAAGGTCACTTGAGTTCGTTCAGAAACTGTCAAGTAGCCAGTGGCTTCAAAAGCTGGCCTACCTTTCTGATATATTCTCAAGGCTTAATTTATTGAACTTGTCTCTCCAAGGCCGTTTTCATTCAGTGATTGGTTTCATGGACAAACTAAGGACATTTAACATGAAGCTCAATCTCTGGGAAAAAAGGTTAAACATGAAAACCTGAGCATGTTTAAAATCTTGATGAGGCACTTAATAAAACTAAAACTAAAATAATGGAAATCTAGAAGTGGCGCAGCTTGTGCAAGCCCACCTAGCTTCTCTGTGAAAGGAGTTGCAGTCTTGCTTCCTTAAATTGAGTGAAATAGAATCAAAACTGATTCAAAACCCATTCGTTGTAAATGTGCAATCTCTTCCAGATAGCATTCAAGAAAAATTCTTAGATTTAGTGAATGACTCTATACATATATAAAAGATGCATTTTGAAACGGTTACCCTTACCAAGTTTTGGACAAAGAGGAGTGTGACTTACCCTGTTGTATCTGATATCGTTCTTAACTCTTTGCTTATGTTCCCCAGTACTTACCTTTGCAAGCAAGGATTTTCAACACTGTTAAACATGAAAAATAAACATTGATTACGACTTAATGTGGAGCATGACTTACGCGTGTGCCTGTCTAATACCGGTCCTCGAATTGAGAAACTTATTTGCAACAAACAGGCACAGCGTTCACACTAATAATTAATCAGTAGCCTACAAAGTGTTTGAAATAAATGATTTTGTTTATATTCTTTGTAATACTATATTAAAAATGCTAATTAAACTGGTAGTGAAAATATACTCACTTAATTTGGTTTCAGCTTGTCGGGGGTAAACGTTTATTGTTTTTATGACTCAGGGGTACTTAACGGAAAAAAGGTTGAAAACCACTGTGTTATACCTTACTATTAAACAAAGTTCTGTTCAGGCTGCCTGCCTGTGGTTACAAAACCACGAATGATTTTTGCGTCGCAATAGCAATAATGCAGGACAATTTTTCTGACTATAGTTTCAGGCTATTTCATTACAACCGGAGTTGAACATAAAAGTTAAGCAAAGAAGTGTATGTTTTGATAGTTTACACACACTTGTGAATTTCTTCCTTTTCTTTCTCTGTGCTAATCTATGGCTATTTCTCTGAAGCACGAGTTGAGTATAAACGTTAAGTAAACAAATGTCTGCTTTGACAGTCTGAAATAGTTTTATAATGTATCTATGGCTATTTCTCTGAAGCACGAGTTGAGTTTAAAAATTAAGCAAAGAAATGTCTACTTTGACCGCCTGCGACTACTAGTGAATTGCTACTTTTTATATCTTGTAATTAGGGTTATGTCTCTGTGGTCCAGTTTAGCATAAAAGCTAAGAAAAAGAACAACTGCTACTGCATAATGTAGTTATTAGTTGTACTGTAGTTGGTTTATAGTATAAAGATGTTTTATAATATATAGGTGGTTTATAGTATAAATATCTACTTTAAACCATCTAAGAGACGATTAATAAGTATGGTATAACATCTTATGAATTTTATACGATGTCAGATGTCTTATAATGAACCTAACTGTTGTAGAATAAACGTTAACTTTACATGTATAGAATTCAATTTAAGCAATGCCAGCTTTCATTAATGTTTCGGCGTGATCTCTAGTAGCCCGAGTGTCGGAGTTGCTACTGCCATGGGGTATAGTCGTCGTTTAAAAAAAGCAATTAAATTGCATGTTGGGCGTAGGATCAAATAAAATTTAAATAATTCTATTTGAATAAGTAATAAATGCTTTTGAATAATAAATTTTATTTGAATCTTTGATATCTAAGCTTTGAATAAATTTAAATAATAAATTCTATTTGAATAAGTAACCACCTGACGATTCTATAAGATAAAACAGACTGTTGTGGTTTTAACCATTAAATATTGTTATGTTTTTAAATAAATATAAATATACTTGCTCAAACCGTGTGTTATTGAGCACTGTACCGTCAAGGTTAACATTACATTACAGGGTTATAGTTATTGATTATTACAGGATTATAGTCATCTATGCCTTTTTGGTATAGATTTTAATTCATTAATGCAGTATAATGACTTGTCAACTATAAGAACCATGTATAACAAATTCTGTTTTGTGACTTTGTGTTATAAATTACTAAGCAAAAAAGATGAAATTAAAGGTTTATTTAGCACCTAAAAAACCAAAGATTTTTTTACTGTACAAAATATAAACAAGTCAGGATTACAACTTTACCATAGTTTAGTAACATTTTTACTATTTTAATATTAATGAAAGATATTTTATAAGAATTAATATACTTCAGCCTTCATGACGAGGAATTGTCGTTTAATTAATCCTCCAAGATCAGTTTCAGATTTACATTTGACTGTAACACTTCCATAACTTGCTGTTGCATCAAATGATGGCCAATACTTTTCACATTTTTTCTAAAAATAGTTTTGATTTATAAAGTTTTTGGCTGCAACAATATTTTAAAATAACTATAAAAAACAAAGCCATGGGTAAAGAAATTGTTTTAGGAAACTCGAACGTTTTCATACAGCTCTCTTTAAAAAATTACGCCAGAATAAACAGTAAAACTAAATATAATATTTGAACTATTTGAAAACTGATTTTGATTGATTAAAAATTACATTTTAATAAAGATTATCATAATATTTGAAAAATGTTGAGCAATATAATAAAATTATGTTTTGTCAACGTAAAATCTTTATGGAAAATAAGAAAACAGATTATGAAAGTTTTGCGCTGAGATTCGGAATTAACAGAAATATTATGGACACTTGCACTAATAGTTTTTAGTTGCAGATGAATTTTTTTATTGACATTATTTGAGTTTACGGAAAATGGTAGAAATCGACTTTAAGACGGATAAATGAAAGTCGTATTTTATTAATCCGTCTTAAAATCAATTTTTAGTAAAAGCACCGTTTATATTTTTCACATTTATGTTAATCATATTTTGAAAAAATACGTCAATGATAATAACAAAAATGTCCATCAAAATAAATTTCATCAGTAATTTCTCAGATTTATTTTAATGAATTTATTTAAATCAAATAAATAACAAACTTTTTTAAAATATGTAGCTCTCGGTTTAAAGTAATGGTCAGCGATGTTAAACAATATTGAATGTTTGTGAAACAAAAAAAAATTAAAAAGTGTAAAAAATAATATATGAAAATACAATTTCTAGTTTTACTTTGTTTTTTTCAACGCAGTTGCATAGCATGACGACAATTGACGAATTTTCCAACCAAATCATTTCCCAAAAGTCGTTTACAGTGTTTTGCTTTGGGCCTTGGGCGGCAATGTAATTTCGTGATTTGAGACGACCCTAAAAACAGACTGGTATTTTTTGCGAGAATTAAATTTCTGTTTATCTTTTATAAACAAAAATTATATGGATAACTGAACCTAAAAGCTGCCGTCAGCACTCACCTCGATATAAGAAGCATTTATGTATTTTTCATCAGCAAGTATGACGCGAGAGTGATTATCTGAAAATCATTTATCAAACGGCATATTTCTCAGAGTCACCGTTTGAATTATAAATAAAATCATTCTTATTATGTAAAGTGTGTATACTATTGTAAACTATTAATTAAACAATATTTTTGCAATTTTTATTTGAAACAAATTTTCTCTTTTAGAAAATATTTTCTTATTAGAGTGTTTTCGTTTATATACTTTAGCTTGTGGCATTACTACTTACATGGGTAAATATTCTTGTAACGATTTTTGCTGGAGTTGCTTTTGCTACTTGCAATTTCATGTTTTGGTTCTTGTTGCAGACTTTCACTGCATATTTTCTAAAAATTAGTTTTTTTAAACATTGCTGTATTCAATATCATCAAATAATTTTATCAAAGCGAATTTCATTATTTACTTGAAACCAGTTTTATAAATTTAAGATCAAAAGTTATGTATTTTGATGTGAGATGAAACAGAAAAATTTATTAATATTTTTAGTCACTTTAAATTCTTTTATTATGCTTTCAAAGTTTTTTGTCGATTCTTTCAAGTAAAACGATTTTAGTTCTTCAATGTAATCCTTTTCTTGGGGTTTTATGGTGTTTTCTAAAACATAAAAATTAATATCAATTAAAAAGAAATCCAAATTGTTCTTTTATATATTAATCCTGATTGCTGTTTTGAACAATATAGAACGTGTTAGCTTCTGAATTTCGTTGTTTCGGTTTAAAAATCTGCTTTTCGGTAGTTTGATTCAAATTTAAGTACAAGCATTTTAAAAGACGACAAAAATCATTTTGATATAATTTGATGAAATTTTTTGAAACAGTTTGAGCAATTATCATATTAGTTTATTAAATAACTTATAAATTACTAAAAAGATGTAAATTACTATTTTTATCTGGGTCGAATTTGATCGTTTTGGGAATAAAAACCGGCCCACATATGTAAAGAATAAATAGTTTTGTTTCTTTCTATTAAGCAATATCATTTCTATACACTAAGCTTACACTCATTCCTACCATATAAATTTTCGTATAAGTTGCTTTCTTCTTGGGTTGCTGATGTTACCTTTAAAAGTGCAATGTTTAGATAAGCTTTTTCTGATTGTGTATTTTAAATGACTTCTTACATCTGTATCGATAAAATAATATCAACAAACAAGAAAAATTTAACAAAACGAAATTTGATTGATCAATCTTACTTTGAGATCATTTTCCATAAGGGTTGTTGGTTTTCCTTGATTATCTATTTAAAAAATGTTTGCATTAATTTCTAATTTTGAGTAAAACAAATTAAATAAAAATTTTGTTAAAAAAAGGTTTTTGTTTAAGTAATTTTTGTTTAAAAGGTTTTTGAAACAGTTTAAACAATTTTCATATTAGTTTATTAAATAACTTATAAATTACTAAAAAGATGTAAATTACTATTTTTATCTGGATCGAATTTGATCGTTTTGGGAATACAAACCGGCCCACATATGTAAAGAATAAATAGTTTTGTTTCTTTCTATTAAGCAATATCATTTCTATGCACTAAGCGTACACTCATTCCTACCATATAAATTTTTGTATGAGTTGCTTTCTTCTTGGGTTGCTGATGTTACCTTTAAAAGTGCAATGTTTAGATAAGCTTTTTCTGATTGTGTATTTTAAATGACTTCTTACATCTGTATCGATAAAATAATGTTAACGAACAAGAAAAATTTAACAAAACGAAATTTGATTGATTAATCTTACTGTGGGATCATTTTTCATAAGGGTTGACGGTTCTCCTTGATTATCTATTTAAAAAATGTTTGCATTAATCTCTAATTTTGAATGCAACAAATTAAATCAAAATTTCATTAACGAAAGGTTTTTGTTTAAGTAAAGATTTTTATAATTGTAATTGTTTTGTTCTGCGCCCTTTTAGCTTATTGATACTATTATAGAGATAATTTAACTCCGGGATTACTAACTCCTATGCAAGGAATCGGGTCGTTTTTAGTCTTAAGTTTCAACTAAGCTATAAAACTTTTAAATATTTTTTAAGTAAAATAGTCCATATCGCGTAAAGAAAACGTTTTAATTTTAAAGTTTTAGTGATAGAAAAATTATAAGGATTTTTTTAAAAAGATATAATGTATCGGTTTGTTAAGATACGTTAGATCCAGTATTTATAATAGCGTGAACCAGTAACTTTTTTATTTTTGCTTGTGATAAATAACTGCAACAAATACTTGGAAGTTATATTTTTTGTGGCTGATAGCTTTGTTCAGACAGTCAATAAATGTTTTTTTTAATAAGTTTGTTTAAATTATTTATATATCTTTTTTATAATTGCAATTAGCAAAATCCAAAAAGCAGTTTGAATACATTTTTTTAGTCAATAATATTGAGTTGAGATGCAATAATAATTGAAGTTAAGTTGAATCATTTTAATTACAGCTTTTGTTGTTAAAATCTTGCTGCAAATAACCTCATGTTTACACCAAAAATTAGAAGAAAGTTTACCAGGTTTTACCAAATTTTAATGCATTTTTTAGGTACCTAAAACTACCAAACTTTTAGTGCATTTTTTAGGTACCTAAAGTTGTATTTTTTAAAAGCTTTAAATTAAGTAATTTCTTTTTGTTTTGAATCAGCTATTTCTTTTAGATTAACTGTGTAAACTTTGACTAATTGAGAACACTAAAAAGCAATTGAAAGCTATGCAGTTCAGGTCAATTATAACAAAAAATGAAAAATAGCTTCAAAGATGAAAACTGTTTTATTTTAAATTATTCTTTCAAAGTTTAAGTGTCTTGCAAGTAATCACTAAAATTATGAAATTTCTTTTAGTTTCTTGAACAAAATATCTTCAAAAACTATTTTAAAGATAGATGTAATAAGTTTATATCTAAAAATGTTAAAGTTGTGTTTTTAATCAAAAATCACATTTGCTTTTACTATAGGTAGGGATTTTAGATATCGCAATGTACAACTAAGTTTTGGATCCTGTTTTTGGTTTACGTTAATAGGGTTAAGTTTTTATATCAAAACTAAAGTAAAATTTTAAGTTAGTCATTATTCGAGTGAATAAAAATATTTATGTAATATTCATTAATGAATAAAGACAAAAAAGTTTTAAAAAGCCAAGTGTTTTTTGTACTTAATAGTTGCTGTCAATATTTACTCAAAATATTAGTAAAAAAAAGTTTATTTGGCAGTTACCCATATTACCAAATTAAACTTAAAAACTTTAAACAATTTGATAATAACAAAAAAAAAAAATTAATAATGAAAATTTATTAAGCTATAAAATGTAATGAAATTAAGTAGTTTTAAGTAACTTGATTACTAACTCTAATATTTTTCAACAACCAGTTATTTTTGAAATTTAAGAATTATAGTCCAAAATTAATTTTAGCAAAAGTTAAGTTTTTATTTAGGTAATCTAATATAAAATATTTTATATTATAGCATGAAAAGTTTAGTGATATAGGTTGTTTAGGCAGTTAGCAAAATAATTATCAAAATATATAATAAAAAATTAGAACTTGAATTTTTAGCATTTTGATCTAAAAAAAAACTTTTATGCGGTATTTATTATTTTTTTCAAATTTAAAGTGACTAGGTTGATTACTGAAGAAGCCAATTATTTTTTAAATAAAGTATGGTAGTTAAAAAAATATTAAAAAAAAAATTTATTCTGTTTAATTAAAAGATCAAGAGTGAAAAAGTTTTTTTTTGTTTAAAATGACATGGTAATAAAATTGCCAATTCTACTAATTTTTCAATAACCCAAAGAAGCCAAATATTTTTAAATAAATTATGGTCACTGTAGTTAAAAATTAATTAAAAAAAATTTTTTGTGTTAATTAATAGCTTAAGATTGAAAAAGGTTTTTTTTATTTAAAATGACATGAAGTAAAAGATTTTTTTTCCCAAAGCTTTTCATCTGACACTTTTCAGGGGAAATCGTCAGAATGAAGCAGAATTGAAACCGAATTGAAACCGAACTAAGTTATAAAGGCGGAAAGTAGAGTTCTCATTTGCTGAAAGAAGTTAGCCAATGAGAGCCTTCATTACGCCAAAGGCCAACAACGCCCAATGCGCCCTTCATTACAGCAACGAAAAATTTTCTATTCTCGCTCGAGGTCGCTCTTCCTTTCACCTTTCTGCTCTTGAAGCGACTTTCATTAAATCTCTCAATCCCCTTCTGTGTAAGCAAAAAGAATTCGTCTACTCTTTGAAAATTTCTTAATCTTTTTTCTCATTGGCTAACTTCTTTCAGCCAATGAGAACTCTACTTTCCCCCTTTATAACTTAGTTCAGTTTCAATTCTGCTTCATTCTGACGATTTCCCCTGAAAAGTGTCAAATGAAAAGCTTTGGGAAGAAAAATCTTTTACTTCACGCAATCTTCAAATTCTGTACCACCAAATGTTTATTAAAATGACATGGTCACAAAATTACCAATTCTACTAATTTTTCAATAAGTCAGTTATTTAAAAAAATTAAAAGTGTGTAGTCAACAATTTGTTTCTTCAAAAGTTATTTGTTTTATTAATAAAAGGTTAGTGTTGTGAAATATTTGTAATCATTGTACTGTTTAATTTTTTGTGTAATTACTCATATTTTTCATGATATGCAGTTGGGTGTAATATTGTATTGAAAGATTTAAGTATTTATTTTTATATTTCATATAAGTAATGTTAATTTTCACTTTTACTTTTACTGTTTCCTTAAAACAAATTTTATGGTTTTAAAAATACTTGAAAGACTAAGCTCAAAATTTGTATTATAAAATTTTGTTTAAGATTAAGTGTTATTAAATTTGCTGCATTTTTTGAGTTTAGGTAATTCAATTTTATTTAATTAATAGGATTTTGAGTACTACAGAAAGCTCTTAACAATGGTGAACACTTGCTGTATGCCAGCTTGCAATTTTAACTATTGTTTCACGTTGCTAAGGCCACGCCCAACACCAATTTATGATTTTTTACCAGAAGAGTACGCTCATTTGTCTGACATTACCGATAGAGGTGGTTTATCAAAGCTGTCAGAGTTTTGTTATAGTGTTGCTGCTTTCGCAGTTCAGTATTACTCGGCCTTAACTGACAATGACCATGCAAGAATCCGATTTTTGACTTTATCAAACCAGCGAGAAGCTTTTATTTTTGCACTAAAAAAGCATTGCCATTCCAGAATTGCTCTTTCTTGCTACAACAACAATGTTCTGCCGGGAACTTAAATTTTACAGCAATTAATAAATCAGCATTTAATTACTTTGCCGAAAATGAACTAAAGCGCATCAATAATAGCAAGGAAACAATCCTTGAAGAACGTTAAAAATTCTCAAAAACTGCAAAAACTTTCTTCTAACAGTTTGTCGTCGTCGTCATCGTTTAAAGGGCATCCACTCCAGGTCAGACACAAACAAAACTGGGGCCGAGGTTTTATCCTTTTACTACCCCAGACTGCTGCACTGCCTGAATCAGATGCTGGCAGTGGTGTTATTAAGCCAGCATCGAGTTTCGTCATCCAAAACCGTCAAACCTCGTGCTCCATGTTGTGCCCAACGTATAAGGCACACTGTAGTACATGGTCTGCAGTTTTTTCAGAAGCGGCACACTCGCAATTCAGTGAAGGAGCGAGACCCCATTTGTGCATGGACGAATGAAATTGCCCAACACTAGTCCGCAGGCGGTTGAGCTTAACCCAAGCTGCTCGGGGTAAGCCTTCCCCAACAGACCTGGCACTGCTCCCGGGCATAAAAGCACGGAGCCTGGAAGCATTTTCACAGTACTCCGCGTTCCATTTGTGATTTGTCATTCAGAAGCGCGGATGCAAAATCTGGCAAGGTTGTTCAGAAGATTCCGCGCAGCTGGCACAAATGGGCGTCTGGATCTTAGTCTCACTTGGCGAGTATCTGAGGACCCACTTAAGAGACCATAAAAGATATGATCGGGGTCCAGAGATCCACGGTGAGCCAAGGAGAGTGTAGCTCCCAGTCGGCGAAGCTCAACTGGCTGGATGCCTGAGAGTACAGGTAGGTGGTCCGTTCGAGTGGGACGCAGGTATTCAGTGACTATGCGCAAAGCGTCGTTCAAGACACTGTCGATGAGGCGAGTATGAGCACTGCGACACCAGACAGGCGCACAGTACTCAGCTGTTGAGTGGACTAGAGACAAGGTGGCTATGCATAGTGTTTCAGCACCAGCACCCCATCCCGAGCCCACGAGTCGCCTCAACAGTGTGACGCGCGAGGATAGTTTTTTTGCGCAATGTTTAATTTATTTATATTAATTCTAATATTTAACATCTATACGTTCCAACAGTTAATTCAATCGAATTCTTTTTAATTCAGAAATTACTGATTTATTTGTCGATTTTAATTGATTTTTTTATTGAATTTGGTTAGTTTTAAACATTGTTTTGCCTTTTTTTCATTTCTGTGCCAAAATTTTTTATTTGCAAATTGTATTTGTGTTTAATCTGACTCGCAGAAAATTAATAGCTGCAGCATGAAAAAAATTAAAAAAATTTGCTTCAATTAGCTTATGTAAAATATTTCATTTGATGTTTTGTTAGGTGGTATTACAGTGCTTGTACTTGTGCCTATTTTTATCTACAACCAAAATGTAGGACTTTTCTAAATCCTAAGAATATTCAGTCTGCTATCTCCTGGTATAATAAGTCTTTGGCGACTTTTATTACTATTGATCTACCTGAGATTTGAACTCGAATCTTTAAGATCTACATAAGAATTTGCTCGCTCCCACACTTTCTTGTATATGATAGGCAATATTTAGAAATAAAAAAGTTAAAAAATAGGTAAAACACGTTAAATTAGGCATTTGCATTTTGACCCTTCTATGAACAAATGTAAAATGAAGTTAGCAATCCCGGAGTTAGAAGATCCCTAATTGATACTTACCTTGTACCTCCATATGAATTGGCTGTGCTACGGTTACGGCTTTTCTCCTTTGGAACTTTCTTCAAAAGTCATGGAACAAAAAAGTATTGGTGAAAATGATAAATAGATAAAAATTACAACATTTCTAAAGTTAATTCTTTAATATTTAAAAATGCAATACTAAGTAGTTTAATATTATTTATTCCATTTTGCACGATCTTAAGCTTAAGCTTAACAAATTTTGGAGTTGTTAGCTTGTCTTATACATTCATCCCTAACCAGAAAATTTTTACTCTTATCATAGTTATAATTTACAAAACAAATCACAGCGGGATAAAAATTTACAAAATGCAAGGTTCAAAGCAAAAAATCACTACATTAAAATAACTCAAAAATTTTTTTTGAAATTTCAATCATTTTTACTTTTACGACGTACTAAAATATTTACTTATTTATACAGAAAGCAGAAAGTTGGGCTCAAATCAAGCAAAATTTTTTAAAAATAAAATTTGAAACAAACTTGAAAAACCGAGCCCAACCTAAAAATCTGAAACAAACGATTACTTTGACTTTCTTGGGAACATGCCAAGTATTCCTGTCCGGTTAAAAAGTTATTTCATTTTGTATATGATTACAAATTAAAAGTCTCTAATCATGACGTTTGAGAAAAGTAAAGTGACAAAAAGTGCTTTGGAAATAGCAAAACAGTAGGACAAGGGCAAGAAGTTAACATTATAATGCCCGAGGTATTCATTACGATTACTTGCCCATCATAAAATTGTAATACATTTTTTGCTATTGTTTTCAGAATAGCCTACAGTTATGACTTTCAATCATTGCAAGTAGTTAATTGGATAATGACGTAATACATTACAATTCACAACTTCCCGGGCCGTATGGCTGAAATTTTTCTCAATGCTTAAGGTAATCACTTTGACTATTCGCTAGGTTGGCACTGTGAAAACTCCATCTTAAACAAAAACATTAATAAAGCATAGATTTGGTTTTGGCCTTTTTACTCTCATTTTTTCAAACATCAAGAAGCTATAGATCATAGTTATAACCAAGTGCATTCGCAAACAACCACAAAATGAAATAAAAAAGGCACAAAAAACGATATTGCCCCATCCAACAATGCTATGCAGGGCCCATGCGGGCCCTGCAAGGACTGCCCGTACGGTACCCGTATCGATTTGGCTGCGGGCGCTGCAGTGGCCCCGCATGGGTTTACCGCAGGGGTTTCATGTGGTTCAACTATTTATGCAAAAAATTCCTTTTTAAAAATAATTAAAAATGTTAGCGTATTAGCGTGTTTTAATTTTTGATTACGGCTTAAAATTGAAAACCAAATTAAACCCGTGCGGTTAGCCCATGTGGGGCCACTACAGCGCCCGCGGCCAAATTGGTACGGCCCACATGGGCCCTGCATAGCATTGTTAACTGGGAGGCGAGACAATGTTCATGTCACCTTTGGGGTATGTTTTGCGCCTTTACTAAAGGCATTTCACGACGAATTCATATGTTGGGTCACGTTGTTTATTTATCGCACAATGGTGATTCTGCTTAAAACAAACCATTATCGTCGTATGAAAAAGAAAAAATGAAACAAACGGAGTACAACTAAAAAAAAACTGTATGGGCAAAGTTAGAGGATTCTAATTTTAAACCGAACCTTGTGATTTATTGACACTGACTTCTAGCTTTACGTCTTCTTGTTGAAAAATTTGTAAAAAAATTGTATCAATTTACTCGAAATTGTTAAGGCTAGGGTATTTTGCAATGTTTGTAAAAGGTAAAAAATTAACTGGTTGGAATATGCAGTTTTGACTAAAGTTTTTTTGAAGATGAAGGTTTGAAATTTTAGTAAGGTTAAAAACTTTACTGTATTTGTTGCTGGGCCTCACAGGAAAATAAAAGAGTATTTATTTATTAATTGCAAATAATGATAAAACTTTCTTTTGTAGTCTGTTCAAATTTTTAGTGTTATAATTAGTGTCTACAAAAGTCAACAAAATCAATTTTTTCTGGGATTTGTTAACTCATCAAACTTACACAACGTCAATTTTGATTGTTTGGAGTTTTATTTTATTAAGTTTTGTAGATCAAAATAAACTCAAAATTTGGCAAAAATTTTGCATCATCAAATTTTACTTATAAAAAATCATTTTTCCGTTTTTTTAAATGTTTCAAGTTACTATAAATATTTTTAATATTTTGTTTATAATTTACATCATTATATTCTTAAAATATTGGGGTTTTGACTTATTTTGCGTCAATCTTAAACCTTTTCGCCAATATGAAATTTAAGTGACATAAAATATTTCACAATATGTAAGCTCTCCTAAGGATTTTCATTGCTTTCACTCCGGCGTGGGCAATTTTCATTTTTAAAATTCTTAATCTATTTCGTAAACATGTTTACCAAGTTTAAAGTTGGTAAAAAGATAGTTTTATTTTTATTTAAGTAAAAAGAAAATATATTTCTAAATACATGCCAGTTATAAAATGTCGGCAGCGTGGCCAAGTAGTTGAGAGCGCCGTATTGATGGTAAACGTAATCTTTACGTTTTATCGTCGGCATCGTTATTTTTTTACGGTCGCGATTTAAACCCTTGTCGGATTATTCTGCTGTGTCTTTAGAAAAACAGTTTTTGGCACTTTCCTTTGCTTGGTAGCAACCAATTCTAAATTTTTATCATGTTTCTAAACAAAAAACTACAAAAAATTTCAAACGGACAATAATTTCTTGCTTTTCTAAAAACAGTCAGAGTAATCGTGCTGCCCGAAGTATTGCTGCTCAAATGATTTCCCACGAGACAGAAAGATAAATAGGCTAGAGATGAAAACGACAATAAAAAAACACTTTGCTTGGAGCAAATTTCCAATTTTTGATACATGAAATTATTTTTCTGAATTCATATTCCAATTTTTATACTAATTATTGTTAGGCAGAAAAACTCATTTAAGTAATGTTTTTTATTGTAGATCACTAATGTATTGAGATAAACTAAAATTTTTTTATCTTGCTGTGGAAAACGAATACAATTTTTTTTTTCAAAACTTGTGTAAGTTTGTAGTTTTGCAACTATTTAACAAAAATTTTCTTTTAAAAACTTAAATTTTTATAACAGACCAATATTGTTTAATAAAAAAAGTTAAAAAAAAATTTAGGTCTTACCACTTTAAAATAGAGCTGGCAAATGATTAAACTGCGAGAAGTATTTAAATAACAAAAACTATCTTATCGTAGTATATCTATTTTAAAAAATGTAAGACAAGCAAGATTTTAATTCCGAACTTAAATTTTTGCTGTTTATTTTCTTAATTTTACCTGCCAAAAAAGATAATTCCTACAATTATCACCACAACGACAACAATGGCAATTATCAAAATAAGCATAAGGCTGTTTGGTTCGTCTGGAAAAGGAGCAACACAAAATCCTGAAATATTTGTGACATTACTTCCTCCTTCACAAGAAAAGACTTGAATCTATAAAAAATTTTTTTATTCTATTAATTTTGTTTTAGTTTTTTGCAATATTTCCACAAACTAAAAAAAGATAAAGACTGATATTAGACTTAATAGTTACGGTTCCAGTAAATAGTTCAGATCAAAACATTTTAAAAGTATCTTTATTTGGTTTCAGTTCCTTAAAAAAAAGCCGAGTAAACAAATAAATGCAATATGATGCAAACTACTAAGTGATATGTATATAGTGTAAGATGAAAATGTAAAGGTATTTGAAAAAAAATTTTTATCGCATGAAAATAGCTTCAATATTTTTTAAAGTTGGAAAATGCTCAATTTATCTTGATTTTTTAGATTGGCAAATTTTAAGAGCTTTGGTTACAGTTTCTTTTAATTGCAATCAAAACTTACTTGAAAATATAAACTCATATTAGGTTGAAAAGCAGATAAACTAATTGTATGACGTAGGAATTGATCATTTGTTTGCTGCAAAGAATGCGGAATAAGATTGTATTCGACTTTTGGCGCGCTTAAAGCAGTTATCTAAAAACAATATGCTTTATTAAATCTTTGCTTAAACTTTATGTTTTTTTCTCAATTTAATTCTGTTGTATTAGAAAACGAAAGTATTTACTTAAAAGCGGAACATAATGATACATTTGTGATGAATCGAACCTATTCAACTGAACGCTTCTTAATCAACGCCTTTTGTATTTTGCCTTATTACTACATGCCCTTTTAGTTGGTTATAACTTTGCGTTAAGAAAATTCTTTTGTTGCATTTTATTTGAGCAGTGTTAATTTCAGTTCAAGGTTTCGTTCTTTGTGTTTAATTGACGTTTATAATATTAACTTGTATCCTTTGTTTATAGATGTTATTTGTATTATTTTTATGTGAATAAAGCCAATTTTAGTTCTGGTTCACAACATTTGGATTTTTACATTAATTTACTTTTCGGAGGCTAATGATATTCTTTAGCAAATTTTGTTGCGCATTAACTGCATTTCGAGACAAAATAAAATGTTAAAAATTAATGAACCCAAAACCTTAAATTAAAACTTTTCAGTAAATTTTATTGCTTCGTAAATAAATCATTATGGGTAATATTTACTAAGTTGCTGCCGTAAAAAGGTATTATGTTTTAACTTGGAAGACGGAGTCCCATATAGATTTACATTTGGAGTGAGTGCGATTAGCATAATTAGAACTTTCCGTAAAGTAAATTGCTGGTGTCATTAAGCCCTTAAAGAAAAATTACAAAATTTTTAGTTTTAAGTTTACATATTTTTTGAGTTTACAACTAATTTCTTAGTAAGCATCAATGTGTAAGCATTTACTGCGTTTTTATTTGAGTAATTCCCAACAGCCTTTTTAAAGCAACTTAAATGATTTTGTCTAAACCTGCGCTTCTCAAACATTGGTGATACATGGCGCCCCTTCGGGGAGACTCTCAAACATCCATGGCCTCCTGGTCATAATATTGTCTCAAAATTCAATTAAAAACCACAAAATAAAAAAATCATGACTTTAAAACTGTCTCTAATTTTGTCAATTTTGTCTCAAAAGTAAATTGAAATTTTAAAATCAAAATTATTCTTGAGTCCCCTAGGTAAAGACCCCAGGGTCTCTTTGGGGATCCTCATACCTAAACGTTTACAATCCTTTTGAAACGAATAGTTTATAATTTATCATTTTCAACGTCATTTTTAATTCATCGACACAAAAATATCTGAGAAAAGATAGTTTGTCGCCAAATCGTAAACATTTTAAAAAAGTTCAAATTATTAAAATCAGATCAAGCAATTAAATGATTATTACATCAAAAAAGAACTTTCTAATTGAATCATTGAGATGCATTAATCTTAAAAACTTGGATTTTTTTTTAAAAAGAAGAATGAGAAAATTCTCAATTTTTTCTCAAAAGTTTGGTTAATTATTAAAATTGTGAATGCAATTTTTATCAAAAATATTTCTTCTTTAAATAATTGTTCGATCACAAGATTTAATATGTTCGATCATTTAGTTTCTAACTAAAGCAGTTAAAAAACTAAGTTGATATTGTTTTCTTCAAAAAATAGTGAGCAAAAAGTAAACTAATTTAACAAACTAAATCTTTCATTTAACAAATCAAATAGGTATTATTTCACAACTGAAATAGTGCAATAATGCAACAACACTACTTTATAAGACGAAATATTGTTGAATTGTTCTGGTGTAGTCGACCACTCGATGATGCAATCACGTGATGTTTTTGACGAATTTCTAACACGAGCGTCATTGACAGGTCGGGGAATCCCAAAAGAAGTTGTAGCAAAGGCAGTAGATGAAAACCAGAATGTATTTGGACAACCTGATGGTCGAACAACTGCCTGAAATTATACTGTAAATGCTTTTTATTATATCAAAAGATAATTTTAACGTAAATAAAAAAGGAGTCTACCCAAGCATCGTTACAGTCAACGAAGAACAAATTTCAAGTAGAAACATAATTAGTTTGATGATACTTCCTAACAAAAACTAAATAAAAAAATAAATAATTAAATAGAAGCCGACACATTTTTAGAAAATGATAAAACCTTTCTGTTTTTTTCCATTTATGAGTTTTTTTTGAAATTGCATACTGATATATATTCGCATAAACGCTATCAAATTTAACAAGAAACTTTAAATAAAAAACAAAAAAGATTTAACATCTTTCGCTAGTTGTTTTTCTAATTGTTTTACAGAAACCCTTCAAAAAATCTTTAACCTGTTTTTAAACCTTTGATTAGTCAAAACAATGTGTTATTGAAAAAAATTCTAAAAAAATAGAACACCATTAGAAAA
This sequence comes from Diplosoma virens, assembly GCA_963680785.1. Classification (NCBI taxonomy): domain Eukaryota; kingdom Metazoa; phylum Chordata; class Ascidiacea; order Aplousobranchia; family Didemnidae; genus Diplosoma; species Diplosoma virens. The sequence goes on along the minus strand of OY796882.1, from coordinate 37,685,506 downwards.
AAATAGAAAAATAGAACTTCATTGAATGAATAAGATAATTAATCCCTAATAATGAAAGTAGAAAAAGTAAAGCGCAAGGACAAAATTGCAAAAAAACACAAAGCGAAAAGACTGCTTAGTCTAATTTCGGAAAGTGTAAAAACTTTCCAGACAGACATTTTTCATGTTCAGAGTAAAAAGATTAAAGTTGAAATATTTTTTTTTTGCTTTGGTCGTATTGAAAACCAGTTAAAAAACAAGCAAAAGGTAGAATATTTTGCTATCCTGTCCGCTTGCTTTTTCCTCGTCCACTTTCACTCTAAATCAACCCTAAATGTTGCAACACCACGGTAAATAAAATATTTCGGTTTTTCGGAATGATGCAAGTTTCAGAAAATTAAAAGTTAAAATTAATTTATATAACGAATATTGCCTTATCAAATACTCGAATTATCTGACACTCACTTCTATCTTGTATAGAGTACGTTCTTCTAATCCATTGAGAATGAACGATTTTTTTTCCCAAGGCACTTTATCTTTGCTGGTTCCATTTACAAAAATCTATTATAAAATTTAAATAATTAATTTCCAGGGAGTCATGTTGTATAACTTTCTTTCTTCGGAATTTAAAACAAAGATTTTATAAGACAACACTGTTACTATGATTTACAAAATCTAGAAATTAGTGAAATGTTTTCGTTTTCATGTACAAGACAATAAAGTAATTTCATTTATAAATGATATAGCAATGGCTCATGGCTTTTTTTCCGAGACTTTGAAACTTCTGTGGCTCCCTGTTTAGAATATTGTCCCAAAAGTAAAGTGAAGACCAAAAACAAGTCATCACTTTGAAATTGTCACTGATTTCTTTATTTTCGTCCCAAAATTAAAAATGAAGACCAAAAAGAAGGTCATTATTTTGAAACTGTATATCACTTTGATTTCTTCATTTTTGTCTCAAAAAAACTAGTGAAGGCAAAAAAAGAGTCCTGTTTGTGGCCCCCTGATAAATTCCTCGTGAGCCCTTTGAGAACCCTTGTAATAAAGTGGTGTTTGTTTCACTTTTAATATTTTAACTATATGAAATGCAAGGATAATTGATGAATTTCTAATAATCACAAAAAGTATCGAATTGACAAATATTGGTACCTCATCAGGGCGTAAAAAAAAAGGACTGATTAATCCAACTTTAATGTACGTTAAAAGTAAAATAAAAAGCAACAGTCTGTCGTTGTAGCAAAGCATTGCATTAACCCATTTTAGCTCAAAAAATAAAAGAAGGCTTATTAAATTTTAACCTCCAGGTTTGGAGGTAGGCCTAAATAAATACAAAAATAAAAATAGTAACTGCACGGCAATGTTTAAAATATTAGGAAAAAAGTTCAGAGTACTAGTCAATATCTTGATGCTAAACACCTCCAATGTTGTTCAGTCATTCAAGAAAACAAAGTTGATGTAATGTGATACTTTTCTTAGTAATTCATGACGACAAACAAGCAAATAAAAATCCTTTGAAAGTGATTAAATCATAAAAACTTAGAAGCAGGTTCTAAGTGACTAATCAAATCATACTCTCAGGACTATACAAAATTTTTAAGTCCGGGTAAAGTTAAACAAGATAAGTATAACTTTTGTTTTTTTAAATAAATCACACTAAAAGCCAACATATTTTTATCTGTTTCTTAAATTTATTTTGCTGATCTATCAAGACCAAAAAATCGATAAGCTGGGCGATCTAATCTAATAATGCTATGCAGTGCTTGAAGAAGCCTTGGAAAGTAACAGTAGGTCTATCGACTTGGCCGCAAGCACTGCAGTAACCCAAAATGGGCTTATCAAACCGGTTTAAATGTTTTATTTTTAAACATTTAACAAAGCAAACTTATTAGCAATCTCCTCTTTCAGATTGCAACCCAATTTTTAATTGTTGTACTTTTTTGTTTTTTAAAGTACTTTGTTTCAAATGTTACTTCGAAATGGTGATTATGTACTTAGGTGTGAAAACAAGGTAGGCTATTCTAAAAAGTGAAACAAGTAAAAAAAAAGGTAAATTGTAATCGGAAAGAAAAACATTCTAAAAAGTTAACCCTTATTTACCTAGGCTGTTTTTTTCTGTTGACTACCTAAGGGGGGGTCCTCGGAGGACCCTAAGTTTACATGTCCAATACTCTTAACTGACAAAAGCTGCGCAGTTGATTTTTTGATATGTTGAAGAAAATTTATACTAGTTTAGTCAAATGTCTTTATTTTTAATATATTTGGTATTATTCTTTTTTTATTTTGCATAAAGTTGAAGGTCCCCAAATTTTCGTTGATTGCTTTGTTTTGCGACATAGTCGGATTGGTCACAGTCTGCTGCAAAAATAAATAACTACTATGTGAGGCAGTAATCTTGACAAATACAGCAAGACGTTCAAAACGTTTTTTGACTTATCTCATGATTTTTGCCCACAAAAAGTATACGAAAATCAAGAGGTAAGTCAAAAAAATAGCCTGCTACACCAAAACTACCCATCGGATTTGCTCAAGTAAAATAGCAAAATATTCAGGAATAAATTTTAGGAAAAGTCATAAAATTTTAAGTTTTTATCGTGTAAACTTTACAAGTTATATCGTTTTTTTTATAAGGGGGGTCCTTTGAGGACCCCCCCTTAGGTAAATTAGGGTTAAACTTGTTAAATTTTTTAAAAACGGAACACTGGGCATAAAGATTTAAACCACACCATTTGGGGCAACTGTGGGATCTGTGACCAAGTCACTGCTAGGCCCGTACAGGCTGCCTTCACAAGAGCCTTGCAGGCCCTGCATTAGATTGTTGGCGGGGATGGCAATACGGGCTGCCGAGTTAAGAGCAGGGGAATGCAAATTTGAATCTGGAGTTAAAAAACTGGACTATTCATTTTCTAGTTTAAGAATCGAATCTAAATTTACATTTAAAAAAAAATCCTTGTTTGTAGGAAAATTTAGTAATTTTGCTTGATAAAGCGTAAAATATTTAAAAAAGTTGGAAATATCAATTACTTTCAAAACACCCGTTAATGATCCTTAAAAACGTTACAACTTCAAACTTTGCTTGACGTAAAAATTGTTTTTGCTTTTTTTGTTCAAGACAATAAAAGGTTTTTATAAAATAACTTAGAAAATTATTTACATGTTTTCAATAATGATTACAAATTTCCATCAAAATTGTCATCAATAATTTATGGTATTCTACAGTATCTTAAAAAGAACTATAGCATATTTCAAAATCTCTTTGGGATTATTCTAGTTTATAAAGGTAACATTCCAATAAATCTTTGATTTAATAAAAATATTTGTTGCAATAAAAAACAAAATATTATCATTGAGGTACTTTTAAGGCAGGCTCCTTAAAAATTTGTTCCTAATGAAGAAAAGCTAACAATTTGTAATGCAATGAAAACGATAACAATATGATCAAAAATGAAAAAGCTTAGATTATATATTGTAAATAAAAATTAAAAAATAAAAAAACAAGGCAGATGTCATATTGTAAGAATATCAAAATGGCAATTTTGCTAGACCTATCTTGAACGCAAGCTACTTTATTTCGGCATAAAGCAAAAACAAAGACAACATATTTTAGTTAAAAGATAACCAAAATATAACTTGAAATAGTAAATTTGTATTCTGTTGTAATATTCAATTAATTTATTGACTGATACAAACAGAATTTACATAAACTGAGCATTTACATTAACGGAGAAAATAGTTAAAAGGCTTAAAAAAAAAAACGATTATGAAAGTGAATTACTTTCAAAAATTACCTCGACTTCTCCAGTTTCATTTAGATTTGAGACAGACTGCAAATTGAATTGATTCCACGAAACACGGAGAAGAGATCCATTACATTTTTCGGAAGATACCGTGATGCTGAAGATGACTTAAAAAATAAAATTACTACATAAGCAACATTAGCTAAATCTGTTACTCGAAAGAAAAACAAACACTTTTTTTTGTTAAAAATAACATTTGTCAAAATTTTAACTTTTTGTTGTCAAAAATAAAAAAAAAAGAAAACAGAAATGAAACCAAAAAATGCTAAATACTTAATAAAACACGAGATTTATAATGTATGAAAGAAATACGAAAACTACGTAGAGAAAAGTAATGAAAGCTGCCAAACGTTCTTTTCCAGACGTTTGTTGAGTTTAAACTTTTTCAGATATTTATTTTTATAAAATCAGATTTTGGAAAATTGATATTAAATTGCTTCAAAGCTTTAAGATTTGTCTATTTGGCTAAATACTTTTGTTTTTTTTGCATTTTTGCCTTAGTGTGATTTTTTTATTATCCAAACTTACATTTAAATCGACACAAAAAATAAGCTTCCTCATTGCAAGTTTTTTGATGTAAATTTATTCCATCATCATATATTAACGGCCATGTCATTTGTTGGCAAATAGATTTATCGGAAGTTGGAAACATCGAATTATTTACGGTAGATCCATTTTCCCAGAACCATTTGGATTGATTTAAAGTAGATTGAGCACCAATGAATATACTGATGTCTAAAAAGTTTATATTATTATTTAATTTGAGTTAGAGGACAGAGGCATTAGATTACCATATATGGCAATGCTTTTCAAAATGTGTATCGCTCTCGACACATTAGCAACACATTAGTGTGTTGCTTATAGTACCATAGTGTGTAGCTAACTGGACTTAAAATCACATTTATCTCTACCAAGGTCTTTACTGTTCAATAAATTATATCATACAGGGTTTCGACCAACAATATAACTTTTTCAGGCAACAGCATCAGAAAAACTTTTTCCCTTGTTATTTTTAAGGTTTTTGCAAAAATTAATAACATTAAAATTGTATGTTAAGATTTTGATGTTGGAAGCTTTTTGATTTAAAAATTGAATTAAAAGTGTCGCGAATTCATTTGTGGTTTACAAGTGTGTAACTTATACAGTAAAAAAAGTTTTTGATCTATGGCATTGTGCATCTTGCACGCCAAACCAGAGGTCACTGCCCAACCATAATTTTGAATTTTAAACTTTTATTAAGGACAGTCTGCTTACCCAGGTTTAAAATTCAAAACCTCATGAGGATCTTAAACGTTTTCTCTTGTCACTATAGGTAATTTATGGCCTTTTTTCTATGGGTATATTCTGAACCATTATATAAATTTTACATGTAAACTTTTTTCAGCTATATTGAAACCAGAAGCAATTGTACAACTGTTGACAGCGTGTTTGAGTAGTTAGAGCGCTGGCATTATGATCAATATGGCCTCGGTTCAAAACCTAATTCTATTGTGTCCTTGGGAAAGATATTTTACGAAACTGTACCCGGCTTGGTGGTCTTCGCAAGTAGTTCTAGAATACAGTTATATATCTATTAATTTTCAAGCTGACAGTAATATCATGGCATCTCCAAATACAGGTCGGGTAATTGCTTTCCTTATGCATTAGCGCTTTCGTCGCTTTCCTGCGCGTGAGTAGGATAAATATAGAGATAAATGAAATAGAAATAAACTTTAGCGTCTATTCTTTTATTTCACATTCTACAACTTTTTGGTCTATTTTAGAGTCTTAGGTTTTCTCACACTATAACTTTAACGTCTATTTTAAAGAATTTTTACGCCAGCTGATCCACATGTTTTTAAGAAAGTCTTCAAATTTTACTTCTGTAATAGTAAAATAGTATTTAGAAAGTCTTTATATTGAAACGTCTGTTGAAGCGAAAGAGGATTTTTATGATAAAAATGGATGATACAATGAGAAAATTGTGAGCGACTTCTTTTTTATTTGCAACTACACCCGACTGATAACCAGCAGTTTTTGCAGCTCCATCAGTTCACACATTCCCTAACCATGTTTCTTCCTCGTTAAATGGTAACGAGTCTAAATGTCTCTGACCCGATGGTACGACCTGACAAATTAATGCGATAAAGACATTTTTTATTTTTTTATACCATAATAACCAAAAAAAACTAGCACAATAAATCACGTCAGTTGATTTGTTAAATTAAATTGTAAAATATAGCGAAAACTCTACAACTTTTATAACCTGCTGTTCAATGTTCATTGCCATGTTTTTTTGGCGCGAAAATATGATAATATGTCTTTAACCTTTTGCTGAACTATGTTGTCGGAAAGTGGAATGCCTTCAAATTTTTAAGCAGCTTCGGGGCTTATCAAAGCCTCAGCTGCTGATAAGTTTCGCGACTTCCTAACTTTTCTCAATCGTGTACAGTTTTATTGCTTTAACTATTTAAAAAAAAAAAAAAACAGATTTCGGTTTTTTGATTATTTATCTTAAGGAGTGGTCGTTGAAAATAATCACTTGTTTTCATATTTGATGTGCTTTGAAGGCTTCTTGGCATTATTTGAAAGAACTTGAAATACAACAAACACAATGGCTGTTACAATTGTACGCGGCATGGACTACATTGTCTTCGAGAATATTTTTGCTTCAAACGTCTTAGTTTTAATATTTTTTGGGGGATTATTAAAATGCCTCGCTTATTTTCTGATTTTATATTAATTCTTTTGCTGTATATTAAGCTAAGCTATTGCTTTATGTCAACATCAAAAGAGAAAAAATGACTTCATCTTAAACAATTTTTTAATATCTGAATAGGACATGGGCAAACTACCGTGTTTTTTCAAAAATATGACTTATTCTAAAAATATAACCTAGAATGAATTTTCATGATGATTTTAATATAACAGCCACCTTTGAAATAAGCTCTAGTTGACGGATTCGGACTATTTTATCCGATTCCGACTCCTGATGTTTAATTTTTTTTAAAAAACACTACTTTTTAGGGACGAAAGCTAAAAATTCGAGACAGATTCAAAGTTAAAACCTTTTTTTGGCCACCCCAATTTTAAGTAAATCGTATTTTGCACATTGCCGTTGTCCTTATTAAGAAGTCGGAATCAGAATTCTTGAAATTCTTGGAGACAAAGTATGATTTTAAATCTTCCGACTGCGCAACCCTGATGGTTAATATTGGAAGATTATGACATCATAAATGTTAGAGTTGGTTGTAACTTGTAAGTAGCACGCTGTAGCCACAAGACATGTGAACCTAAATAGTTCGACATTGCCACATTGGATAAGAAATATTTTTTCTGCGCATTTTCATCCCGAGGCAAGATAAGTAAGTGAATGTTTTTTACGTTTTATTTCAAGCTCAAAATCGCCAAGCGCAAAATTTTTTGACCCAAAACAATAGTGACCTCTACAAAAAAGTCTTCACTTCAACGGTTAGGGTGAAACAATTCAATCAAAACAAAGAGAACATTTCTAAGAATGTTTCTAGAAACCAGGATAAAGATTTCTTTTTTTTAGTCTTTGTTTAAGGAACGGGTTTAATGTTGTAAAATTAGTGCAGCCCCGGATCAAAATCAACTTTTGAATCCGGCTCTCAAGCTAGAAAGCTTGCTTATTCCTAATCTAGATTCAACGTTTGACGAAACAATCATAAACAGTACCAACTCATGGTCACCAGAAAATTAATCTTTACTATCTAACAACTTTGACATATTTCGCAGATTACAATGAAGTTCAAAATTTGAATAAAGTCAAAATTGGTCAAAAATTTATTTAATATTAAATTTTATTTAAAAAACTAATTTCCGGAGGTGTAGTTTTGTGGTATATTTGGGAAGCTATAACCACTTAAAATTCTTTTTTAACGAGATTCTTAAACTTTTCCTTGCGAAAGACACAATAAATAATTTTTAGATTTCTTTCTCTGTTTAAATTCTGAAGCAGAAAATAAATTTTAGTTTTTTTTGAGCTACATTGGCTTTTCAATGTTGGCTTTAAAAACAATTCAACAACTTTAATGTCTATTTAATAGACATTACTCATCGTTTTGAATTGAATTGCTTGTTTTGTGGTTTGTCTCAGGAAGTAGTTCTTTAAAACAGTCACTTGTTTTCATGTTTGCTGTGTTTTGAAGGTTTCATAGCGCCATTGAAAGAACTTGAAAGTACACCAAACATAATGGCCGTTAAGATTGTTTGCTACATGAAACTACTCGTACATTAAATTAAACTTAGAGTATTTTTATTGTTTTGCCTGACAAGTTCTGCTTTTCTTTTCCAGTTATTTTTTGTCAACAAATCTCTTTCTAGTACTGGTATTGCTTTATTTGCATTTCGAGAATTGTTTAGTTTTAAAAGTCTAATTTTTATCTTTTTAATTATATTAATAAAATGTCTTGCTCATTTTTTGATTTTTTATTGATTCATTCACATTATTTCAAGACAAGCTATTGCATTATATCTACATCAAAAATAGAAAATGAGTTCATATAACAAAATTTCTTAATACCTAGACTTGACATAGGCAAAATACAGCCCGCCAAGCATTCAATATAAACGGTGTAAAAGGGTAAAAAAAGAAATTTTTTTGTTTTTTACCTCCACGAATTGTGAAACCATAGGCGTAGCAGCCAAAAATGGTTTGGAGAAAATACAGTTTTGCCCAAATTTTATCATGATTTTGTGGTACTTGATGGAAATGAGAAAAAAGTTTGTCTCAAATTTAGGATAAAGATCCAAAATACAAAAAAAGATTTGTCTCGGATTTTTTATTTTCAAAACAGAGTGACCTCTAAAATAAAAAGTCTTTAGCTTAAACGGATAGGGTGAAACAAATCAATCAAAAACAAATTGAAGACCTTTTTTGTCTTCACCTCTAAGAATGGAGCTACAAACCAGAATGAAGATCTTTCTTTTTTTTGGTCTTTGGGTAATTTGATGCACCGGTTCACGTTGTTCTTGAGGCCCGCAATCAAAATCAACTTTTGAATCCGGCCCTAATGTTAGAAAGTTTGCCCACTCCTAATCTAGACTCAACTTATGACTGAACTATCATAAACAGTACAAATTCACTGATCATCAGAAAATTAACTTTTATTATTTAACAAATTTGGTGTATTCACGAAGTCAAGTAAAACCAGTTTTGCTGTCGGGAAGCAATTTTCAATTTTGTACCCATGAAATTGTATTTTACATACTTTCAATTTATCAAAAATTCAAATTTTTTCTCTGCTCAAAAAATTCTCACTCAGCTCTTTACAGTTTAATCATATTTATTATTTGGTACATTTGCAAATCAATTATATTTATTTTTCAGTACATTTGCAAACGCAATATAAAAAACAAATTGGTTTATTTATCATCTTAAAAAATCGCTAAAAAAAAAGCTTTGCCATGACTACTAACATAGAGTGCTCCTTGATCGCTCCAAAAGCTGAGTGATAAAATTTTTATAAGCGGAGAAAAAATTTTTTAATTTTTATCGGTTGAAAATATGTAGATTACGATTCCATGGTTACAAAATTGAGAATTGCTGTCGGGAATCGGCCAAGCGCAAAATGAGTTTTAAAGAAAATAGAAATTTCTCGATGAATTGCGCAAAGCAACATATTTTGCGAAGTTGCAAAATAGTCACGCGGACTGGCGATTAGGAACCATTGCTTTAATCAATATTAAAATTTTTATATAAATTGCTAGCATTATCTTTATGCAATTATGGTTTTATTTTTTTATGAACAGCTTTTTCTGTTAAAAAATTTGGTGTTAAGTGATCGGAAAAGCTTTTTTGTAGTGAAGTAATTTTTTTTATAAAATCATGAAGTAAATTTCTAGAATATGTGTATAAACCAATAGTTGTATCAAAGAAAAAAACGCAAAGTAAAATTATTTAAATTGTAAGAAAACAAATTTTAAACTTACCAGGAATGTATAGATTTGGATGAAAGTGAACTCCATAAAGACGAACTAGTGGAATGTTGACGACACGTGTAAGAAATAAGTTCGTCGAACGTGCTATACCTTCCGCACGAACAAAGTTATACAACATAATGGTGTCAGGTGTATTGCTTGTTCCTCCGTATAAGGTGAAATCAAGTTGCTGAGAAGTCTCACATGGTGTTCGAATAACAGTACTTACAAATTGAAAGCTGAAGCAAAATGGAAGTTTTTGAGTATATTGAATGCTTGGCTTCGTTTTACTACAAAAGAGAAACGTTATTAAATACAATTTTTAGTTTAATAAGAGAATAGCAATTGATATTTAGCTTTAGGTCAAACAATCATAAGTTGTTGCATATTTACCCTTAATTTTTCTTTAAAAAAATATCTAAAGACAATAAAAAGAATTACAAGTTTAAGCAATGTGAAAAAATAAAATATAACTTAGGCTAAATGTAAAAATGAAATAAAACAAACTTTGCAACAATAAAAATAAGTTGAAACTCACTTGTACGCGTAAAAACTTTGAATTCTTCCTTGATTTGGTGTTTTCCTGGATCCAGTACTTTGGGCTATTGCAGACCCACTGATATGTTTTACATTCACACTGGGTATGTATATGAAGACATTATTCAAAATTTTGCTTTCACGAACCGTTACTAAAGCCAAATCTGCAACTATGATATTATATTAAGCAGTTTCAAAGAATTTTTTTATTCAAAGGAGTCTATACAAAATAAAAATATAATCTCTATAACTTTATGAAAAGAAAGGGATGTTATGTAAAAAAAGTCTAAAATTAGAGTTATATTTTTGTTATTTGTTAACAGTGCTGGCTTCAGTATGGAGCAAGCCGAGCGGCCGCTCCAGATCCCAACAATATCAAAATATTTCGTCCCTAAATAATGCCCTCTCTCTTCCTAGTAGCACCATGAATACTTAAAAACAATTAAAATAAAATGAAACCCCTTAAATCTGAAACAATAATAGCCTGCATTATAATTTATTACCTTTAAATATTTTGCACTAATTGCAAATGGAGATTTTGAGTACTGGTTAGTGAGGCGACCTGATAAAAACAACTGCTAATAAAAATTAATATAGCCTATTAGCCGATATACTGCAATCCTAAAAAAAGTGAATTAAAAAATAAGAAAAATAATTTGATTTTAATTGTCAATTATAAAAAGTAGCCCGAATTTAAATAAGCTATATGACATTTCACAATAAACTTTAATTATTAGGATAGTGTATTTTACACAAAGTAACTCAAAATATAAACTGTTTATACCATAATTCATCAAACGTTTGGTTTTCATAATTTCATTTTAAAGTTTTATTTCAATATTTTGTGTTTTTTGACTTAAAATATTCTTCTATTTGAACTTAAAGATTTATTTGACTTTATTTTATCCCTGCATTGCATACTTGAATTTGTTTATGGTAAAAATCTTTAAACTATTTAATTACCTCAACATTGGCTGAAAATATTGTTTAGGTAGCCTAATTTGTTTTATAAAATACACGATCAGCAATTTTCCTGCTGTATTAGGTTATTACTTTTAGACTCTGTTGCCTAAACAAACTTTCTTTTCTTTTTTTAGAAACATTATATCCGATGCTTTCACAGTAATTTTTTAAAAAGTACAAGGTTTTGTTATAAAAGCACAAGTTCAACAAAATTTAACTTTTTTTCACTTTATGTCAATTTGAAGACTAATTTTAGACCAAATTCAAGATTTTAAACAAAATATTTTTAAAAAAACTTGTTAAGACAAAAAAAAATCTTTATTTTTGCAACGGGGGTTGAACCAATCAGCTCAGTTTTCTTTTATTTCTGCGCTGCCTCATGATCAAAATACAACAAAACGTTAAAAGATTTGCGAGTTGCATATACACGGGATCAGAAAACGAGTTGACATTTTGACTTGCTAATTAACCTTCAAATTTTATATTTATTTTTTTATGAAAAATTATGGTGGTGCCTCATATTTTAAAAAGTTTCCTATTATCTGCTTTTCTTTTATATTCTTTTGTGAGAACTAAAATCAAAAAACTAAATTTTCTTTCTTTAATAATATTTAGGCCATAGTTTGGCAATTCTTCTAACAAAGATTGTTGTGATATTGTGGACTCAGACTAATTTTTGGGTTTTATCTTCATTTTGTTCAGTTAATTTTAACGGAAAGATTAGGTTAATATTTATTTATTGTTACTTTTTAATAATATTCAAGAACCAAAAATTGTTTCTGATGCTATTGCTGTTATGTACTCAGTAGCCTACAAGTTCGTTTCTGCTATTTAAAAAGATCAGAATTATTTTGTCTTATTATAGGTCAGACAGTTTATTTTTAGGCATTAAAAGATTTACAGTAAAATGATTTTATTGTTTTAATCAATATTTTTAAAGACTTTTAAAACTTTTGGCTTGAATTTTAATAGTGAAATTGTCGCAAATTTTAAAAATATAATTCTAATAGATTGTGCACACGATGATCATTACAGTCAAAATCAAATAAGTCAAAGTCCATCAAAAATTGAGTCTTTGTAGTCTAAAATCATCAAAGCTTATGTCAGAGTTCACAAAATATTAAATTTATGGTATAAAATTACAGGTTCAAGTCGTTTCTATGCATTGCATAGTATGTCTATTAACCCTTTAAGGGACAGTGCCCAGCCAACAATGCTATACAGGGCTCTTGCGGGCCCTGCAAGGTCTGCCCGTACGGTAACCGTACCGATTTGGCCGCGGGCGCTGTAGTTGCCCCACATGGGCTAACCGCACGGGTTTAATCTGGCTTTCAATTCCATATTTGCCCATCGTCCTTTTAAAAGGACGGTTAAACTTTTTACGATTTCAACAAGCCAGGTTTATATTATTGAATAAACAAAAGTGTTTGAAAAGTAGACACTTTCCTGTTCCTACGAAAATAACTGATTTTAGTTTATCTTTGATTTGTTGTGTTAGTCTTAAGGAAGAAGTAAATATCAAGAATTTACAAGTTTGAAAAATGGCTAAAGCAAGGCAACTACTGTAAGTATCCTTTTTTTATTTTTTGTTTTCTGTCTTAAATTTTTCAAATATTGCTTTTCAGTTCCACAATGTCCTTTAGCGGTGCTTAAGCAAAAACAAGTAGTATGTCACAAACCTTTCGTAATTTGTATATGATCTTATGGTCAAAGATGAGGCACATTAAACTTACATGGCAATATAGGGGCTGTGTTTCATTATGTTTATTCACAATAATCGTTATGATTGTTTAGGCATTGATATTCTCAAATCTTTAATTGTTTATCTTTATACTAGGATCGTTGTCTTTGACTTTATTTTACGTCAAAGTGGTCCAAGTCTCTTACGGACTATTTTTAGAAATATAAAAACAAACACTTTGGCTGCAGACAGCTTGAATTTTTCCCATTGGATAAATGATGCTAAAAAGGTTTTTTTAGTTTAAATCAATGTACGAAAAGAGGGTTTTGCTTAAATCTTTGCTTTGAACCACAATCAAAAAAGCAATTTTATCATTTCAAACAGTGAGTCAAAAATTCACTTTAAAAAAACTGCAAACAAATTTAAGAAATTTTTCAAAATTTTGAAAGCAATGAAAGTGCCGACTCAAATGATTAAAATACCAACTTTGACTGAAAAAAGCATTAACACTTGAGCTAGCTGTTTACAACTGTTTACAAGATTTAAATAGAATATTAAGATGATAGGAAGCAGTTAAATGAGTCACATTTAACCGTTTGGACAAACCTAACCTACATTATCACTGATTAGATCATTCAATATTTTCAAAAAAAAATTATTTCCGAGAAAAATTATCTACATATGACAGTAATGAAAGCTTTATCTAAGCACCATGCGATTTTTAGATTATCACGCAGATGCATACAATGATATTGACTTGTAGTAGGGTTATTATGAAAACATGCAAAAATAATTATTTTCTAGACTTTTATTATGACTTGAATGTAAATTTTAATTTTTTATTTGTTGCAAAATAAAACGCTTTTTATACCTGGTTCAATAAGATATTTTTTCAGAAAAAATGTCAGATTTGTTGTTCTTTCTTCACTTGTAATTTGATCCAAATCTCCTCCTGATACTGAACATATGGTTCTTGCAGTGGTTATATCAGTTTTATGGTTAGAAAGAACCAAGAAACTGTTCTTTTTGCCGAATAAGCGTGATCTGCAATCTGAACATAAAGTTTTGATATTACTTTTATTGATGTATAACAAAGAGCCGTTAAGCAATTAAATAACTTACCCGGTTTAGAAATAGCAGCTTTAAAACATTGAAAAAAAAAAAAAAAAACTATTTTAGTCCAAAATAACTTCATGTGGATATAGTCATTTAAAAGATTCTATTTTCGAATATTTCCTTTGCACTTGAAAAAAATTGTAAAACTGAAAAAGATTATATAGCAGGTTAATTTACATAAGGTCGATTGATGATATCGATTGATGGTATCGAAGATTGCTTAAAGGAGTAAATACCTTTATTCAAGCCTTTTTCCTGTTAATCTACTAAAAAATTTCTTAACCAATAGAATCTTATTTTTGCTTACTTTTTGTAATAGTCAAGTTGGTTTTTTCAGGATATCATAAGGGTAAATAAGGGTAAAACAAAAAACTTTGATAATTCTTTTTATTTTTTCCGCAATAGTTTTAAATAAAAACTTTTTTTTTAACAATTAAAAGCTTTAATACTTAAGTCTTTTTTTTTAAAACGTAAAGTTATAGTAAGTTGCAATAATTACAGCATAACAAGAATAAGAAATTATACTTTAAAATATGAGGAGCGTAGACCAAGTGAAAGACATTACTATTTTCTAGCTGAGAATATTTATTTTACTGTACTTTAAATCGAAAAGCTAGAAATGAATTTTAATTGAAAAGATAGGTGGGTGATGAGTTTGAAAATGTTGTTTGGCTAGCTGTAAGCTCTTTTATTGACTTCTTTAGTTTTGTAGCATTTAAAAACGTTTCTTAAATTTTATTTACACAAAATATAATCTAAAAATTTTAATTGACGTTTGATAAGCCGAAATAGGCAAAACAAAATCATGAAACTAATAAATTCGTAAACCGTAAATTCATTCCAGTATTTTTTACCCCGAAAAATTTGGGTTAGGGTTAACAATTACTTAATTTATGCTGATGAAGCTTTTTTGGGTGGTGGAAGTTTCGGGATTGCAAAGGTGAACGAATAATTTAAAGTTAAAATAAAATTTTGGTGTCTGATATTTTACAATAATAGATTATTACCACTCTAACTTAACGTCATTGAGAGCACATATCTGATGAGAACCGACAAGAAAAAATTTTAAAAAAGCTTTTACAGTATATATGTCTAGGCTACAAATAAACTAACTTAAAGCTACTTCAATACTTTTTATTGCTTTGTTGTCAGTTCTCCTTACAAATGATTTTTAATTATCCGACAAACTAATGCTTGGACACTTCCTGCTTACTAAATTACAAAATTGATATATTGGTTGAGACGAGAACTGGAGAAATACTTTAAACATTTTAGTTTCTGGTTGTAGATTTGCATTCGATTGGATAGTTAAATTTGCGTAAATTAACCAAAAAATTTGCCAAAAATCAAAACTTTTTTTACCACATGCTTCCAATAGCCTTATAATGTACGCTTTCCTTTCAAATACTTTCTCAATAAATTATTTTTTTGAAAAAGAGTGTTAACGTTTTTACTTCAATGTAAAAAGATATAACTGGTGACAGAAGAGCAATTCATTTTTTTATTTATTTTTTTGTTGGCTTAAATATAGCTTCACTTTAACTTTTGCAATTCTTAGTAAATGCTAAACTTCCGTGTTAAAATTGGCAGTCTTGGAAAAGAAATCAGTTAGTAATGATGCAGTCGTTTATGTAATAAATTTCATATCGGACTAAACTTAAGTCGTTTACGAAATTTGTACGTTTAAGATGTTTATAGGCTATCCTACCAAACCAAAGTGCGTTTTGGTATTATGACAAAAATTGAAAAATAAATTATTTATCATAGTGGTGTGCAATGGTACATATATAAGATTCATCAAGAGAAAAAGAAAACTAAAAAACATTTCCAACTTTTATTTGCGACAATTAGCAAAACATAAAATACTTTAATCACAAATTGAATGATGTTTTAAAGAAAATTTTCCAAAATAAAAACTAGATTTTGAAAATAACATCCAGTCAATAGAGAGGTTTAAGTTCTCTTAAATTTTAAATTTTTAAGTTTTGATTTTTAAGTGATAACATCAACCTGCACACCTTTAAAATGAAAAAGAATTCACTGACAAAAACAAAAAATTAAAAAAAATGAATATAAGCAACCGAATACAAATTAAAATATATATTGAGTAGTGGCCTTGTTTTGGACTTAAAAAATATTTGTTTTTGCATTTAATCCATATTGATTATCCCATAAGCCAAAAATTAAAATGACTTTTTTTCCCCAAAAAAACATTCAAGAAAAACTTTTTTTGAGCTAAATTTGCAGTTAACGTATTAAAAAAATTTTTGGTAATACCAACAATTATCAGTAAAAAGGCAATATCAATATTAATTAATATTAACTGATAGTTTATTAAACGGCCATTCATCCAACGACTGTTTATCAAAATTGAATAAAAGGGCACAAGGCACCACATTTTTTAAGCTGTTCTGCGATGCTAACTTAAGAAATGGTTGTTTTGATAAACTATCGTTCATATAATTTTATTCTATAAATTGTAGTTCTATCATTGTTATTAACATTAAGTCAGCAAATAGTTCAACATAACGAATAGAATTATCGAAATTGTGAATCGTTCAGAGGCAAGCAATGCCTCCCGCATTTTGTTCTTCAACGAATATAGTCCATTCTAATCGTTGGTGCTTTTTTCCTAACTAAAAACTCATGTGGTTCCTTTTTAAATATTTTTTTACTAAGCAGTTTATCTATAGCCTATCAAGACAAGCCCATCGTTGAATATAAACATATTGTATTTTAACTTTTAAACTTCAAAATACTGAACCAATTTTTAGGCTACAGATGGAAAATATTTAAAACAAAGTATAAGACCAAAAACGTTTTAATATTTAAAAAAAAGCTTTAATATTGGATTCTGAAACCTTGTCGTCGCCAATAAGCTTTGCATTGCTCAAGCTTTATTTCAATTTCATCTTTACCACAATAAGAAAACAAAAAAGTTATACAAATGCGTATTCTAATTTGGAAAAAAAGCTTTTTAAAAGTAGTAAATTAAACAATAAATTGGTCGAACAATGTGTACAAAAATGCTTACACAGTTAACTAAGTACAGTGCCAACAAGCGATTTAACATATTGTTTCATTTTTATATTTATCGTCTTGACTCGCAGGAAGCAACGGAAGCGCTATACATAGGGCAAGCAATTTGCCCAACCTGTATTAAGTTGAAATATAGCTGTCCGGTTAAAAATATTTTTTTTTTGGTTTTTCAATTTTACAAGATACAACTGATATTCAGAACTGCTAACCAAGACTGCCAAGCAGAGAATAGTGCCTTAAAGTGCCTTTCCCGAGGACACCACGGAATGGTGCGATTAGGTTTTGAACCGAAACCATATCGATCACAATCAAAGCGCTCTTAACCACGCTGCCATATTCCTTTTATGCCAGGTAACAAGATTGGCAGTCCACCTTTTTTCTTGATGCATTAAGATTAAATCTTCTCGACTTAGATATTTTATTCAGTAAAAACTCTCCGGTTGGACAAAATATAACATGTCAGTTAAGCTCTATCGAATAAATACTACCTACATGGCTGTATAATCTATGTCAATGTTGCAGAGACAGGAAACTCACTAAACACTTTACGAGTACATTGAAAAATTACTTTCCTTTCTGCTTCAGCAAAATTACCTTCTCAATAAATCGATTAAGATTTAAATTGGATCCAAAAAAATACAATACAAACTCTTAATCAGACGGATATGAGTTAATTGACTGTCTTCTAATGCAACAAAAAAAAGAAGCAAAGCCGGATATGCAGTGATTGAGTAATGCATATTTCGCTAAGGCTTAAATGAATCTGTAAATACTTCCTGGTTGGCCGATTTAAGGTTTAAGTATCGACGTTATTGCACAACATATTGTTGAAAAAGTACTACAATCTGCAACAAAAGTTTAGGGACACTTCCCAAAAAACGCAAAATCTAGTTTTAAATGCTCGTATCTTGAGAAGTAGTAAGTATTATTGTACCATATTGCATTATTATGCTATTATGTTAATAAAAAATATCTGTATGACACAAGTTTTTTTAAATTTATTTCCTGCTTAATAATTTGTTTGCCAGATCGCGTATAAGTCAAAATCACTTAAATTTATTGGTTGAAAAAATGGGCAAAAAGCAGTCTCTCAGCACGGAAGAACAGAATCAAATTGTAACTTTAAGCAATTTAACCCTATTCTTCTCAACAACCGGGCTTTTGAAGCCCAACGTCTGCAAAAACATTTGTAATTACTTCATTTTTTTAGATAATATTATGAAATTTCTTGAATTTTTCTAATTTGAATTGTTAAATAAGATAGTATTATTTTTAAGTGGGGCCGAACGAGGGTTAACGAATAAAATAGACATTTTTTAGTAAATTTGTGAATTTTTGCTTGCTATCGCAGCAAAGCGTGGAGTTTCAATTTCATGGCTTTATTAAATGACATCAACTTTTACAATTTATTGCTTTTGCGTGACGAAGCCAATTACGACGATGCCAAACGTCAACATATCTGAGGTGATGTAGAACATATTTCATATAAAATCACTTTTTTTTTTCTGAGCTTTTGGCAATTATTTGGAAAAAGCTTGTACATTTACTTTCTTTTGTATAAAGCAATATTATTGTTTGTCTATATAAAACAAAAGTTGCTTGAATATCAATCAAGCGAACAAAATTCAATCTTTACGATAAGCATTTTTTATTGAACATTTTTATACCTATTCATTTGTGGAAAAAAATTTGAATAAATTATTACACATATTAGATCTTATGCTCATGCCTTCACACAATTAAACAACACCTGATTGTTTATAATTGCCTTTTACTTTGCGTTTGAAGTAGGAGACCGTTTCTATGTTGAAATTTTTTTTGTTTCAAAAAATCCGGCGTATTTCCTACGTATAAATTTACTTATGTGAGAAAGTTTTGTTTAAGCTTTATAGCTCTCGAATGTGAGTTTTGCAAACAAAAGTTATAAATTAGAAACAAGATATTCCATATGATTGAATTCAATAGAACAGGAGTTAAAATTTGCTTCAGTTTCGTACTGACTTCAAAATCATGATGTAGCCTACTAAAGTCTTAAATTCACACAAATCATTTCTTACCTCTAAAAAATTTTCAAACCAGAGTTTAAACAACAGTCCTTATTTATTGCAAATTGTTTAATAAATTATTTTGAATCTTATTTGAAGATTAAAAAGAACTTTTAGTTTAATGTCAAATAAAGACATTTTTTTGGTCTTCATTTGACTTACGCAATAAGTTATACGTTTGAACCTCAAAATAGTACCTTGAAAAAAGTTCTATGCCACCTGGTCTAATATGTTTATCATATTGTGTTCCGAAGTTTTTGTAGCTTAAAAACGACTCCTAGTTGGAAACCTCTGAATGTAAAATCAACTTAGACTCTCATTTACGGAAGACCTGGGCTGTTTGCTAGGGTTCTTTTACAAAAAATCAGGTAAAGCTCGGGGCCCTAATTTTATATACACAAAAACATATTAATGTTAGAGCTGCTTTGAAGTCTTGGTTGTATAACTTTCTCTTTTCCTGCTTGCGTCAACTCCAAATTTCAAAAATCTACGGTAAAGCGCTTGCAAAACGCTAGAAGTTTTTTACCAAGTTTAATTGGTCAAAATATTGCCAAAGTTTTTCAAAATTTTATCTTATCAATTTTTTCTTACAAAAGCTCAATTTAGCAACTATGCACCATTTTTATATTTTGTTTCTGCATTTTATAGCAGATATTCTGAAACATTTGTTGTTGCGAACCCATTATAGCGTCAATCATTTTGCTTTTTTCTTTATAGTTTGTAAATAAGAAATGTAAGTTTTGCATATTTACAATATTCCATTAACTTTGAATTTTTCCTAAGAACTTTTAGCACCCCACCCAGTGGTAAACAATTTTTAGTTTAAAAATCTTTGATATACATGACAAATATGTTTACGAATTTAAAATTCAATAATATTAGTAGACCTATATAAGTGAAAAGAATGTATGTGTCTCTAAACGTTTTATTGTTATACAAAGTCGGAGCTATGGACAATTATAATCAAAGGCGCCTTATTGATGACGAACGTGATTGACATGATCATGGTTCAAAATCTACTTGCGTCATTCCCTTAAAGACTTAACTTAAAATAATTTCTCTCTTTTTTATGGCAATTATAACCATGCTGCTTTGGTTAACTTTTATTACAAATTGTTGATACAATTTATACAATTTAGTACAAACTATACAATTTAGTTTGCAGCTTTAGTGTAACAATAGGTGCTTAAGCTGATTGATTTTGCAAGTTTATTTGCAAGCACTCATAAATAGGCCTACAATATTTCACAAATTGTGTTTGAATAAATTCGATTGTTAAAAAATATAGATGTTTTGTTCCACTACCATCATCACCATTATTATTTTCTACGCTTAATACATAATTTCAAATAGTCACCGCAACTCACTAGCGGGCATTAATTAAAATTAATTTTTAAATTCGCCTGGCGACAACAAAAAATTGAGCATCCTTGTACTAAGCTATTTAACAAAGTTAAGAATAATGACCATAGTGTTAAGATCTGATTTTTGTTTACAAGTTTGTTTTGTTATGTTTGTGCGTCTCTAAATCTTTCACTTTATTGTTTTAGCAAACTATCTACTTAAAATTGCGCTTTTATGCAGGCCACATAACCAATATTTTGCTTTTACTTATCGCCGAAAAAGTTGTTTGTGACGTCTCTATTTTGCCACACAATAAGTAATTGACAAAATAAAACTTTGGCGACTATAATTGTTATTTATCTAGGTTTCTATGTTTATATAAATAAATTGAAAATTAAAATCAAAGCGTCTGAACCAGAACCGTTTAACACTAGAATTACCGCGTTTTTGATTTACCTAGAATTACCACGAGCGGTCAAAATGACCGTTTGTCCAATAAACAAAAAAATATGCAATAATTTATAAGTTTTTTTAAATTTTGTAGTATACCTAGTAATGATTTGAATCTTTGTAGGTGTGAATTTGGTGCGTTGCAGAGTTCTTTTCAACATCATGCTCTAAAACAGGGGTGCACAATCTGCGGCCGTACGGCCGCATGTGACCGTAAAAGGGTTTTTTTGCGGCCGTGAAATTGTACTTCAAAATGCATGTTGTGGCGGCCGTGCATTGATTAAAATGTTTTGCAACGTAACTGTTAAGAAATAACTGTTAGGAACAGTTATGATTTGCTAACTGTTACTTTAATTAAGACCAGGGACATCCAACCCGTGGCCCGCGTAAAGGTTTTGAGTGGCCCGCGCAGTGTTTTTTGAAGCCCTCTATCCAGTCAATTTCGGCAGAAGTCGAAGACAAATTTGATGTGAAGGCGCTTTTTTCTTCAATTTTTATCAAGTTTGGCCCGCGTAAAGATTTTGGGTGGCCCGCACAGTGTTTTTTGAAGCTTTCTGTCACTATGATTTTGATTTTGGTGCAAAAAGTAGCAAATCGGAGACTGATTTCAGGTGAAGATCTTTTTATTTTTTTTATGGAGATCACTGTAATTTTGATGCAAAAAGTAGGGTGTTTTCTTTATACGGCCCGCCAAATATTTTTTGTGCGTCAAAATGGCCCTCGGTTCAAAAAGGTTGGACACCCCTGCACTAGCATGAAATAAAAAAGAAACTTGTAGGGGGGAATTTCGGGTTAGTTTCATCAAAAAAAATTAATGGCATTAGATAGTGGGGCAATAAAGGAAAGTACCAAATTTTTCTTGACTCGATGGCTGCCGCAAGTTAAAACTAACTTTGTATTGCGGCCGGCAATAACAAAAAGGTTGTGCGCCGTTGCTCTAAGATATATATTGCATAGGCCCTATCTACAAATTATATTGAAAGCTTTCAACCTGCTTTTTAGCTGCGTGGTTAAAATTTTCTCAAAGTTTTTATTGTACTTGTAACAAACACGGGGTCTCAAACTAAATGGAAAACAATTTACCTTAAAAAGAGTTCAAAACATCAAATGGTTATTTTTCATCATACTGCTGTTTACATAAACCACAAACGGCTATTCAAAAACAAACAAAAACAAAGAAAATTGCAGTGCTCTACACAGTCCACACATACAACTTTTACACAACCTGTGCCCTTTCCGCAAACTGATCTACGGCATCCACAAAAGAATTTTGAAGTTTTGTTTAGTTTACAGTTTACATTAACTTGTCTTTGTTTTCGCTTTCTGTTTCCATTCACAATCGAAGTTTGATGAGAATTGTTGAAAAGTTGAAGCAAAACTCCGGCTAGTTGAGCTGTCTTTCCTTGAAGATATGCTTCTTTTATTTCAGTGGCGAGCTGAAACATAAAATTCCTTTCCTAGATAGCATTTCCAGTTTTTTTTCTTGTACAACATTTTCACCTTCGCTTTCATCCCCCGAATCATTTTCTACAATTGCGTTCAGCCAAGCTAGGGCTTGGATACTACTCACTAGTTCTGGTCTCGTTATTCTGCAAGTGACTCAACATTATGAACTAGCTAGTAACTAACTGTTGCCAGATACTGCTGTAATTGTTGCATGATTGTTTTGAAACAATAACACAACAAAAGGCTTTATTGTAAACTAACAATAGAGAAATTACAAGTTGCTTTCCGGTCAAAATGACCGTTGGCGGTAATTTAAGATAAATCTCCCCCCAACATCAGCTGTGCTCATCGCAATGCAATAAAAGTTAACATACTAAAAGTTGACAAAGACTTAGGAAAAGTCAGAAAGTTTCATCATTCCAAGACTTACTAAACAAAGATATGAGCGACTAAAAATCAAAAACGGTCAAAATGACCCCACAGGTAACTCTAGTGTTAAAATAAAGTTCCGGTTCAAATTCAGGTTCGGCAAATTTAGTTTTTACGGGTTCGATTCCGGTTTAGTTTTAGTAAATTTTATTTTTTCTGATTCAGTTTTGATTCAGGCTTGAAAAAAATAACAGTTAATACGGATTTACAGATCTGGTTTGTGTCCGATTCGATGCCCTGGTTTATACACGTAGATTTATTAGAATGAAAGTAATCTAATAAGCAGTAAGATATTTTTGTCAATACAAAAGCATTTAATTATTAAAGTTTATAATAGAAAAAATTGCATAATTTAAGGCAAAAAATTTTTATGCTAAATTTAAATATTATTAAAAAATCTTATAATTTAAAAAAGAGCAAACTCTCCATTTACTCCTAGCGGACACCCATGGTATCTGGGCTACATGACGTTCTCTGCTGTAACTTATTGCTAGAAAAAGTCATTTACAACATCTCTGTTGCCATTCGTAATACGTGAATCAAACAGCTTGCGTAACTTGAAAAAAATTGCGATTCATCTACAAATGAATTAAAAATTAAAGCAAAACATTAATATAAACCTTTAAGAAATGCCCTGGTTCGGTTTCGGCAAGTTTTAATTTTAATAGTTCGGTTCCGGTTAAGGTCTGAAAATTTTAAAAGTAAAATATTAACTTTCGATTAAGCTTCAAAAAATGTGAACGTTTCACACAAATTTTCAATTTGGCATTGGATTCAATTTGATGCCTTGTTCTATTCTTGCAAAGCGAATTATGGTATTTTTTACACGGATGGTTTAACACTAGAATTACTGGTGCGATCATTTTGACCGTTTTTGGTTTTTAATCGCTCATATCTCTGCTTAGGTAAGTCTTAGAATGATGAAACTTTCTGACTTTTCCTAAGTCTTTGTCAACTTTTGACATGTTAATTTTTATTGCATTGCAATGAGCACAGAGGAAGTTGGGGGGCGATTTACCTTAAATTACAGCCAAGGCTCATTTTGACCGGAAAGCAACTTGTAATTCTCTGCCTTTACAATAAAGCCTTTTGTTGTGTTATTGTTTTAAAACAATCATGCAACAATTACAGCAGTATCTGGCAACAGTTAGTTACTAGCTAGTTCATAATGTTGAGTCGTTTGCTGAATGCCGAGACCAGAACTAGTGAGTAGTATCCAAGCTCTAGCTTGGCTGAACGCAATTGTAAAAAATGATTCTCATCAAATCGTCTTTTCAACAATTTTCATGAAAATTCCATTGTGAATGGAAACAGAAAGCGAAAACAAAGACAAGTTAATGTAAACTGTAAACTAAACAAAACTTCAAAATTCTTTTGTGGATGCCGTAGATCAGTTTGCGGAAAGGGCACAGGTTGTGTAAAAGTTGTATGTGTGGACTGTGTAGAGCACTGCAATTTTCTTTGTTTTTGTTTGTTTTTGAATAGCCGTTTGTGGTTTATGTAAACAGCAGTATGATGAAAAATAACCATTTGATGTTTTGAACTCTTTTTAAGGTAAATTGTTTTCCATTTAGTTTGAGTAGGAAGAAAAATGATGGAAATGGAGTTACCGGGAAAGAGTAGAAGAGGGAGACCAAAGAGAAGATTTTTAGATGCAGTAAAGGAAGATATGCAGGAAGTTGGTGTAAAGGAGACGGATGTTGAAGACAGAAAGATGTGGAGAATGATGATACGCTGTGGCCACCCCTGGCTGAAGGGAAAGGCTGAAAGGAGAAGAAGAAGAAGAAGTTTTCCATTTAGTTTGAGACCCCGTGTTTGTTACAAGTACAATAAAAACTTTGAGAAAATTTTAATCACGCAGCTAAAAAGCAGGTTAAAGGCCTTTAATGTAATTTGGAGATCAGGGCCTACGCAGTATATTTCAGAGCTTGATATTAAAAAAAGCTTACAACGCACCAAACTCACAACTACAAAGGTTCAAATCATTACTAGATATACTACAAAAGTTAAAAAAACCGATAAGATAAAGCAGGGTGGTCCAACTTCTCTTGTGGGCCACTTTACAAAATTATTCGAGTTTGCGGGCCTCAACCGGCTAAAAACACTTATTTTTTTCTCAAACTCAGGGTGTTTTCTAAAAAAAAAAAAAAAGGTATGCAATTGGAATCAACTGGCCCGTGGGGCATGTGGCCCGCGGGCCCGTAGTTGGACCACGCTGAGATAAAGTAAAGCTAAATTATGGCGCATTTTTTTCTTTATTGGACAAACGGTCATTTTGACCGCTCGCGGTAATTCTAAGTAAATCAAAAACTCGGTAATCTAGTGTTAAAAAGCAATTAAAAACTTGGCAAGCAAAAAATAGTGACACGACAATTTAGAGCTGGAAATTCAAATCCGGAAAAAATACATGTCTTTCAAACTAGTTTCTGCTTTCAATAAACTAGTTTATATTTTTGGTCTGTGTTAAATTAAAATGCTTCATAATTACAATTGTTTTTATTCGAAAAATTGAGCCGAGTTTGAATTACAGAGTTTGAATTGTCGTTTAACTTAAAAAAATATAGGCGCATGATTTTATTTTTAAGCTTACCATTCTTTTATATTTACTAAAATCCTACCCGAATCAGCCCAGCGTGACATGTCACGCATTTGGTGTTCTCACTAACACGGTCGCAGTGATTTTAATTAAAAAGATAATCGAATTAAATTTGATACAAAAGTCACCAAATGCATTTGCAGGGCAATGGTGAAATTGCTTTTGTAGATAAGTTTTTAGTTTGCCAGTGAGCCGGAGTCGAAAACACGCGTTGATTTTTTTTTATTTTTTATTTTATTTATTTTAATCTCTATATTTATCCTCCTGACTCGCAGGAAAGCGACGGAGGCGCTATACATAGGGTAAGCAATTACCCCGACCTGCTTCCGGAGATGCCAAGATATTGCTGTCCGCGAGTAAGTTAGAAGAGATATTACTTCAATTTAGTACTGCTTGTCAAGACCACCAAGCAGGGGAAAGTGCCGTAAAGTGTCTTTCCCAAGGACACAACAGAATGGCGTAAGTGGGTTTTGAACTTAGACCATGCTGATCATCAGTCCGGTGCTTTAACCACTCGACCACGCTGCCGACTAACAACTCGACCACGAAGCGAAATGGCGATTTGAAAACAGTAGGTATTGATAAAGTTATGATATTTGCTTTATAGTAAAAATATTTTGGTTTTATTGTATGGAAAAGTTTACAGTAATAAAATTAAGATCGTTTATTTCTATTTTTGACTAATTATCTTTTGTCGCTTTTCTTTAATTGTTTATTGTATTTTGTGTTACATATATGCTACCTTGGGTAGAAGTGAGTATAATTTTCCGTGTCAAACGTCTGCTGCAAATATTTGACTTGCCCCGATGTTCCATCAGCCTTTGAAGAAAAAGAAACAAGTGTGATGGCAATGGTGTACATAGAACCTAATGACGGTAGAATTACCGATGAGCATTCTACTAATAAAGACGATGCATGACTAGCCAACTTATCAGGAAACCAACTCAACGCAGTGGCGTAGGCTGTTTAACTGATGGAAGACGTATAAACAACCGCTGCAAAGGAAGTGAAACTGCTAGCAACGAAGGACTGAAGTAACCTCGTTGGGTTCGTGATGGATTGTTACCATCTACGAATGAATTTTTTCCAGAATCTAACTATTCGTCATAAAGAAACATAGCAGTAGGGCTGTTAGAAAAGTTATTTGAAGAGGTTCCGGAGCTCATAGTGAATTAAACAATTTTATACGCCACGTCCAAAGGTGATATTGGTTTTACTGTAACAGTTGAAGGAATCCGCATATTTTTGGGAATTGTGGATTCTGCACACAAAGGCAGGGGGAAAGTTACGCCAAGTTGAATTTACGAAAGAAATAGCTGAGGTTTGTTTGAAGAGTTCAGGTTTCCACCTAAGCGTGCTCGACCATCAAGTTCATAGTCCGCCCAATTTGGAAAAGCACGCGTTCTGGACGATGTACGCTTTGATAGAAAGGAGCATTATTTGGTCAAAACAAAAGATTATAAACGCAGAAGATGCGCTGGTGAAGATTGCAAGAAGAGGCCTTTCAGCCAATGCAGCAAGTGCAATGTTGGTCTTTGCCTAAATTACAAATTTTGCTTTCAGACAAAATTAACTATACATTTATGCAAATACAAGCATTGGTATTTTTTTCTTTTAGTAAAATAAGATAAAAATGCATTCTGACAGAAAATTATGTAACTAACTTTGCAATGTGTTTTAAATGAGTATCTAATTTTTATTTGACCAGAAATAAAACAATACGGCAGACGCCGCCGCGGGCAAAAAACGTACACGCTTCTGCCCAGCGTGACATATATGTCACGGGCCTTTATGCATCAGGTAAACATAGCACAAACAAACAAACTATGAATATTGTATGCCTAGGGTCTACTTTACACGGAATATATGAAAAAAGTCAAAATATTTAAAAAATTTTTCTCTTGGCAGAGTTGGGTCAAATTAGAATCGCGACATCTTAATACATTCTGCATTTGTATACAAGTTAACTGATTCTAACTTTTCTTTTTTTTCTGTAAGATATAAAAGTCTTTTAAACAGAAATCTATTAGCTTTTTTCTAGTAAAGTCAAATTGACGATTTTATTTAACTGATCAAATTGCGATGCATAAATTCATTAATAAAATAGGTCAAACTTGAATGAACCGAGTATTTAATATAGAAAATAAAAGTTAAAAATGAAAACTAACTAAATCATGACGAAAAATCGATTTCGACTCATAAAGGTTATCACCTTTTTCTGTAAAAAATTACATTAAGTTATTTTTGACAAAACTTTTTGAAAATGTGAAAACTCTACTCATACTAATCGGGTCCTCACTCAAAGACACAAAGTGAAGCTTCTACCAAAACTACAAGGCAAACAACACAACAGCGGACGTAGTGATTAAAAATAAAGTAGCAAAGATGATTAAGCGCACACTGTAAAACTTGTTCACAATATTGTAAACAATCGTTCACTATTGTTCAAACTATACACACTGTGAGGAAACTACAGCAGCTTTGTTGATCTTTCAGTAAACGCTTTAATCTTAGCAGGAGTTTGAGGTTTTTAATTTCATTACAAGTTTTACAGTGTCGGCTTTTTCATTTTTGTTACGGAATTGATAATTATTACGTCCGCTGTTGTGTTGTTTGCCTTGTAGTTTTTATTGGAAGCTTCACTTTGTGTCTTTGGGTCAGGACCCGATTAGAACGAGTTGAGTTTTCAAATTTTCAAAAAATTTTGTCAAAAATAATTTAAATTAATTTATTATCATCATTATCATCTTAAATTAATTTGTTATCATCATTATGAGTCGAAATGATAACCTTTATGAGTCGAAATGATAACCTTTATGAGTCGAAATCAATTTTTTGTGATGAGTTAATTGGTTTTATGTTTTTAACTTTTATTTTCTATATTAAATATTTAGCTCATTGAAGTTTGACGGATTTTATTAATGAATTTATGCATCGCACTTTTTCTGTAAGAATCATATACATGTATGGCTACCGGATGTAAAACTTAAGATTTGTTTTCAATATAAGCGTGAAATGGAGCATTATTTGTTTCTTTTATAAATGTTTTTGCGTTTAAACTCTAATTGAGAGCTAAATAAAGCAAAAATTATTAAAACATACAAAGAATACTCCATTCAACGCTCATAGTGGAAACCAGCTCTTAATCTTTAAAAAAAAGAATGTAAAGAAACGCGACCACTAATGTTGCGAAAAAAATTAGTGTTTTACTGAATCATCAAAGATTAAAGTGATAATAAAAGTATTATTTGAACAACTTTGCAATTTGCATTATATTAAATTACAAACATTTTGCTGAATATTTTTTTAAATAATTTTCTTTAGAATTACTCAAACTAAACAGATAACATTTTTGTATAATCAATGGCGGTAATCAACAAACAAATTCAATGAAAAGTGATTTAACAAAACAAATAAAAATCTACAGCTTATATTACACTATTTGATTGATATCCTTTTTTTCTTTCTGAAGCTATAGCAAGCTATAGTATCTTTTTAAATCTTAATTTTCTTTAGACATACAAAAATTAAAGGATTATTTTCATTAAACAACTTTATTATAAAACATCTTGATTTAATTTATTTAAAAGAAAAATTGTATCGGCTACTATCTAATTAAAATCGAAAATCTTTCAAGATTGAAGTTACTCTTTACACTTCACTAAACCTCGTTGCTTCAGTTCGCAAAGAAAGAAAAACTATCAGTATGCACAAAACATCGTAGTTTACTGTACTGTGTGTTTGCATTATGCAGTACGCATGATTAATGCATAGCTGATTAAATATAATATATTTACGTTACATTACTCAGCTTATTTTTCAATATTAAGGAACAAACTAAAGATTTCACTCACAAGTAAGAGCTTTTAGAGCAAAATTATGAAATTTATCCAATTTAAATTTTGAGGCGATGATTATGTCATTGGAAAGACGTGCCATGAATTGGGGACAACCGCAAAAAAGCAACTGCTTTTTATGTCACGTAGTTAATGTCACTACCTTGCTTTAAGAAATAAAGCTTCAAATTTAGTTTCTTTTTTTCCTTAAAATAACCGCCGTTTGATATTTTTACATAGCAAATTTAAAAAGTTTCTGCGGTAACAAAACTGCAAAATAGCTATCAAAACTAAAGGCTTCATACCGAAATCTTTTATTTAAATAGGCAGCCTAAAAAAAATGTTTTAGAAAACTCGAACGGCTTCTTTTAGATTCCTTTGAAATCTATTATGTTTTAACCGCAATTTTCAGCCAATGACAATCAGTCTTAAAATTGTTTAATATAACTTTCAGTTGTACAGTTCATTTTAGCGAAAGCTACTGAAGAGAGATAGACGAAAACGTTTGAGTTTTTTGAAACAGCTTTTATTTAACAGTAGAACAACCGCAATTTTGGACTATCTAAGAACAACCAAGAGCGTTTTTGACGCATTGGTTTTTTATACTCATAAATTTTATTTATATTTCTTTTTTTATTTTTTATAGACTAGCAACAAAATTATTGCTTTACTGAATCTTGTTTTTAAAAAAAGATAATTTTTTAAAAATTTCAGCCAAAAAACTCAAACTTTGAATAAACGTCAACAGTTTGAAAATTAAACTGCGTAAAAAAATCCACTTGTTAGTTTTTTTTTATAGCTAACTGGTTAAACAAAAGAGTTTTGTACGAGGCCCCTAGTTTTAAAAACTAGTGCAAAGTTTGTAGTAAACTTTTCAAATAGATTTATAAAACTACATTGAAGCTTATCCTTATCACGCTATTCTTCTTCTTTTTTCGGCTTCTCCCCTACTCGGGGTCGCCACAGCGCGACAGTAATCTCCATTTCACTCGGTCTACTTCGTCTCCTTCCCTAGCTCCAACCCTTTCCATGTCTTCTCTCACCAAATCCATCCACCTTCTCCTTGGCCTTCCTCTTTTCCTTCTGCCTGGCACCGCCATCTCCATCATCCTTTTCCCCACGTAGTCTTCTTCTCTTTTTTTTACATGTCCATACCAACGTAGCCTCGCATTCCGAAGTTTGTCTCCCAGCTTTGCAATTTTCGCAGTCCCTCTTACGTATTCGTTTCTTATCTTGTCCTTTCTTGTCACTCCCAGTGCCCATCCCACCAATTTCAACTCTGCAACTTCCATTTTTCCCATTTGTCTTTCAATCATTGCCACCGTTTCCATTCCATAAAGCATGGTTGGTATGGAAACATGGTTGGTTCATCCTTATCACGCGATAAAGTTATAAAATTAATTTATCTGAAAATTTTCTAGAAAACTAAACGAGCGTAAGAACAAGAGCTTGTTGTCTTCGGGACGGAATAATTACAGTATTTACACGATAATAAATTTTAAACAAAACATAAACAAAACAAAACATAACTTATTTATTTAGAAACAGTCTCTGGATGAAAAATAAAACTTTTTTTAAAGATTAGTCCCATGACAGAACAACAATGAAATTCTTCTTGTTTAACTTCTTTTTTTGTTATTTCTCGAATTGTTATCTTCATTTTTTTTCGTGTTTTTTCTGTGTTCACGCCTCAAATGTAAGTTTTGAATATAGTTCTTTAAACACGTTCATTGTTTTGAATTGTATAAATTTTGAAGCGGGTTCAATTTACCACGTGCTTTTTTCCACAGCCGAATTGCTCAACAATTTAAATCGATATGGGAAATGTTTACAAATCAACATTGTATTAATATAAAGCCAACTATCATGCAAAGCAACAGAGAATTCAACTAATTAGAAACAATTTAATTCCACAATTTTAAATTGGGGAAAGCTTATGACGACTCGAGTCACGTGACCATTTTTTACCACAAAAAATGTTAATTGACTGAGAGGAATCGACGCTTTTATAACAACAACACCACCACTATAGCGTATAATTTGTAACTTCGGCACTTCGGTACACAATCGTACAAATTTTTAAGCATTTGCATATTTTATTCAAACATATCTCAAATGAAGCCTAACCATTGAGGAGTAATTATTTTCAATAAAAAGTAGATACACTGTTATTTTTTAGATATTGAATAGCCTAATAATTTTGGGATATGATAAGGTTGTTAGTCGAAATTGCGATTACCAATCAATCTAATTTTTATAAATGTGCACCTTTTGTCGCGTCTTGATTGCTGCATGACGCAGCGGTTTTCAATTTTCTTTCTTTACGAAGCTTTAGTTATTAGGTTGGCAATTAAGTTCCCGCCGTTTTTAAAATATTTTTTTATTTTATTTTATTTTATCTCTATATTTATCCTCCTGACTTGCAGGAAAGCGACGGAGGCGCTATACATAGGGTAAGAAATTACCCCGACCTGCTTCCGGAGATGCCAAGATATTGCTGTCCGCTAGTAATTTAGTAGAGATATTACTGTAATTTAGAACTGCTTGTCAAGACCACCAAGCAGGGGAAAGTGCCGTAAAGTGTCTTTCCCAAGGACACAACAGAATGGCGCAAGTGGGTTTTGAACCGAGACCATGTTGATCATCAGTCCGGCGCGTTAACCACTCGACCACGCTGCCGACGATTTATTTTGATTTTAATTAAAGTTATTTCTGTTTATTTATTTTTAGATTCTATTTATTTTAATTAAAGTTACCATTAAAATGGAATGTCAAGTTGAAACAAACGTGCATTTTCGACACCTCCTTCTTTTTGCTTTTAACCCATTAAACGCCGAGGCCAAATTTTTTTTTTTTTCTTAATCCTTTTAATATGTTGCTAAAATATGTTATGTAGGACATAAAAGGAAAAAAAAAAATTTTTTTCTCTTGTAGTTTTTTAGTTATTTAATGGCAACTTAAGTTGCCAGTGGCTGTCAACAGAGTCAAAATTTATGAATTTTATTGATTTTTTAAATTTTAGCAATTTGTTTCGACGTTTAACTCAGGAAATATTAAGATTTTAATTTCTTAATACAAATCTGTTTAATTACCTATGTAAGGCTTTGCTTTAGCTGTAATTTAGGGGTTCAACATTCCCCAGAAAAAAGGTGTACACCGAATGACAACAATTTAGTCAATTTTTTAGTTTTATAAACATTGAAAAAAAGCGAAAAAACTCAATCAAATTTAAATAACGCATAAACTTATAAAACAGAAGTCCATTCAAAAACAAAAAAAGTTTGTTGAACTACAGTAGAACTATCTTGGCTGATTGACTAAATCATTTAGTAGAAAAACTACTTTCGTGGTAGCGTTTAAAGCAAGAAGCAGGGTGGAGTGTGACATGGCACTTATGGCATTCAAATACTGATCGACGCTTGCAGACTTTGCAACGTGTATATTTTGATTTTCCTTTGATGATAACGTGGTTAATGCTGTCGACACGTATATTTTCCAAAACGTTTCGGAAGTATTGCAAGCTGGAAATTTTCTTTCGTCCAGATGAAGAAAGCATTGTGAGAACAATTTCACCCATAAAAGTCAGTATAGGAACATTTTTGCCTTCAATCTTTTTATGCAGTAGCCATGCATTGACTGCGGCTGCATTCAAACTCCATGCAAAAAAGGCCACCACCACCCTTTTGAGCGGATTCGAGCTCTGTATGTTGCAACAAATTGATCGAATAAATCTACTCCTCCCATTTGCTGATTGTTCAACAAATGAGTGTTTGGAATTGCAATATCAGCTTTCTTTTTTTTTGTTTTCGACCATCGTTTGACGAAGCTCTCTGGTAGAGCTTCAGCATAGTTGGAAGCACAAGTTACAACAGCTGTATCATGCCAAACAACCACTGTGTTTCCGTGGTTGTCTGTAGCACCCTGGTATGAGCCTCGTATTGTTTTTTTCATTAATTGCTTTGTTGGAACTGGTGTATTTTCCAAACGGTTTTGTCTTAAAGTTCCGAGGCCACCTATGCCACGTTTCGACAGCTCATCAAGTAGGGGAAGGGAAGTGAAAAGATTGTCGAAAGTTAGGGTGCAACCACTTGATAAATTACATTTTTCAATTAGACCTAGCAGTACATCAGCACCCTGACCAAGACTAGTGCCTTTCAGCTTAGTGTCAGATCCACAATAGGGTTGTGCATGAAACAAGTAACCCTCAGTCAAGGCACCATAACTTGAAACCAAATCGAATTGGTTTGCCTCGGATGAATTGTTTGGTTCCATGCTTCCCATAGTAAGGAATCATGCTTTCGTTTACACTGTGGTCATTTGCTGAAAGATATTTTTTTAAATTATTATTTAGCATGTCAAATATAGGACGCACCTTGTAATATCTATCCTCGTTTATTTCAGCATTGTTCTCCAAATGCAAACACGAAAATATTTCTCTAAAGCGATTTCGGCTCATTGCATTGGAAACTGCTTCATTGTGGGTGTCAGGGGAACCAGACCAATATAGCTCGCGACAAGGCACTTTGCAATAACCAGAGAGTAAAATGATTGCTATGACAGTGATAACTTCACTCTCATCGCAATTTAAATTTTTTCCTTTCTGGGAAGCATAGAGGTTAGTTTGATGAGTAATGTGAGTTATTATATCACAAGAAATCATTGCATTGAAAGTGTCTAGCGGATTTTTCAAATTATCTTTAGTTTGCTCCGATATAGCAGGAACAGAATTCGAAAATACAACATTAGGATTATTTAAAGGAAAATTTTTCTTCCATCTTCTAATTATTTTTTTCTTTTTTTTAAATTTTTTTGTTGGGGAGCTTCGTGTTGGCTTTCTTGCTCACTTTGATGTGACAACTTTGAATTGTAACTTAAAATGTTTGTAGAGCAAATTGAGTTCAACAACCTCCTTGGAAAATGATGAGTAAGACCCTCATTCAAATCATCTGACGCATCACTGTCTCGGTCAGAGTCGACGCATGCTTTTTCGAGAGGGGGGATTATGGTAAGAGTCATTTCGTCATCATCTGAGTCTGTCTTTGACCATAGGTCACAATCAGGATCCATCAATATGTCCAGAACATCATTCAATGAGTATCTAAACAATAGAATAATCTAAAGTAAGACTACCTACCATTTGAAAAGTTAAACAAAAAGAGCCTTTTTGTTCCAGCAAACAATGTTGGGGTTTGTAAAGAGAAAGCCGCAAGAAGATCATATTAGTGTTTTTTTATTATTCCCCGGCCCCTAACCCCTACCCTAACTCTAATTTCGTAATGTCTGCCCTTACCTTTACTTCAACAAAATTATAAAGTTTACTAATTAACGTTTGAATTTGTTGTCAGCGAATAATAGGTCAGCACACGGCTTTCATTTTATGAGCCCCTGACAGAATATACTTGATAGTCTATAAATTACAAGGAAGCCTACAATTGTTAGGTTTTGGTGCTAGTAAGCTAATTAGTTAAAAACTATTATTTTATACGACGTTAACTATTGTATTAGCACTCACCTTTCATTGAAATTTTCAGCAGATGCAGGGACACTTTTCGAACAACAAGGTTTTTCAGTCATTTTATTAACCTAAGTCTGCAGATTAGAATAGAAATGCAATAAGCTGATGGCTGCATCCAAACGTATAACCTTTAGTTCTACAAGTCTAAATAGAGAATTTTAATTAAGTGAATCAGGGCAATATATGTAGCCTAACTTTTGAAAACATAATAAAAAACGTTTGATTTTTGTCTCCATATTTGGCCACTGGCAACTTAAGTTGCCATCACTTTATTTCCCCTCATTATTCTAAGTAAAGTAAAGTCTTAACTAGCATCAACAAATAAATTAAACTAGACAAGAAGGTATTTATGATTTACTATACATTTAGTTTTCTAACTTTATACAAAGCTTTTCCTATTTTTCACAGCTTTTTTATAACCTACTTAAAACAAAAAGACAGTTTTGCCATTTTTTACTGTAATCACTTTTCAGTCAAACCATTTAGTGCTTCCGAATAAATTTTTTATACATTTAATTTTTTTAGAGTTTACAACAGGGAATGAAATTTCGGTTGATACCATTATATAAAGAAATTTCGTGTATAAGCTAAGTAATGAAACATTTCTTAAGGACACCTTACTGGCAACTAAAGTTGCCGACGGCCATTAATGGGTTAATCAGGCTTATAATGCTTCAAAAGCCGCTCATGACATTTGTGCTGTGTATGGAGAGAATGCCATAGCTGAAAGAATCGCTCGTGACTGGTATGCTAAGTTCAAAAGAAAAAATTTTGACCTCAAAAATGCACCTCGTTCTGGCCGCCCAATTGAACTCGACGAAGAGCGATTAAGCCAATTTTTGCATGAAGATTCACGTCAAACAACAAGGGAACTGGCAGAGAAAATGGAATGCTCTCACACTGCTGTAGAGAAACATCTTCACTCTATGGAGAAAGTTTAAAAGTGTGGGGCATGGGTTCCACATGCTTTAAACAACAACAACGAAAATCAACAAGCCGCAATCTCAGCTGGTTTGATTGCTCGTCACCGCTCAACTCATGGAAATAAGCAACAATTTTTTTATGCGATCGTTACTAATGATGAAAAATGGTGCCTGTACATCAATATGAAGCAGCGCAAGGAATGGCTTAGTCCCAAAAAAAAGCCAACACCGCGCGTGAAACAAGATTTTGATCCACGTAAAATGATGTTGTGTGTATGGTGGGACTGGGAAGGGATTATTTATTACGAATTGCTTGAAAGAAACCAAACAGTCAACGCAGAACTCTATGTTCAACAGATGGAACGACTCAAAACA
This sequence comes from Diplosoma virens, assembly GCA_963680785.1. Lineage (NCBI taxonomy): Eukaryota > Metazoa > Chordata > Ascidiacea > Aplousobranchia > Didemnidae > Diplosoma > Diplosoma virens. The sequence goes on along the minus strand of OY796882.1, from coordinate 37,649,516 downwards.
GCTATTCAGGAAAAAAGACATAATCGACAACATAGTGTTCTTTTATTGCATGACAATGCCCGCCCTCATATAGCGGATATGACTAAAGAAGCTATTCAAACACACGGCTGGGAAGTGCTGCCGCACCAGCCATACTCCCCTGATTTGGCACCAACAGATTTTCACCTCTTTCAATCTTTTTCAAATGCTATGCATGGAATTTCATTTAGCTTGGTTGGATGAATTTTTCGAGTCAAAATCCAGTGATTTCTATCAAAGAGGCATTGAAAATCTTGTTAAACGTTGGGAAGAAGTTGTAAACAGCAACGGGGAATACATAATTGATTAAATATTTGTTAGTTCTTATTAAACTTTTTAAAAACTAAAAATTAAAAAAACGGCTTTCTGACCATATTTTGATGATTTGAAAATAAATTAGCAGAAAAATCTTTAATTAAAATCAAAATAAATAAAATAAAAAAAATATTTTAAAAACGGCGGGATCATGGTGGTTTGTGTTTGTATAATAATCGGCTCGCAAGAAGTCTTATGTTAGTAATTTTTTTATGTTTAGGCGTGTCATGTTTTTACTATGATAAACCTTAATTTTAGGAAATGTTGCGTGTAAACTTTGAATTTCGGCAAAAGTTAAGTGAAAGTATGTAAATAATATTTTGAATTAACTTGGACTGCTGTAGATTTAATAACAAAAAGGCAAAACCATAGATTAAGATGTTGTTATGAAGTTTACAAAAGCATTCATGGTTCGGCAAGTTACAACGTCTGGATAGAAAATTCTTCACAGACGTACACCTGGATAATCTATTTCTTAACCATTAGCTTTGAATTTAATGTACAGTTCTATTTACTTTTATAATATGTGTTTGTCATAACACAGAGATGTAATATACAAAATTTAAAGTTTGTATTTCATCAATTTTCTATTTTATAGAATGTTTAATTTAAGAAACAATAAAGGTCATCAAGTAAACGACATTGATATTTCTCATAATTGCTTTCTTTAAAAAATAATAAGTCATTGACAAAAAATATAAGGCAACAGTCTATTTGCAATCTTGTGATACAAATAAAAATCAAAACATCAGGAAAATAAGGTTTTATAGGATTTTTTTATCGGTTGTGGTATTTTTCAAAGCAAAAATTTATCCTTTTGGAATGAAGCCGTACATTGAATTTTTAGGCATAATTTTTTTGTTCTTTCTGCACACTTTGCATCTCTCTTGTGCTGTGTTTCTTAAAGTATGATCCATGCCATAAAATCTTACATCTTTTGGTAGTTTTCCAGCTAATTCAGATCCCCTTACTCGGTTCGGACCTGCTTTGAGCAATCAAAGTAATATTTGACTCCGAAATTGAAGATAGGATAGTTTTTTTTGACTAATTTTTTAGTGCTGTCTTTATGCTGAAATCGCTGATAGATTGATTACATTGATGAAAAGAGACCAATACCATTTTTTACCTCGTGTATCTGGGCGATAAGACTCAGCAACTTTATCCGTAAGATCCACACCTCTCATTTCTTGATTGTGCAAGAATACAAGACGTGGCCGTGGAATTTGTCATTCACCTCTTTTACACAACGTTTTATTATTATGAAATAGCTCAGGACTTTCCAAATTGCTTGCAATTAAAACAATCGAATTTTTATGCCATTTTGCCATAAAAATTTTTCCATCAGAGCAATAATCAAAAGTACCCCTTCTTTCTAGAAATTTTTATGGCTGATAAGTGTTTTAATTGCATTAGCAGAATCATCTTCAAAAAAAAAGGAAGAATATAGTTTAAAAATTTGAATTTATAATATTTGGTTGCACAAAAACAGTAACTGCACTAAGTTATAACCTTAACAGTTATTGGTAATTTAGTAGTATTTACTCATATAAACTGTAATTTCATGTTGTTGCATTTGCATATCAGTAAATCTTCAATGTTTTTAAATGGAACATTTATCTTTCTTTGGATCAAAATAATTTGTTTGCAAGTCATATTTGCTATTGTGTACTTACAAACCTTTATTGCTGATGAAAAATATCCTGTTACCAAAACTTCAGTTAGAATTTAATTTTTGGTTATTGTAATCCTTAAGTTTTTATCCGAAAAAGACAGTATTTTTAGCTTATTTATAAATTCATTCTTTTTCAATTTTAAAGAAAAATTAAAGTTTTTATCATACCCTGAAATTGAATCAGACTAGTTTAGAATGATTATGTGATAGATAAAAATTGAGTTTAGGATCAAATCACGTCTTTTACGCTACCGTGAAAATTATGTTTCATTTAAAAAACAATGGAAGGAAAAAGGTTTAGCAAAAAATTTCATTGGTAGGCATTATTCCAAGTTACAGCAAGAAAATAAAAAAAGATATGACGAAAAGCAAGAATGAAGTAAATTTTAAGCAACACTGGTTCAATGTAATGCTTTACTACAACAACAATCCGTCGCTATTTATTTCACTTTTAACCGATATTAAAGTTGGATTAATCAGTCTTTTTTTTGTTTACGTTTGGTGACGTGCCAATATTTGGCAATTTGATACTTTTTGTAATTATTGAAAATTCAACAATTGGCTTTGTATTTTACATAGTTGAAATAGTAAAAGTAAAACGAACAACAATCTATCACAGGGGTTCTCAAGGGGGCCACGGGGAATTTACCAGGGGACCACAATCAGGGCCCTTTTTTAGTTTTCACTAGTCTTTTGAGACAAAAATGAAGAAATCAAAGTGATAGACAATTTTAAAATGATAATCTTTTTTTTGGTTTTCACTTGAATTTTGGGACGAAATTAAAGAAATCAGCGACAACTTCAAAGTGATGACTTTTTTTTGGTCTTCACTTGACTCTTGGGACAATATTTTCAGCAGAGAGCCACGGATTTTTGAAAGTCTATCAAAAAAAGCCTAAACCACTGCTATATCATTTACAGATAAAAATACTTTATTGTCTTCTTCTTAAAAACAAAAAAAATTTACCAGTTTCTCGATTTTGTAAATTGTAGTAACAGTGTTGTCTTATAAAATCTTTATTTGAAATTCCGAAGAAACAAAGCTACATTAATTCATATTTCTGGAAAATAAATAATTTGATTTTATGATAGATTTTTGTAAGTGGCACCAGCAAAGATAAAGTGCCTTTGAAAGAAAGATTGTTTATTCTTAATGGATTAAAAGAACGTTCTGTATGCAAGATAGAAGTAAATGTCAGATAATACGAGTATTTAATAAAGCAATATTTGTTATAAATTAATTTTAACTTTTAATTTTCTTAAACTTGTATCATACAAAATGTCAAAATGTTTTATCTGCCGTGGTGTTGCAACATTTATGGTTGATTCAGAGTGAAAGTAGACGAGGAAAAAGCAAGCGGACAGGATAGTAAAAAATTTTATCTTTTGCTTGTTTTTTACTGAGACCGCTTTCACTATAACGCAATCAATCAATCAATCAATCAATCTATTTATTTTTTTGTGCTTCAAAACGAAAAATACACCAATATATGTGAAAAAAAGTTTCCAAAAGCACAGGAAGGCAGCGAAATGACCATACGGTCTTCTAGTCAACTGCCTCCCTCTAAATAGAATAAAAAAATTTTTTTTTTTTTTATCAGAAAAACACAGCAGTACACTTATAAAAACACAGTACATTTAGAAGAACAATGAAGATTAAATAGCAATATTAGTTGTTATTAAATAAATTTCCATGTAAAATTCCATGTAAGCAAGCTAAAAATTGAACTATTTCAACTTTAATCTTTTTCCTCTAAACAAAAAAATTTGCTGTTTGGAAAGTTTTTACGTTTTCCGCAATTAGACTGAGCAGTCTTTTTGCTTTTTTTGCGCTTTTCGCCCATGCATTTTATTTTTTCTACTTTCCTTATTAGGGATCAGTTATTTTATTTATTCATTGAAACTCTATTTTTTATTTTTTTTTTGCATTGTTGTTTTTTTTCTTTTAGCCTGTCTTTAACAACATATTTGTTTGATAATTAAAAGGTTAAAAAAACTTTAAGATATTTTTGAATGATTTTTGTAAAACAATTGAAAAAAGACTAGCTAAAAATGCTAAAACCTTTTTTGTTTTCACGAAAAAATCATAAATGGGAAAAAAACACAAAGGTTTGTCACCTACAAAAACTATCTATAGGATTCTATTTAATTATTGTATTTTTTGTTTTTTTTGTTAGGATGAGCCATTACTCTAAATACGCTTCTATTTTGAATTTGTTGTACGTTCTTTGGCATGATGCTGGCGTATTATCTTTTTTGTTTAATGATGAAAAACAAGTTTGCGAAACTAAGTTGAATCAATCGTATTCGTGTACAAGATGGTACCTTTTAAGTTAAGTGATTAGCGCTGCCGCATTCACGATCAATTTGTTACTCAAAGAGCTTTTTAATGAGCGCCATCTGTTCAAACGAAACTCCAAAGCCAAACTTCGAGCTGTGGAAAGGACGCTCGTAAACAGATTATAAATTCTCGCGGGACCAGAAGAAACTTTTGGATTTTATGAAGCAGAAATTCTTTTCCGAATAGTGCGCTAGGAAGTTTTAAAGACTGCATGATATATAACTTTACAGTATATTATTGTACTAGTATCAAGTTCTTTATCTTGTAATATGTACGTAATTATACACACCTGATGAGACCTAATTAGGTCCAAACAGGGCCTTGTCGTGTTGTTATTACAAAATTTACAATTGTACTGTGTATGTTATCTTTAGTTTTGGAGTTTCGTTTGAACAGATGGCGCTCATTAAAAAGCTCTTTGAGTAACAAATTGATCTTTTTTGTTTAATTTAGAAATATTGTTTGATATGGTAAAAAGCAACTATAATTTCAGGCAGTTCATTAGGTTGTCCAACTACATCCGGGTTTCCTCAACTGCCTTTGCTACAACTTCCTTTGGGATTCCCCAATCTGTCAATGACGCGCGTGTTACAAATTCGTCAAAAATATTAAGTGATTGCATCATCGAGTGGTCGACTGCACCAGAACAATTTAACTATATTTCCTCCTATAAAGTAGTGTAGTTCCTTATTGTACTGATTCAGTTGTGAAGTAATGCCTATTTGATTTGTTAAATGGAAGATTAGTTTGTTTTTTGTTAACTATTTTTTGATGAAAACAACATCAACTTGTTTTTTAACTGCTTTGGTTAGAAGCTAAATGATCAAATATATTAGATCTTATAATCGAACAATTATCTAAAGAAGAATGGTTATTGATAAAAATTGCTTTCACAGTTCTATTATTTAACCGAACTTTTGATAAAAAATTTAGATCTCTCATTCTTCTTTTCAAAAAATCAAAATTTTTAAGATTAATGCTTCTCAAACATTCAATGAGAGATTTCTTTGTTAATGTAAAAATGATTTGATTGTTTGATCTGATTTCAATGATTTAAATTTATTTAAAATGTTTATTATTTGGCAACAAACTATCTTTTCTCAGATATTTTTGAGTTGTTGAATTAAAAATGACGTCAAAACTGATAAATCATAAACTGTTATTCTGAAAAGTATGGTAAATGTTGAAGTGTAAAGCTCGCCAATGGGAGCATGAAGCCTTTACCTGGAGGCCACAAGAAGAATTCTTATTTTGAACTTCAATTTACTTTTGGGATAAAATTGAAAAAATCAGAGACATTTTCAAAGTGATGACTTTTTTTTAGTTTTGGTTTTCAGTTGAATTTTCGGACAACTATTATAACCAGAAGGCCACAGGTATTTGAGAGTCTCTGCAAGGGGTCATGGACTACCAAAGTTCGAGAACCACTGGTTTAGACAAAATCATGTACGTTGCTTAAAAAAAGTTTTTGGCAATTATTCAAATGAAATCAAAGTAAATGCCTGTACGTTGATGTTAACTTATAAATTAGTATGATAACAGCAGTGTCTAAATTCCAAAACAAAAATTTTGTAATTTTGCTTTAAAGAGCTCAATGACAAAAGCAAATGTTTTACCAAAAATTCTAATTTACACTAATCGCACTCACTCCGAATAGCCCTGTATTAGACTCCGTTTTCAAGTTAAAGCATAATACCTTTTGTACAACAGCAACTTAGTGAATACATGTACAGAGTCATGAAACTTATCGGAAAGTTTTAATTTAACTTTTTGGTTTAATAATTTTTTCACATTGTATTTTGTCTCGAAATGCAGTTGAAGAGTAACAAAATTTTGCTAAAGAATATTATTATCCTCAGAAAAGTTTATTAATGTGAAAATATATCATTATGTTCCGTATTAAGCAAATAATCTCGTTTCCAAATACAATAGAATTAAATTGAAAAAAACATAAAGTTTAAGCAAAGACTTAATAAAGTATATTTTTTTTAGATCACTGCCTTAAGCAAGCCAAAAGTCGAATACAATCTTATTCCGCATTCCTTGCAGCAAACAAAGGATCAATTCCTACATCATAGAATTAGTTTATTTGGTTTTCAATCTAATATGAGTCTATATTTTCAAGTAAGTTTTGATTGCAACACAAAAAAAACTTGGCTTTTCTTGATACCAGGTATATTATTAAAATCTTTATTCATGCTCTTCTGGTAAAATCTGAGTTAAATTGCTGTTAATTCTTTATTAAAAAGTAAAAACAATAACAAAAACTCAACGTTTCGGTGTACTATGTTTCAGTAAACCTTCATCAGGAGATACATTTGTAATATTAAAATCAGATATCGTAAAACGTTTTTTCGCTCATATAAATAGCATTGAAGCAAGTATCAAATTTACCATCGAACATGAAAAAGAAGACAAATTACCATTCCTAGATATACTGGTCATGAAGAAAAAAAGTGGAACATTGGCAACCAAAATATATAGAAAAGAAACTCACACTAATCGTTATTTAAATTATGAATCTTGTCATTCACAGCAACAAAAACAAGGTATTATTATTAGTTTATTAAACAGATTAGCTAAACTAATTACAGATTCAAAAGATTTTAATGAAGAAAAAGAAATGCTGCGACGTACTTTGGAAGACAACAACTACCCAAATTGGCTTATAAAGAAAACATTCAATGGATTCAGATTCAATAAAATTCAGAAACATGAAATAAGCAAAAAGTACAAAGGAACAGTAACCCTACCTTATTTTCAAGATTTAACTGAAATTTTAAGTCGTATAATTAAAAAACAAAATATTAGAGTATATACAAAACCTTTTCAAACAATCAAGCAAATTTTACCCAACTTAAAAGATTCAATTGAACCAAAGCAACAGCCAGGAGTAATTTATGAAATTCCATGTTTAGATTGTGTTGGCATTTATATTGGTGAAACTGGTAGGGCATTTCTTACAAGATGCAAAGAACACATGCGGGATGTGAATTCAAAAAATTTAGCACGATTGAAAAATAATGATGTAAACAACAAATCTGCTCTGGTAAAACATGTATATTTGGAAAAGCATCATATGAATTGGAATAATTCAAAAATTTTGGCAAAAGAAGCAGATTATATAAAAAGAAGATTTTTAGAGTCCTTTTTATTCATTTTAATAATGATGCTTTTAATGATAAAACCAATTGTTTCTATCCAAATGCTTATTATAATGTAAAATTCTGAATCCGTTAGATGTCGTTTTAAATCAATAATGTATTTTAAATATTTTTTCCTTTTTTCACGCCACTATGGTTTTATTTTGGATGACATTTGTGTTTTGCTTAATCTCCTGATGAAGGTTTACTGAAACATAGTACACCGAAACGTTGAGTTTTTGTTATTGTTTTTACTTTTTAATAAAGAATTAACAGCAATTTAACTCAGATTTTACCAGAAGAGCATGAATAAAGTTTTTTTTAGTGTTGTTAATTAAATATAAAACAACTATATGAAAATAAAAAAAAAAGTAATATGTTCATGTAACAACATTGCCAATTTCTTGGCAAAGCCAACAGATTAAAAAAAAATTTGACAAAGCAATTAAGCAACATTTTGCTTTATAACTGTAGTCATTATTTCAAATACAAGTTTTTTAACAAACTTGAATGCTAACTTCAATTAGAAATTTATGGGGTAAGAGTAAAACTGTAAAACAATGGAAACTGATAGAGCCTAATAATCATGTACCATACAAACAAAATGTCCAGTTATAAACTAACGAGACAATAGTAGTAACATTTTTATCCCAATGTATTTAAGTATTAAGCATTCGTACCTTGCTGGTAGTACTGGGAACAAATTATTTTTTAATTGCATGCAGCCATTTCTGTTTTAATTCATCATTTTTCAGAAACTGAATACTTGCACTTTAGGACCATTTCTATAATTCCCTTTGCAGTTAGGAACACAACACATATAAGGCACAGATATATATACGAGGTCTGTTCAAAAAGTATCCGACTTTTTTGTATAAAGCACACAACACAATAAATTTTGCAAGTTTTATTCAATCTCCTTCAAAATATTCCCCTTGGTGGTTCACACACTTATCCCAGCGCTTCTGCCACTTCTCAAAACACTTCATAAACTCCTCCCCCGGAATGCTCTGAAGCTCCTCCGTCGCTTTTTTCATAATGTCTTCTCTTGACTGAAATCGCCTCCCTTTCAGAGTTGTTTTTAGCTTAGTGAACAGCCAGAAATCACACGGTGCTAAGTCGGGAGAGTAAGGAGCCTGTCTAATAAGTGGCATGCTGTTTTTGGCTAGAAAAGCTTGGACCACATGTGCAGAATGAGCGGGAGCATTGTCGTGGTGAAGCTGAAAATTCTTTGCTGCCCACATGTTTGGCCGCTTTCTTCGCACAGCATCACGAAGGCGACGTAGAATCTCCAGGTAGTACTCTTTGTTGATTGTTTGACCTTCTGGTGCGTATTCATGATGCACGATGCCACGGGAATCAAAAAAACAGGTCAGCATAACTTTCACATTGCTGCGGACTTGCCGAGCTTTTTTTGGGCGTGGTGATTCCGGATGCTTCCATTGTGATGATTGAAACTTGGTTTCTGGGTCATAACCATAAACCCAGGTCTCATCACCAGTGATGATTGTCTTGATAAATTCTGGGTCATGATTTGCAACATCCAGCATGTCCTCCGAAATTTCCTTCCGGAGTTCCTTCTGTTGCTCCGTCAGCAGCTTGGGGACAAATTTAGCCGACACTCTCCGCAGGTTCAAATCCTCAGTTAGGATTGAATGAACTGAGCCTGTGCTTATTCCCATTTCTGCAGCAATCTCTCGTACTGTTAAACGACGATCCTCCAACACTTTTTCACGAACCTGATCCATCGCCTCCTCGTTTCGGCTTGTGGATGGCCTTCCTGAGCGAGGATCACTTTCCACTGATGCACGGCCATCTTTAAAGCGTTTAAACCATTGCTTTATCTGAGTTGGGCTTAAGGCCTCATTTTCAAAAGCTTGTTGAATCTTTCGAATTGTTTCAACTTGAGTATCACCAAGTTTTTGACAAAACTTGATGCAATACCTCTGTTCGATGTGTTCTGTCATTGAAATGAAATTTTCTGAAAATCAAAAAACCGATGAACACGTACTACACGCCTGCACTAAATGCTTTACACAGAGAGATACGAATGACGAATCGGCCTGAAACGCTTCACGATTACGCGTGAATGTGTGTGTGTGCAGCCACGCTTTGCACGGGCAGTTTGCTCATACCTTATTGGCGAGAGGGAAAAAGGTCGGATACTTTTTGAACAGACCTCGTATATATATTTTTAATATTTGTTACTAACAATTATCACTGAAAAATAGAATAAGACTAGATTGCATTGACACAACAACAAAGATGTTAGAAAACAATTTTAACTTCATACCTGTTAACGTATGGTTTCAGGTGCAAAGATATAGAATAAAATTTCTTTTAAATTTAGAGAGTAATGAAAAAAAACCTTTTTCTATATACAGTATATAAAGAATTATCTATATGGTTTCTCAATATTAGTTGTTTCAGTCCTCAAGATGCATACTATTGTCTGAGCAACTTCGTTAAATTACAATAACTAATAACATTTTAAATTAAAAATTACAAGTTACATCCTAACTTCTTTAAATTTTTCTTTTGTATATTTGCTACAGTACTTAATAAATGCCACTTGTAAAATGCTACCATACTTTGTAACTTACACCACTAGCCAAGCAATCTTACACCAAAGTGTGCATGTGCCAACAAAGATAGCTGCACAAAAGCGACAATTCGCTTTGTTTTAGAAGAGCGAGTTAGCACTGCGTTGAGTGACGTCATAAAACCGTGAACAGGCCTTGTCTCTCTAGGTGCCCTTGGCTTAACCCTATTTCGACAAGGCTTTTTGAAAACTTTGTACGACTGAGAGGCGGAAAGTGCCCGCGCTCTTTGCTTGCTTATATCTCGACAATTACTAGCGCTAGAATTGTCATTCAAGTTTGTATAGAAAGGAATTTCATACTCTTTTAATATACATACTTAAATGTTGCATTTAAACATTATTCGGGATTAAAAAAGCAACCAGTTTCAAAGGGTAGTCAATTTTTGTAAATTGTCTAAAAACAAGAGAGCGATTTGACAGAATTAATAACTTCGGCTGTTTGTCGAACGTCATTAATCCGTAAAATTAGAAGTAGGAATGGTGACAGCTGGAATCCACTTGGCAAGATTATTACTGTTTACTGAAAAAGAAATTCTTTATCCGCAAATCTGCTAAAAGTTAGTTTTATTAGTGTTTACAAAGTTTCGATCTTTGCGATTTATTAAATGATTTTTTAAATTCACTCACTTTTGTGAAGAATTTAGGCAAAAAATTTTATACATAAAAAGAAAGGCAAATCATTAGACAAAAAATTAATGTTTGTAGTTCCACATAGCAGAAAACTCACCTTAATTTTTTTCACTATAAAAAATATTTCGACATGACTAATTTATTTAGAGTTGATAGCTTATATTAAAAAATCCTGTGAAAAACTGCTCATCAAGTGACTCAATAATGTTTAAAAATAGCTTCTGAAAGCTTTGACAATCTTTTCTGTCATCGTTTTGGAGATCATTAATATGCCTCTTGAGGTTTGAAAAGTATCCAAATCTCCTCATCTTCAATATCTTTCTTTAAGACTTCTAGTTTGTTTTCGAAAGCTTTTATGTATCCAAACGTAACATCAAATGCCTTACCACTACCCTGTAATTTAACATTCAGTTCATTTAGATGTTCACAAAAATCTGCAAAGAACAACAGTTTTGAAACCCACATGTAGTCAGACAATTCTTGGTAAGAAATATGGTGGTCATTCAAGAAGATCTTTATCTCGTTAAAGCATTCAACGAATCGTTTCAGAACTAATCTCGGCTAAGCCATCGAACATTGTTGTACATTTTTAATCCTTTATACACAGATTCTAACTCATTCAGTAAAACCTGAAATTGTCTTTTATGTAATGCTTGAGCAGAAATGCAATTTACAGCTTTGGTAACTGTTTGCATTACTTCCTGAAGTTCCTTCAGCCCTGCTTTCACATAATGCCTCCTCATGTATGAAAAGGTTTTTTATGAAAAGGTACCCTAACCAAGCTTCTTTAATATAATCTCCATAACTAAGTGGTTTTCCATGTTTAGCAGTTACCTTTGAAACTTCAAAACTAGCAGCAACTAAGTTGGAACTGGATCTGCCTGAGATGAAGTTCATAAAATTATCAGCCTGTTTTTTTTGTTTTGCTGAGAGTACTACTAATTAATTCTTTTTTTCCACTTCGGTTTTATTGTTTATATTATTATGAACACTTTCAAAGTGCCTTTTTACAGAAGATGTTCTACAAACAACGGTTTCAAAACAAAAAATACATAAAGCTTTATTGTCTTTCCTAATCACACCAAATTTTTCAGTCCAGTATTTTTGGAATGCTCTGACATCTTGAAATGAACGACATTTCTTAGCTGATGGTCCTGACATTATGCTCATTCTGTAAGAGCAAAAAAAAACGAGTTCTTCTTACAAGTTCTTTCTACTATGTTTAAGTAAGGCAAAACCAATTTTTTTAAACTTTCAAACTGACTTTAATTTTGCTTTGATCTGTTTCTATCAATTTTAATTCTTTGTTGACGACAGTTTGATACAAATAGTCTGGACTACGATAGACTTGCAGTAATTTTATTAATTAAGTTGCTTTATAGTAAAATAATTAAATCATTTTGATGTATTTTATAAAATTTTAATTTCATCAACTACACATTTTAATTTAATCAATCAATGATCTATATATTAAATTTAGATGAACTAATAGTTTACTTTTTAAAAATTTCTTTAGTGCATAAAATTATTATACAAAAATTTTTAGATGATGCTTTAAAAAGGGTTTATTGTAAACGAAAACGTTTAGCTGTATTTTTTGCTTTTTCTTTTACTGTTATAATTAATTAAAATAAAAATGCAAGAGTTTTTGCAATAATTGTCTTATGGTTAATAAAAACAAGATCAATAAATTCGGAAATTCCAATCGTTCAGCCAGTTGTACGGCGACCTGTAATTTATTATTTTTTTCATTTGAAAGAGGAAGGATCTCGTTTCTGAGGCCACGCTCGCGTGCCGGATAGAAGTGTACGCTTGCCAAGGGTTGCCCACCCCTGGTCTAGGCCTTTGTTAGTTACTTCAACAAGATGGCCCTCAACACCCAAGTAAAGAACATAAGTGAAATAGGTTGTGGTTGATAAGTTGTCAGATTTCCTTTCGACAACGCCCGATTTATACACTTTACACCTTTCTTTTCATTGAACCGATGTAATTCTGGTGTTAATGCGGTTTATCTGCAACAAATTACGTGCATTCATGTACAAATAGAATCCAAATAAAATACGCTTATTAAAATAGACACGACAATCATTCAAATTTTGTAAATAACAACAAACCAAATCAATTAACCAATTAAAACACTAATTATTTACTGCCAATTGAAAACGTCTATGAAAACATTTTACATACCGAAATATTTTTTCAAGGCCACTTTCTTCAAGTTATCAATTTATCGACCACCATAAATATCACGAAATACTAACTTCCAATTCCACTCAAAACAACTTTCAAAGTACCTTAAAGTGGGATTCCCACTGGCGTTGTTATCGCGTCAAATCATACGTTTGACGTCACTTTGACTCGATCAAAAAACTACCCATCCCCACTGGACTTTCTCACTCGATAGCGAATGCTCTGAAGCAATTTTACGTTGAGAATTAAGTGCTTGTTAGCTATGCACGATGAAGTAGAATTGAGTTCTACTTTTTCGTTCGTCGTTTGCATGTCCTTTTAAAAATGATCAACAACAAGCAGTGAAGTCGGCTGGTCAAAGTTGAAATATCCATAGATATTTTGTTTTAGACTTTGATTTCTAATAATAAAACAGAATTTACTACAATATAATTATTAAAATTAGTAATTGGTATTTTTTTTAACAAATAGGGAAGTAAGGTTGTTTTCATTTATTTTTGAATTACTTATTAACAAAAACGCTAAAATCTGTGACTTAATCTTTGTATTTTTTTTTTTTTTTGAAGATTAGATTTTTTTCAAAGGTTAAATGTTTAATAATAAATTTGGAATTTTTAAGCACTGCTTAACTATAGCTTATTTAACATTTTGATAAGCTTTTAAAATACATACAGAATGTTCATATAAAAGATTTTTAATTTTGTATTCGTGCCATAAAGAATCTCTACAATTAACATAGAGGAAAATCTTAGAAGTATTTTTATAATGTTATTAGAAGTTTTTTTTATAAAAATTCATTTTCCTTAAATCTCTATAAAAATTGCAAATGTTAGTGTAGACCTACATGTACTTATTTTTTATACAATTATTTAAGCGGGATTCCCATTCAAAACAGACATGACAGCGACAGTGGAATCCCCAATTGCTCAAAGATTTTCAAAAGTGTTCTTATTCCAGAAGATGCGTGCGCTCTGACTAGCTATTCCCACTGAAAATAGGTAGATGCTAAAACTTCAAAAACTGCCAGCCATTGCAGGAAACTGAGAGAAGTTATTTTTTCTTTTTTGAGTTTTACGCAAACGCGTAAGTGTACATCATTACGAATAAAAAGATGCCTGCCGTTGGCGGGAAGAAAAGAAACTACGAAACAAAATATGATTTTCTGATAGGAATTGGTTCTTTTAACAGTTTAATGTAAATGCGGTAGAAAATTACATGCGGTAGGCTCAAACAATACGAGACCTAATATCAGATTATTGTTGAATATAGTGTTATTAGTAGGGCGAGTAAAAGTCATTAAAGTCATATTTTTTTTGGTGGTACAAAAAGCTATGAAACCTATAATAATACAAAAACTACTTTGTTACGGGGTGTATTGAAGAAGTTATAAAGTCATAAAAAGTCATATTTTCTGCATTTGGTCATAAAATATGACCTTTCGTTTTTAGTGAAAGTACTATCGTGAAGTGGGCCTAAACGGCGAGTTGCAACAGCTACACAAAAACCAGCCGTAATCAGAAACTACTAAATTAGAATGAGTCCTGGTAAAGCCGATACGAGAAACGAGCACAGCAGGCGTTTATGACGTCACAAGAATGTAGGTTTTTAACGGAGCAATCAATAACACGTGTAGCCACAATCGGCTATTTTTTGTTTAGTGAAAGTACTATATATTGTGAAGTGAGCATGCCAAAAATAAAAGTTTCTGATGGGAGAAAGGTCCGATCGATTATAAAAGACTTCAAAGAGTTCACAGTCACTCCAAAAGATGAACTTTACTGCCCGCTATGCTGCTGCATAGTTAAGCATGAGAAGCGATTCTTTGTGGAGCAACATGTTGCTACTCTCAAGCACAGAAAAGGCGTTGAAAAGGCAAAGAGTGCTGGAACTTCCGATACACGTCAAACATTTATCAGTTCTGGTGAACACCAAGATTTTGCAACAAAACTTGTTCAAGCTTTTGCATCAGCTGATATACCGATGGCAAAAGTAAATCATCCAGCTATTCGACAGCTTTTTCGAGATTTGGGGCAAAGCGTACCATCTGAAACTCTTTGTCGTCTGAAAGTTAAAGAACTAGATGAAGCATATGATCAGAAGCTGGCAAAAGACTTGAGTGAGAAGCCGTTGTTTTTTTTTATAGATGAAACTGAATTAAGAGGTAAAAACTTTTTGCACATACTTTGTGGTACGCTGGATAAACCGGACTGCTGCTTTTTGGTTAGATGCTCTGTGATTGATGGTTCGGCTAATAGCCAAAAGATAATCCATGAACTGAATGATGTCATAAAGAAATTTAAGGTAAGGAGGGAAGACGTCAATTTGTTGATATCTGATGCTGCATCCTACATGTGCCGTGCAGGCAACGTTTTAAAAGAAATATATCCAAACCTCCTGCATGTTACCTGTCTGGCACACTTAATGCATAACTGTGCTTTGAAGATAAAAAGTTTTTACAAGGAAGTAGACGACTTGATTGCTGCTGTAAAAGCAAGCGTTGTGAAGAATAAAACCAGAGCTGCTGATTTTGCTGTTTGTGGAAGACCTCCGCACCCAGTTGTTACTCGTTGGGGGAGTTGGTTGGATGCTGCTAACTACTATGCTGAGAAACTACCACAAGTTCGGGAAATTGTTAATTCATGGAATGGTGAAGGAGTGATTGTGCAAAAGGCCAAAAGTAAAGTGAATGAGCAAAAGCTGACCAGTCAGTTGACTGAAATTAGTCAAGGCTACAATGGGCTCTCAAACCTAATTCTTAAAATGGAAAATTCTACATACACAATACAAAAGGCCTATGAAGATATCAACTCTCTTGGTTTTGGAAGTGACCCTCTGCAGCTGAAAAAGTACATAAAGAAGCGCTTGGAAAAAAATGATGTAAAAATCATTGTGGAGCTAAGTAGGCCAGATATTCCACCAACATTGAATGCAAAATTGTTGCAATGTCAGCCTACTTCTGCATCTGTGGAGCAGTCGTTTTCCCTTTTGAAATCATTCCTTTGTCCAAACAGAAATTTTGCAGATGCTAACATTGAACACTACATGAAACTATATTTCAATGCTTAGCCTATTGATTAAATGCATAAGACATTTGAACTTGAGTGACACTGAGGAGTTGATGATTTTCAGGTGAAATAGACATATTAATACATCATTGATCGACCATGTTTTTCTTTAAAATATACCCAAAACACTTGCATTCGACTTGCTAATTATGAGATTAGCAAAATATGATGCTCTAAAAATAAAGTCATATATTGTCATATGTTTCAAAAAATAAAGTCATATTTTTTGATTTTTTAGGTCATAAAAAAATGGCCCTAGTTATTAGATACGGAGTTACTGGTACAGTATTATTTATTTTATTAGAAGAAAGACTTTTTATTGCAGTCGAAAATGTATTTTTTATTGTAGGCTTTTCGATTGCAAGGCGAATATAAAATTTTTAAAAATTTAGAGCTTTTGCAAATATAGTTAAAAACACTACATACTTATCCAACTAAAAATATTTTTAAATTATACCCTGTAAAAAAATTTACTGTTTTAATTTTTAATCCGTACCCTAATAATTGTCATTTTTAAACGCATTTCTTAGATGTGATGAAATAAAAAGATGCTATTTTATTGTATTTCCAATGTGCAGACTATTTAATTTAATTTTAACGCATTTTTAATGCAAACTTTTTATATTTACCCATTATTTTCAAACAATAGAGCAAGCTACGTAAAAAACACTTTTTCTTTGGCAATAAAATTCATTTATCGATTAACATTACAACCGTAGTTTTTCTCTTGTTTTTCTCTTCTTGTTGTTTTACGCTTTTTCGCCGGAATTCAAGCGCTTTGTTTAAACTGTATTTTTATTTATTTATTTTGTTTTTCAGATTTTTAACCGCCCCCTGACGAGCCCAGGCAGGCGAAACAGTCTGTTGGGGCAAATAAAATTAATCTTAAATTAAAAAATTTTGTGGTCTATAAGTTAATTATCTAACCGCTCTGACTCGACGTCATTGAGCACTTTCCTGATGAGCACCGACCAAAAAATTTTGAAAAATTTCTATATATATATTGCAGGAGTGAATCGATCTTCCCCGCAGAGTGGTCAATAAAAAAATCAGAGCAATTTAATACAAAATTTATTTTATCACTGTTTAAAAACCACAACAGTCTGTTTCATTCTTAGATTCGTCAGGTGGTTACTAGAAAAATAAAAATAAAAAATATAGTTATTAGTGGTAAAAAAATGCGTATGGAATAAATGATATGCAGTTAAATTTAGCAAACAATACGGTTCCTATGACGTCATACAAGAAAAAACAACTCAAAATATAGTAAATGCAAATATAGAGGTTTGCATTCGTTTGAAGGTGAGGGAAGGCGAGTTAGGTATGTGGTGAAAGATACAAAAGGAAAGAAAATAATCTGCAAAGGAATAAAAAATAACTAGAAAAATCGCATAAGATGAAAAAGTAAAGTGAGTAAAAAATAGCGTAAACGATAGTGGAAAATATAGGCGGATTTAATGACGGACAAGAAAACACACACGCACAAAAATAATGGCAATTTAAGCATACGAAATCAAGTGGGTAATTAATTTAATTTACATGTAAATTTGTTTTTGTGACGACATTTTCCTGTAAGTTCCGATCTTTTGTTGAGGATTGTTGGTTGGTTTGCTTGTAGTATTTCTAGTTTTTCGGTTAAGCATAGGTTGCAGCATTTTTGTCCTGGTTTATATGGGATAACTTGATTGATTATTTTTCAGTTAATTGTGGGATTGAGCCCTGATTCTTTGGCATTCCAGAATGTTTTGGAAAGCTCTGTGGCGTTTCTTTTCTTTATATTTTTAAATGATTGTATATGATTTTAGTATCGTGATTTGAATTCTGTTTCGCTGCAACCTATGTAGCTTTCTGTTATATTTCCATGCGATATGTCTGCTTGATAAATGACAGATTTCTGTCGGCAAGATCCTTTTAGTGGGCAGATATCTTTATTTTTACAGTTGCATGGTTTTGATTGTTGAGAGCTTTTCTTTTCCAATAGTTTCTTGTTGTGACTGGTTATGATTGTTTGCATGTTAGGCATGCAGCTATAGTTAATTTTTATGCTATTTCTGTTTAGAATTTTATGAAGCCTATGTTGTGGTGGGAAGTGTTTGCTTATTAGTTTTAGAAACTCTTTTTCGATATTGTTGGCAACATAGTTGTTAAAAGGCGCGTTGAACCATATGATTTTTCGTTTTCTTAATTTGTTTTTCGGTTGGGTTTCACTAAATGTTAAGTTGTCTTTGTAGCCACTTTGTTTAATTGCGTTTTTGTATGGTGAAATAGCTTTTTTAAAATTATCGAAATCACAAGAAAGTTCCGATAGTCTGTTGGATATCGTGTTTGGTAGGGCTTTTTTTATGGATGGTGGGTGGTTTGAATTAATATTTATACGGTATATAATTGTTCACCATTGGGTTTTTTGAATGGCCAGTGCTTTTCTGTTTTGAGGTTAAGGGTGACATCTAAAAAATCTGTTTGTATAATGTTTGCTTCAATTGTTATTTTTAAATTGTGTTTTTGGAAGAGTTTTGTAATTCTTTTTTTGATTCGGTCAGTATTGGGGCCACTAGAATTTTGGAGAATCGCTAAGCCGTCGTCTCTGTATAGACCAGCTAATTTTTTAGGGATAATTGTAGAAAGTTCGTGCAAAAAAATCAGTCCCACCAGTCACACACACATATATATATATATACAGGGTAATCCGAAAGTAACTCCCTATTCTAAAATAACTATAATTTATTCAAATGCTGTAATACGTTTCTCAATTTTTGTTTGTATGTTACTTAATCTGTGGCAATTAAATCTATGCTCTTGTTTTCTTTTCTCGTAAAGATCCTCGTGTTACTAGTGAAAAAATGTAGAATCGACCCAAGATAACAGTATGGTGTGGAATGACTTCTGACAGAATTGTAGGTCCCTTCATCCTTCATGATATCATGAACGCCGAAAGGTACCTCACTATGCTGAGAGATGAAGTTTGGCCAATTATCAGTGCTTGGGACAATATTAAAGATTTAATTTTTATGCAAGATGGAGCTCCTCCACACTTTGCTGTTGTTGTTCGTGAATGGCGGAATGCCCAATTTCCTGGAAAATGGATAAGTCGTCGCGGTTCGCACAAATGGACAGCCAGAAGTTGGTGGCGAATGATGGTGTCCATATTGAATTTTAAATAAAAGTCCATGCAATACACTTTCATCTCATATTTATTAATTGGAGAAATTACACTTCAAAAATAAATTATAGTTATTTTAAAATAGGGAGTTACTTTCGGATCACCCTGTATATAATCTTTAATTTACAATGGCTAATGGTGAACAATTTAAAACAATTATGAGAGAGGCACTGTACATCAATCATCCAACTGATTAAACAAGATGCTTTAAAAAAAAACATTTTGTCAGTCTCTTATAATAAAAACAAAGTGAATTTTTATTTATAAGTATCAAAATCGAAAACTTTTGTTGGAATCAGCATTGGAATAAAAAAAAATTGGCATAGTCCCATCACTGATTTTCATGCTGTTCTTTAATTTAATACCTACATAATTTTTAATCAGGATAAAATAGATCATTTATCTTGGGTGAAATAGTTAATGCGTAAAAATAATCTTTTTATAATGACAGCAAATGTCCTTGTTATTTAAAAAATTAAAAATAGTTTTTTTTGGCTTGTTATTCAGAAACTCAACATTCAATTTTATGGTAAATCTTAAACAGTAAAAATGTCTATATAATACTATAGAGAAGCCTAAAATCTTTCATTGATTTACATCCCGTGTAACATACATCAATATACACATGTAGAATATTATTGCAAACTATAAGAATAAAAAAAAAGATTGTGAGAAAATGTAAAATTAACAAATTTTAAAAACTTTCAATATATATACAGTTTTAATTAAATATAAACTTTACTTAAAAAAACAACTAATTTTAAATCACTTACTTTGTGACTGATGAAAAATTGATCAAATTCAACACTTTGTTGAGTTACAAAGCAAGTTGTATAGCTTCCTTTTTACACTTGCATATGTAAGAACAATCAATGTTGCATAGGTTATTCAATAATCATGGTCAGAAAACGTATTTGCCAGTGTATGGGCTATATATTTTTGCTCTTTATATATTTCCATCACCAAACGTTTCTAAAATCTTCTTTCAAATGATCAAAGCTATGTAATGTGTTCTAATTGTGATTCAATAAAAATATCTAATATTCAACAGTAGATAAAGTTAGTTAGATGAAACATAAATTTTTTAATGTGTCTTGATAAAATTTTCTGTTTACGTCTTGTACTTATTGACGATGAAACATACTTCATTTATGAATATAAGCAAACCCAAATTTATATAACTAAAAAAAGTATTATTTTCAATTGGACAAATAAAAGTTCTGAAAAAGCAGCATCTTGAGCAATAGAATTTTAAAAAATTTAGAGCTTGTGCAAATATAGTTCGAAACACCCAAAATTTTGTTTTTGTTCTATTTAGGTTCAAAAGCAAACAAAAAGAAGTTGTTTTGTAAACATTGTTATCATACTGTCATATCTACTCTTGATTCAAGTGATTTGCAGGACTTCTTCACAAAACATTAAAATCAAAGCAATTATCAAGTACTTATCCAAAATATGGTTTTGACATGGAATTGTTATTTTGTTAGGTTTTGACATAGTAACTTAGTATTACTGAATTTTAGAGCTACTTCTTTAAGACTGTCAAGCGGAGAAAAGTGTCATGATACCACAGACATCACTTTGTGAAGATTAATTTCTTCCGATTCAGTTGCTTGAATACTTCTTATTTTGATTTAAGAAAAATGATGAAAATATAATTGCTTTATTATTGTTGGGAAGTTAAAGTTTACTGATTTTAAAGGTAACAGCTTTGTATAATTTATGTTTTTTTCAGTATACAGATAACAAGACCCATTGAAACTATAGCAGTTGTTCAGAAATCTTGTGATAAAACCACCATTATAAGTATGAATTTTCGAAGTATAATTATTACAGTCATGTATACACATATAGTATATTTACATTTAAATGTGTATTAATTATGTAACATACTGCGTGATTGTTATTTTTAATATTTATTTTTATCTCTTGTAACACAGACCCCTGATGCTTTCATGATCAGAATGAAACAGGCTGAAGAAATGTTTTTGTTTTTCCCTTAGAAAATTTGAAATCTAATATGTATGATAAATTTTTTTAAATTTGCAGAAAACAAAAGTGTGCTGGACAAGTTATGGTATTTCATATATAGATGTTCCAAAGATTTCATTTGTTGCCTACATTATGTTGCAGAAAAAAAATACCTTATAAAAGATAAAAATCTTTAACTGTAGCTAAAGTTTATGTGTTTTTTGAGGAAAAGGTATGTATATGCAATTAGTTTGATTTTTTTTTATATGCATTTTCGTAATGAAAGTTTATTTTGGTGGTTGTTTGTTACATATGGCATAGTAGCTCTAAGGAGCAGCAATTTCTAAATTTAAGTTGATAATTATAAGGATTTGAAAGTTTCAAAAATTCGGTGCAAATTTATTTTACAGGAATAAACCAAGAGTTCCTTTGTGGTCATCTAAAATGGCTGGCAGGGAAGACAGAATTAGATGGAAACTTTTTAATTGCACAGGCAAAAGCAATCTACTCTTGACCTGATGCTATATTTGCTAATTCATATAAAGATGGCTAGAAGAAAAGGAAAGAAAGCAGAAGATATTTTAGATGTCAACAAACTTCAAAAATTTAAGTAAATATTTTATTTTTTTTGGATGAATTAGCAATATACAATAGTTGGCAGCGTGGTCAAGTGGTTGAAGCACCATGCCTATGATCAACATGGTCTCGGTTTGAAACCTTCTTGCACCATTCCATTGGGAAAGACACTTTACGGCACTCTCCTCTGCTTGGTGGTCTTGGCAAACAGTTCTAAATTTAAGTCATATCTCTATTAAATTACAAGCGGACTGCAATATCTTGGTATCTCTGAAAGCAGGTTGTGGTAATTGCCTACCCTATGTATTAGTGCCTTCATTACTTTCCTGCGAGTCAGGAGAATAAATTTAGAGATAAGATAAAAATAAAATCAATCAATCAATCAATCTATTTATTTGTTTTGTGCTTCAAAACGAAAAATACACCAATATATGTGAAAAAAAGTTTTCGAAAGCTCAGGAAGGCAGCGAAATGACCATACGTCTTCTAGTCAACTGCCTCCCTAATACAAAATACATTTCTAGAGTGTTAATTTGCTTAAAGCATCAAATTTAGTTTTTTAATTTGCTTTAAATCTATAGCTGTAAATTGAGTGTTATTAGTTATTCAATAAGGCTGGTTTTTACAGAAGAAAAAGCAAAAGAAAACTAAAGGTTTTCTACCTTAGAGGCGTGCACATGCGATCGTTTCCTTTTTGTTTAAGGACAGAAGTTTCGCCAGTAGCCATATCTTAACTGTCCGTCCAATATCAGTGCTTTGAGATCAGATTCTGAGACATAGACCAGTTTTCGTCCTAAAATCATAGTGTTCTCTAAAAAAGAATAAAGGGTAATCGCTTGAAATCGGTCCCAGATTATACACTTTTTTTTCCAAACTCGAGGTGTTCTCTAAAAAAAAAGTCATTATTTTAAATCAGTCCCAGATTTTACACTTTTACCCCTAAAACCAAGGTGTTCTTTAAAAAAAAAAAAAACAAGTCATCGCCCCACATCGGCCTCACGTTTCTCCACTGTTGTTCCAAAACAGTGCTGTTTTTTGTTCGCTTGAAAATTGTAGGTCATCGCGCACAAATTCGTTGGTCAAGCAAAGTTGACGGAATGGATATGACAGAATACTTGGATCCTGAAAGTATTTACTTCTATCACAAAATTAGTAAAAATAAACAATGTCACTATGCAATCAAAGTCATTGTATGGTTCATTTAAATTAAACAGCTACTTTACTGATAATTAAAAAAGCTATTATTTACGACACATACGTTGAAGCAAAAAGCAAATGTTTTTACCTAATCGTATTCATTGTACACACAATGGATAAATCCACGTGGTTTTCTTGACTTTAACCATGAATACGTGTGAGCACTTGCAGTGGTACCATCTTGCGCACATGTCACAAGCAACCTAATTCGAAAAAATTGTAAAGAAATGCTACTATTAATAAAATTTTTACTTTACCCATTGTTTCTTAGTTTGTGCATTGGTATCACAGCAGTAATGGCAAACGTTTTTCATCAAATCTAAAAACGTACAAAAAAAGCCAATTATGCATAATCGTGTTATTGTAACTATGCCCTTTTCCTTGCAAAACACTCTTAGTACCTGACATCTCCAGAATTTTTGTTGCAAACCATAAACGAAGTTCCTGAAGAGCTTGCGCAGAATCGTCAAACACGATTTTTTGGGGACCATTTTCTGCAGTTTTTACTAATAGATCTGCAATCTGTAACATGTATGATTACTAACCTAATAACTTTTCTTGAAATAAAGAACATTTTTTACCTTAAGCAATAGATTCCACAGTTATTGCCATCAACTTGTATCGTATGGTCCAAAACTATGAGGCGCCAAACAACGTTTTTAATAGGATCGTCTTGTAATTTCCGATCATGAAAATATTTTCTTAAATCATTAAAAAATAAATTTTACATTGCCTTCGACGATTTTTTTCAACCTACTATAGCAAAACATACCTTACACTTTCACAAGCAGCAACTGTCAAGGCTTTATCATTGCCGTAAGGATCAATTAAAAACAGTTGTTTTGACGGAACATGCAGGTACTGAAAAACCGTTACATTGTATTGTTTTTAAGCTTTCGGTAAGAGGTTGTTTTTTTTTTCAATTAGACAACAATTATAGAAAGCAGCCACAGTGGATTCAGCATTCTTGACTTTTATTTAAATAAAGATTAAAAAGAAAATTATTTTCAAAGACGAACATTTTCGGTTTACTTAAGTCCTCGTTCGGTTTCTGCCATTTCAGCAATATTAATATAAATGCGTAAATTTACAATTAATTGATATTGTTCAAATCGATGAGGACTTAAATAAGCCGATAACGTTCGTTTTTGTACTTAATTTCTTTTTTAATGTTTGTTTAAATAAAAATCAAGAATGCTGAATCCGCCATGGCTGTTTTTTACAATTATATTCTTATTATTATTATTTGGTAATATATAAGTATTTTTCCTCACCAAGAGATTCCAGTGGTTATTCTTTTTGTTGTAAGCAGCAATAACAACAAGTTTTGATGCAAAATTAACCTGTGTATGAAATGGTTTTTAAAAAATTCGAATGGAAAAGCAAAAACCTCTTCAAACGTTCGGTGACAAATTCTTATTCTTTTTGCTTTTGCTTTATTAAAAACAATAAAAACGCATCGTTTAGAAATCACACAATTATTTACAACTCTTCAATTTACCTTTACCCTTTATGAATTTCTTTTCATGGAAATGTATTGGATAATTCAAATTTTACAATTATTTGGCAAAAACCAGTGTCAAATGCAAAATGTTTACACTGAATGACAAACTGCTGTTTGTTTTTTAGGACTTACATGTCAAACTTCACTAGGCAGCTAGTGTACAATTTGATTTTTCTTCGTTTAAAGCTTATCATACATAAAATAGCTTTTTCAGGCATGTATCTGTTGTCCAATATCATGGTGCTACTATGAAGAAATAGAGCAATAATTTACTTAAGGGGAGACCACTATGGACGTTTTTTAGGGGGGGGCACTCCGTTTGCTTCGTAGTAAAGCCATTATTGATTATTATTTTACCTGAGATAATCCGTGTCTTTTTGATACTGCAGAGCGGTTGATGATGGAAGTACACAAAAATGCGTCCAGTACATATATTTTAGAATTTTTACCAGCTAACATGCCCAGGCAGAAATTCATTACCTAAAGAATCTTTTCCGTTTGCAGCATGCAATACACAACAAAATTTTTCGTGTAACGACCAAATGGCACGATTTAGTTCACTCACAGAATCATCAAGCCAACCGCTTTTTGACAGGGTGCAGTACGATGAATTGTGTAGCAAATATTTTCCCTCAAACAAAGATGCTACAACTATATGTTTCGGAGAAATGTTCCACAAACGTGAAATTGTTTCCATTGCTGCAGTCTAATAACGTCAATTCTAAAAATATTGCTAATAAGCAATAGTACCAATTATACATAAAAAATGTATTTATACAATGTTTAGCCGAGTTGCGCCATACAAAAACTGCTCCACAGCCGGATGAGGGTTTTGGTAAGTGCGGCTTCGTCAAGTTTGGTAGAAACTTGATTTATGTCCGTACAAAATTTAAAGCAAAGACTTTTTAGGTCGTCACTTTACAAACATAATAATTGCAGTCGCAAAATACTTCCCACCCGAAAGCATTTCCATTTTTCAGTAAAGATCTACATTTACTATAAATAAAAACAACTGCAAATAGCTGGCACTCTTCAGAAGAGTGCTCAATGACTTAAATAGTCAGAGCAATTATTCCTATTTAATAGAACAAAAATATTTAAAAAAACATTCTATTAAATAGTCCCAACAAAATGTTTTGCCTATGCCGCTCATCAAGGGACACAACATCTTAAAAAGCAATACTAGTTACGTTAAACAAAAATAAAAAAAAATTTACAGTTAAGATAAATGTTACGTTTCAGATGAAAATTCACAGCTTGGAGCAGCGTTTCTCAAACCTTTTTTTCTCCGACCCAAAATCGCTAAAAACAACGATCCACAAATATGACTACGATTCAAATAAATTTGAGTGAGCGCATATTGAAACAACACTAAATTGTTATGTAAGGCAACAATGATCCTCTAATTTTTAGCTGTATGTGGACAGGAATTTGTTCGTGAGCAAACTTATTTTAATTCCTTGATTTTCGGCTCAAAAACGTAGTGGTCTCTAGAAAAAAAAGGTCTTCACCTTGAATCTGACTCTGATTTCTGGATTTTCGTCTTACAATTGTAATGATTTCTTAAAAAAAGGTTTTTGCTTTTGCAATCTTTTGTGCGAAAATCTTTTTCTTTTATGTGCGGTAATTTACAAGCTTTCACAACCCAACCGCATAGTTTTGTGACCGACATTGGGTCGCTACCCATGGTTTCAGAAACGTTGGCTTTGAGGAATCACGGCACAACAAATTTTAATTGAAATGATTATTTTTTTAAAGTTAGTGATTGATTGTCAAATAATTGCTTTTGTTATGCTGTGTGTTTGACAATCAATCAGTAACTGTAATGAAATAAAAACCAAGATTTTTTGTTGCGTTATTTTTGTAAGATGTTAGTTTTTATCTTAGGCGTAACATTCATTATAACTTTTAATCTTTGTTTATTCTATCTTTGTTCAACGTAACTGCTATTGTTTTTTTAGATGTTGTGTCCCCTAATGAGCCGCACACTCTGTTTAAACTATTAATAAAATGTTTTTTTAATATTTGTGTTTCGTTACATTTATTATCATATAGGTCAAATTATAAATATCAAGCCTGATCGCGTTTCGCACTGGCTTTATGTAGGCTATACTCATCCTGGAGTATTACGTACCTTGTCGGCGTGTTCATTTTTTTCCTGTTTATCGTCTTTATCTACGACACTAGAAATTCCAATTTCTGTTGTTTTTTCCAACATTGAATCGGCTTTAAAAACAAGCAAAACAACACCGAATTAATTCTTGGTCAAACCAAAAATCAAATACAGCAGTTGATGCACAATTTATCGGAAAACAATTTAGCACCGAATGGTTACCATTTCAATTAGAAGTGCCCAAACAACCGCTCTTCGTTTGTCTTGACATTTTTTTCACAAGTTCAGTTATGTTACACTTGATTATTTGCTTTCTTTTACGTTAAATAGATCTTTAAAGAATATGTTCCAAGATGTTATTAGTGTAAATTATCACAACAACATACCTGATGAAGACTCTTTCATACGCTGTTCGGGGGAAACTGCAAAGGGTTGTGGTTGTCCCGAATCATTTTCCGTAACATGTAGTTTTCTTTTAAGATTACAACGTGGTGCCTCTAGGTTTGTACTTTGGTCTTTGAAAAAATTTTTCTATCTGTGACACAAAATATTTTTTATTTAACTGTTTAAACTTCAATTCGTACAGTTTAATTAAAACCTTTCATTCGAGGAATTGCAATACCACGGTCATTAAACATAACTTCGTCAAATCTTCGTTTTAATTTCTTCAGGTATTTGGAGTTAACTTCCTGATTATGCAAATGCACTGCTAACCGACTCATAAAAATGAAGTTAACAAGGTCCATGCCCCAAAATGAAAAACTAAAATAAAAGTTTACCGTAAGCGAGTAATAGCACAATTTCAATAAAATTAAAAATTACCGGTCTTTTGACATTTTCTTATTAGCTTGTTCACATATGCTGCTGTTAATAAAAAGGTTTGTGTTGTGAAGGTTTCTAAACGAAGTTGTCGGATCTTTTCGTTTAGGTTGTAAATGAAACGCGTCACATAGACTGTAACACTGTTTTCCACGTTCTGAAAAATCTATGTTTATTTTTGGCAATTTTCCTTCTCTTTCAAGTTCAAGGTTTTCTTTGGTCCATTCATACAGCATGCCGGCATAAGGAGCAAACATGCCTGGTTTGCGATGTTCACCATGCAAAGCAACCTGTAGAGGAAAATTTTTTTGATGATATTTCATAATAAACATTTCAGTAAAAAAAAAAAGATCGTCCTAGAAAGGACATCATACGCTTATTTCTTTGACGTCAAACAATTCATGCACTTAATTTAAAGATTGTGTTCCTGTTTGTACAAGTAATAGATATATATGCAAGGTGCGTGGTCCAGATAATAAAAAAGAGAAATTTATAAAGAAAGTCATTCTTTTAATAAAAAACAAAAAGTAGTAATAATTAGTGAAATTATGAAACCATAGGCTTACTTGCGAAGCAATATCAGATACAAATACTGTCAGTTGCCTGCGAAATGATAAAATGCCATCAATGTAATCGCGAGCGCTTTCTTGTCGAAGCAAGCATTTCATGTATGTGCAAATTCCACGAACACAACGAAAATAAACGATTCCACCTGAAAATAGCATTTTTGGATATGTAGTAATTGACTTTTATCAAACTTTTAATAAACAAACCTCCACATTTTGTGATAGTTTTAAAAACTTTAGGAAAGTATTCTTTAAATAAAATGAATTCTGAAAGGTCGTTGATCATGTCATCAGTATTGCGACCTTTTCCATCGAGCCCGAATTCTTCACACATTGCCTCCAAAGCCTTGGCAGTTGTCTATAACCAAAGGTAATATGCTTTTCATAAGCGGGACTTTTTTCCATTCATCACAATGAAATAAAAATGATAATGTATTTTAACAGCTGTACTTATTGAAACCAAAAAGTAAATAAGTTGTGTGTATGTTAAAACAAATTTTTTTACCAAATATATCATACAGAAAACTCACTGTTTTTGTGTTAAACAGACACTCCATTATTTGATCATGACTTAATTTGCAAGACGTATGTTTAGATTTGCTTCTATTCAAGGTGTTGCCTTTTTTGTATTCAGAATTAGGAACAAATACACTTTTTCTTGATTCACGGCCTAATTAGGGAGCAATAGTTTCATAGGAAATAGCTACTTTCCAAGGGTTGTTAGAACTTAAAGTAGAAAACCAAAGCATTTTGATAATATTAGTTGGCAATTATCTTCAAACAAAAGATAAGATCTAGCGTAAGAGAAATACTCATTGATTTATTTGTGACATCTTTTATCTTGCAGATTAGCATAACATGGTCAAGGGCATAAAACTCAGGGGAAACGGTCAACACTTATCCCCGGCTCTTAAAATAATTAAAAGAATTAAAAGCACCCCATGTTAAAATATAACAATTTATAATAGAAATCAAAGACGTAGTTAATATATGATATCTTTTTGAAAATAGTGCAGATTGCCAATAGTATTTTCTTCGATATCAATATATTTTGCCTAATTCAATTTTAGGTTACTGTAATTTGAAATTTTCTATTAAAAGGTGAGCATGATCAACTGTTTAAGGTTGTCAGTCGTGCTTTAAAAAATTACGTTTCCTGTAATAGCTGAAGTTGCTGAAAGTAGTAAATATTCTTTTAACAAGTTGACTCAAGAAAGTACACCTTTAAGGTTCTGATCAAAGAACATGTGTTTTGAAGTTAAAACTCAAAATAATTGATATCAAGCGGCATTATTGCAATGCAAACTGCGGCTCGCTGAAACTTTTTTTGCAGTTCTTCTGACTAACCATTGGAGTGCAACGTAAACAAATACTGCTGTATTTTTTTAACACCTATTTTGTTCATCACTTGGAGGGGAACATAAAATTTGTAAATTGGATTGAATATTTTTTTAATTGGCCTGAACTAAATTTGAGTTTAGTAAAGACAGAAAAAAAATTACTCCAAATCAATTTAAATGTTTATGAAGTTAGAAGTATTCCAATCAAAGCTATTAGCATTTCGGCTGTAAGTGAAATGAAACCTTGCAGCTTTTTAATAATTTTCCTTTATGTTAATTGACTCCTATAAGGAGCAACTTCACCCACCCCTTCGATAGTCGGTACCTCGGAGTTCTTTCAATAACGCTTTTTTATCTTGAAACAAAACTTATTTGCGCTTTGATATTACAACACTTTACTTATTTTCAATTTTGCACGTCAAGCTTTCTAATTACTTCCAAGTGTTTTTTCTTCAAATATAGTTTAGTGTTTTTTATTACATGTGTGCAATTTGCGATAACAAAAGTAAATAGCTTTAAGAATCGGTTTTTCAAAAATAAACTCTCTTTCAGCGCTTACTTTATTCAATATAATACCCATAACCCAACCAATTAAAACCTTATTACGACATTTCTAAAAGTTATGCGCTAAAAAGTGGATTATAGTGATTTAGATATAAGCAATTTAATGAGACATTTAATTTCTCGGATGAAAACGGTTGAGCAACAATCACGACTCATTTAATTTATTAAATCTGACATGTAATATTTATAAATGCACATTGATGTTAAGCAACTTTAAAATTTCTCATTACTAACACTAAAAAGAAATAAATACCATAAAAACCTCTTCCAATTATTTCTCGCCGGTAATTGTTCCACACATCGTCAACATTGACTTTGTCAGTGATCGGTAACGTTGATTTTTTGACACATTCAACTAAATAAAATCCAAAGACTACGTCTGATAACAGTAGCGGTATTTGGTTCCATAACGCAAATAAAAATTATTTCAATTATATGAATTGCTGTAGCAAGTCATTTCTACTCTCACAAGACCTACCAGGACGAATACAAGTGTTCTTCCAGTTTCCGTCTCCAACAAGAATGGAAGGGTCTACACCGCACTTCATGCATGTAAACGAATAATCAAAATCTTTCAAAGCGGCAAAATGATAAAATTCATTTCGCAAATCATGAACAGGTACGTCAAAGTCAAAAATCATTTTCAATGACGTTTCAACGGAGACATGATTCTGTAATTTCTTTTTTTTAATTATTACTGATTTTTTCATTAAATAGATTTAGGCAAATAGTTGCACGAACTTTTTAAAAGTTTTTTTTTAACAAAC
The DNA here is from genome assembly GCA_963680785.1 of Diplosoma virens. Classification (NCBI taxonomy): domain Eukaryota; kingdom Metazoa; phylum Chordata; class Ascidiacea; order Aplousobranchia; family Didemnidae; genus Diplosoma; species Diplosoma virens. The sequence continues at coordinate 37,618,963 of OY796882.1, read as the reverse complement.
TTATTTATCTCAGAATGGTTAAGTCTTGTCCAACTGTCAGACAATATAGCAAGTTGTTAAAACTCTGGACTAGTGCAAATTATTTAATTATTTAATGGTCATTACTTTTATGAAACAAAAATCAAGAAATCAAGGACAGGTTTAAAAGAAAAACCTTTTTTTTAGAGAGCACTACTTTTTAGGGACATAAATCAAGATCTGTACCCTAACTAAGTGTCACGCACATTTTGAAAAGTGTGCCGTAGGCGCGAAAATGTTGAGAAGCACTGATGTAAACTGTGGCAACGAGTGTTTAGATCAGTATTTCTCAACCTGTGTGCCGTGAGAGGTTCCAGGTGTGCCACAAAAGTTTTCGGAAAATAATTGACTAGGTATGTCTTATTCTGTGGTTGTTGAACATGTGATAAACCGAACCAAGTCTGATCCTTAGCGAAGGTCGTTTTTTTTTTTTAGAGAAAACCTGATTTTGGGAAGAAAATTAAAAATGGAGAGCGTGAATTTACGTAAAGACCTTTTTTTTTGTAAGAAAACAGCTTACTGTTGCGGTGAGAATTAGGAAATCAGAGCGGCAAAGTAAGGCGAAGACGTTTTTAGGAAACACCTTAATTTCGCGATGAAAAGTAAGAAATCGGTACCTCAAAATAGGCAGAGACCTTTGAGGACACCTGATGTTGCAAACAAAAATTAAGAAACTTGGTCTAAAGGCGCCGCAAATTTTGAAAAAGTGCAAAAATTTGGCGCGAATGGAAAAAGGTTAAGAAACATTGGTTTAGATACATTATGTGTTTTAACATTTAAAGAAATGTGTGTGATGTTTGGTAAGAATTGGTGATTATACGGATTATATATTTGGTAAGAGTTGTACGATTCTTCGTATGGTCATGTTGGCCTGGTCGCTGCTTAGTATCATGAACCAAGTCACATTGTAGATGAGCAGCCCTTTCAATATGCTTGCAAGTCAAGAGTTAGCCACTTACCCATTGGTGTGACAGAATAGTATATAAACAAGGACAACACGTGTAAGCCCTTAATCACTTTTTAAAAATAATTAAGTATACTATAAGTTATAAATTTACTTTTATTCCTTTTAAAAGTTGATGGCATAATTTTTAGGTTAACACAACTTTGTTGTTGTAGTTGTGTAAACCATTAAAAAATTCTTGAAATCTCAAGAGTAAACCACAAGAGCAACATTTCCTCTGAATGATTGAAGCATCTAAAAAATATAATGAAGTCAGTCGTGAACTGATTTTGTTTTCTACTTTATAGATAAGTTTACAAAAAGTGGTTTGTTGTAAAGCAATAAATAAAACATGATTCTGCACCGGTACCGGTATTGGTAAAAAGATTTTATATTGAGAACTTTATAAAAAGTACCGTTATATTTATAACTTAGTTATCATTCACATTTATTTTCCGAACAGCAATATTTTGACATCTTTGTAATCAGGTTGGCGTAATTGCTGGAGGGTTGCCTCACATGCGAAGCCTTGAACGTTTTTCTGCGAGTTAGGACAATAAATAGAAATAATACTACTAATAATAATAATAGTAAAACAACAACCCTTATAAAGTTTTCCACTTCCGTAAACTGTGGCTTTTGATGATATAGCGGTGCAGCAAGAGTCAATGTTAGAATCGCAGGATGGGCATGTAGTTTTGCTAGGTTTTAGAATTTGAGAAATTCTCTCATTATCAATTATTTCCTTCTCCAACATTGCGGGTATTTTTTTGTGAGTTATGAAACAATTCATCAAAAATTCATCATTTATGTTTCGTTGAGGCTGCTTAAATCCATACAAACAAACAAATACATTGTCGGAAAAAAGGTGTTTTGAACAGAGTAACGAACGCATCGTACGTCACACTATAGAAATACAAAATTAACGTAAAATTTGGGAAAAGCACAGCTTTTTTTACCTGTTTTTAGTTTGTTTAAAGTCATCGTTTTGGTACTGAAACGTATACCACTTCCCCACAGCCTCGTGAACACAGCTTTGATTCGACCGCGACAATGGACATTGACATGACCATTCTTCATCCTCAGAACTGAACGTCACTCTCACTCTCCTGTATTTGCTGTAATAGCTTTCATTTTTTGCATACACAGAATAGTACTTGGTTGTACCACTATACCCCAACAATTTAAAATCAGCAAAGACAACCAAAGGACTTCCCTCAATTTCACTTAAAGCTTGCAGTTCGATGCAAGCATCTCTCGTTTTTTGCGACAGACATCTCAACTAACTCGTTCAAATATTTTTCGTGCAAGAGAACACTGTCACATTTTTGAGCAGTTTTTACAGCTTCCAAATGCTCACATTCAATGGAGGGGTTATACTCTCCAGCTGCCAACATTATATCGGCGCATTCGTTGTTTGAGCAGCTGACTAACTGCAATGCAATATGCTTTTGAACATGAATTGGTGCTATCAAACCGCTTTTATAATTGGCAACCATAAATATACCTTTTTTCGTGTCTACGGTAACAGTTGCATATAAATTATTATGTTTAAAGTGGATACGTTGGCAATGACGTCGCAAAGTAGTTTTGCAGGAAAAAATCTTCGGGCAATGTATACACTTTAATTGCTTCTCGGCAAATCTAAAAAAGTAATTGATTATTTATTTAAGCTTGATAAAAAATGTACTTTGTGAATTCAAACAAGTGGCAAAAGAGATTAAAAACAGCCTACATTATAAAAGACAAATAGAAACATTGAAATAAAATTCAATAAGTTAAATACGTAAAGAATTTAATGTTTGGTTAAGCGTGGTAATTACGAATAATTGTGGAGTGTTCAGAATTTCTGTATAGCGCATATGCATCAAGTTGTGGAGAGGCATATTTTGAGGTTTGTAGAAGATACTATACGCCAATAAAGATAAAAAAATTTGATGCTATGTTAATAAAAAATCGTTTGTTTTATGCACATGTTTAATAGCGGTTCTTAAACTTTATAATAGTGCTGTTCATTACCACAAGAAAACGTATAATGTGAAAATAATTTGAAGCATGCTATATGCTTAACTTGTGCCAACAATACAAATAAATCTTCATCCTTAACCCATACTTTCGCCAGTGGAAGCAGTTTTGAAAAGAGAAAGTGTGTTTACAAACTTTCAGCAAAAATCTTAATAGCAATTATTCATCTTTTTTTAAATGAAAACCAGTCCGAAAGATAAGGCCCGCCTTATACCCGTCTATACTGCAAATAAGGTTTCCGATTGTTGTACGTAAAGCGTGGTTACTTTATTTCTGCTGAAAAATACAATACTATGCTTAAATTACAAAATATCAATTGTTCAATACAGCAGGTGAACTCAGCTCTAAAAGCGTTCTTGTCATTTCTCGATATTTCATTTTTCTTTTCTAAACCGTTTGCACCATTTTTTTCCAAATCTCAATAAACATAAACTTTTACCTAACGCTGTACAAATACAAAATCGCCGCGTTTAAATTTTGTTTATATTGTTCTCTAAGCCTGGTAGTATACAATGCGTCGTTTGGTTGGTGTTTCCGCTAATGGCGCTAGAGAGCAGAGAAGATTGCCTCGAGAGGCGCCAGAGAGTGCAACTAGGGGCGTTAGAGAGCGCCACTTGAGGCGCCTAAAAGCATGGTGGGGGCCACTTGGGGCACCCAAAAGCAGTGGAGTTGAGGAGGTGAGAAGGTATTTTGTCCACTTGAGGCGCCATAGAGCAGTGTAATTGCGGAGGTGAGGAGGTATTTTGTCCACTGGGGGTGCCAGACAGCAGCAAAGTTGAGGAGGTGAGGAGGTATTTTGTCCACTTGGGGCGCCAGAAAGCGGTGAAATTGCGGAGGTGAGGAGATATTTTGTCCACTGGGGGTGCCAGAGAGCCGTGGAGTTGAGGAGGTGAGGAGAGGAGGAGTTGAGGAGGTATTTTGTCCACTGGGGTGCCAGAGAGTGGCAGAGTTGAGGAGGTGAGGAGTTGAGAAGGGGAGGAGGTGGGCTGAGAAAGGTAGTAGTCATGAGTTTGATTCCTAACCAAGACAGTATAAACCCTAAATCTAAGAAAGACAATGGTTCTGAGTTGGATTCCTACCCAAGACAGTATAATCCTTAAACTTAAAAAAGTCAGTAGTCCTGGGTTTGATCCCCAACCAAGATAATATAAATTTAAATCTAAAGAGAAACCGTGGTCCTGAGTTGGATTCTCAACCAAGATAATATAAATTGAAATCTTAAGAGAAACAGTGGTCCTGAGTTGGATTCTCAACCAAGATAATATAAATCTAAATCCTAAGAAAATTAGTAATTGTGAGTTGGATTCCTACCCAAGATAATATAAATCTTAATGCTAAGAAAAACAGAAGTCCTGAGTTGGATTCCTACTCAAAATAGTATCAATTTAAATCTTAAGAAAAACAGTGGTCCTGAGTTGGATTCCTACCCAAGATAATAGAAATCTAAATCCTAAGAAAATTAGTAATCCTAAGTTGGATTCCTACCCATGATAATATAAATTTAAATCTTAAGAAAAACAGTGGTCCTGAGTTTGATCCCCAACCAAGATAATACGTATAAATGTAAATCCTAAGAAAGTCAGTGGTATGTAGTTTGATTCCCACTGAAGACAGTATAATCTCTAAGCTTAAGAAAGTCAGTGGTCTCAAGTTGAATTCCTACCCAAGATAATATAAATCTAAATTCTAAGAAAAACAGTAGTCCCGAGTTTGGTTCCCAACCAAGACATGGTATGAGATACTTCAAAAATTTTGTACAAATTTGGAAATGGTAAAGTCAAACCATTTTTTATTTTATTACTCTTAAAACGAATCTGTCAAAACTTTTCCTGACTTGAAAAACACGTGAAGCATACCTGTTAAACCTTTTCCTGATTTTGTGGCACCATAACCAAATCCAGCCAAAACTTTTTCTGTTTGTAAGTGTAAATAAAGCGTACCTGTCAAACCTTTCCTGATTTTCGTCACACCATAACCAAAACCTGCCAAAACTTTTCTTGATTTTAAGTATAAATGAGGCGTACCTGTCAAACCTCTCCTGATTTTCGTCACACCATAACCAAACCTTCCAAAACGTTTCCTGATTTTAAGTGCAAGCGAAGCATACCTATCAATTTGCTTCCTGATATTTGTCATGCAGTAACAAAATATTCCCTGAGAAGAAAGGTTATACGCAACAGCTTTCTGCAGTTATATAAGCAGGTGGGTCTGGGCACTCAGTTATTCTAGCGTTAAACAGTTGTATCGAGCAGGTTGATTTTGTTGATAATCTTTTGTCGAGATGTCGTTATTCAAATGTAATATTTGTCAGAAATTGTTCAAACGTGTCGATAATTTAAATCATCACAAAAAGAATGTTCATGAAAGGAAAACGGAGGTTCGGTGTAAAAATTGTAAAAAGTCTTTCAGCAAAGCTGATAATTTAAAAAGGCACCAGAAAGTGTGTGGTAAGTTTTTTATTTTTTTTCTATTTTATTTTAAAGTAATTTAAATTGTTATTGTAGTAGTTAGAGAGACAACCCCAATGGAAAGGCCTCGTGAAGTCGCTTCTGAGGTTGTTGATGGTAAGTTTTTTATTTTCTTTCGATTTGATTTTTAAAGTAATTTAAATTTTTATTGTAGTAGTTAGAGAATCAGCCCCAATCGAAAGACCTCGTGAAGTCGCTTGTGATGTTGTTGATGGTAAGTTTTTTATTTTCTTTCTATTTGATTTTTAAAGTAATTTTTAATTTTTGTCGTAGTTGTGGGAGAAACAAACCCAATCCAAAGACCTAACAAAGTTGCTTCTGAGGTTGCTGATGTTATGTTTTTAGTTCGTGTTCAACGAAATATAAATTAATACTCGTTTTTCTTAAAAGAAACGGAAAGAGGTCGAGAGGGTTATATTGCTTATTTGCGGGAAGTTGGCAAAGAACCAGCGATCCCCACTTTCTGCAAAAAGTTGGTTAAAGGTAAGTTTTTCGTTTGAATTCAGTAAAATTGAAAATAAAAATTATTTCGCTATAGAGCAAGTGCAACAGTCGGATCAAGTTTCTATTGTAGAGCATTCGACTCCAAGTAGTGAGTTTTTTTATAACATATATGGTGAAATTGAAATAATCAGTTGTTTGTTTTAGAATGAGCGCAACCTAACAACCCTCCGAAAAATTTATCCAAAATTCCGGCTGAAAATTTGGTCGAGGTTGCAAACAGTAAGTCTATTTTCACAGGTACTATTTTGAGGTACTATAAATTTATTTTTGTAGAAATTATCGAGGAACCCCCAATGAAAAAACAGAAAAGCAACCCTGTGACAATTAACAATGATACGTTTTTGTGTAAAAGAGTTCGATTTGAAATTGATTTTGATTTGTCTTAGAAGCGGAAGACCTACCAGATGAGGAGATCAGTACTTTCATACAAAAACATTGGACAAGTATCCGTACTTTCTCTAAAAAAGGGAAAGTACAATCTATTTTTAATTTTTGTTATAATGAAGATTTAAAAGTATTAATTCCAAAAATTGTTCATCTAATTATACAACTTCAATTTAACCGTTTTAAAATAAATTACAGTTTTGCTTATATTTTAAGAATATTAATAATAATGATTTACAGTATTACCACTCATCATACAATAATAGCTTAATAATGGAAACTGTGCATTTGATTAGTAATCGTCATGAACTTATTCAATTTTTAAATGCATTGGCAGAAGAATCGCTTTATGATCAAATCAACCACTCTGATACCAAGTGGAAAATTGTAAATATTACTAATATTACATTTTACGTGAACCACCTAAAAGATGCCCCTCTTGGTGCCCCAGTTGATTTACCGGATTATATCAAAAATAATCATGGTTTAAGGAATGTCAGTGCTGGTGATAATTTGTGTTTTTTTCGATGTTTGGCAGTGCACCGGGGTGCCAACCCTCACTGGTGTGAGAAGGTTGCCAAAAATTTGTTTTATAAATATTGTGCACATTTTGACGTTGCGCCTGGAGATTTTGCAGGCGTTCAACTTTTCGACTTTATCCATTTAGAGGATTTTTTTTAACTCAACCTCATTGCGTATAAACTTGACAGTAAGGTTGCCAAACTGGTCCAACGTAGCCGCGAGTTCTACCAGGAGACCATGCGGTTGAACGTTTTTAGAAATCATCTAAGTGTGATTGTAGATTTTGAGCGCTATTGTGGTGTCTACCAATGCGTCCACTGCGATAAGTTGTGGTATCGAAACTGCAACTATTATCGTCATACCAAAAGTTGTACCACCACGGTGCGTGAGGTTTTTCCTGGGGGCATTCATAAAAATCCTACCACTATTTTTGAAAAATTGGAGGAAATAGGGATTGTTGTCCCCCACTGTGACTGTCATTTCCCTTTTTTCGCTTGCTACGATTTTGAAGCCTATTTTTCAAAAAGTAAAATTGTTAATAATTCGATGTTAACACTATACGCTTGTCGCCTTCCTTTGAGCATTGCAGTCGCAAACAACATTCTTGTTATGAGTCAGGTGTTTGCTTTGTGACTGAAGGAAGTGACAAGCGTTTGGTTCAAAAATTAGTGAACTATCTGGAAACCCTCTCCGATATTTGTTATCAACTGCTTGTACAAAAATTCGATTACGTGTTTGAGCAATTGGAGAGTAGCGAAAACGTGAGAAAAGAAAAAATTTTAAATGAATTTCATTCGTATTGTAAGGAATTGGTTGTGCTTAGTTTCAATTCGGCTTCGTACAATTTAAATCTTATCAAACCCACATTAATTCAAATTCTTTTGAAAGATATTCAATTTGTAATTAAAAGAACAAATAGTTATTTTTGTTTAAAAACATCCAAATTACGATTTTTGGACATCAAAAACTTTTTGGCTCCCGGTTTTAGTTACCGCAAATTTTTGGTAGCTTATGGAGCAGAACTCAGAAAGTTTTACTTTCCTTATGAATTCGTTACCAATCTTGACAAATTGGAAAGTGGATTGCCCTAACACAGTGATTTTTATTCTTTACTTTCGAAATCCAATATCACCCAAGAGGAATACAATCTTGTGGTGAAAACTTGGATGGAGAAAGGTTGGAGCTCCTTACGCGAAATGTTAATCTATTACAACTTACTCGATTGCGTGCCTTTTGTACAAGCAGTTGAAAACCTGCTCCAACCTTATCTTGAACAAGGTTTGGATATTTTTAAAATGATTTTTTCTGTTAGTGGAGTGGCCAAACTGCAAATGATGAAGAAAATTCAAAAAAATGCGTTCTTTTGTTTCTTTCCTAAGCGCCATGGGGATTTGTACAAAACCCCTTCGCTCTCAATTGACGGGTGGTTTAAGTTTGATTTTTTGTAGACTTGCGATTTGGGGAGAAACCAAAATCTGCTCCCACGAAATTGAAAATCTCGAAACCGTAAAAAAAGTGCTCGGCTTGGACGCCAATTCTTTGTACTTGCATGCTATTGCTCAGAATAACCCCACTGATTATTTTTGTCACTACGAAAAAGAAGATTTTCGGCCTGATCTTTGCTCCAAATTCGGTTTTTAATCGTATCAGTGGTTAAGTTATGTCGCATACAAAGAAAATACGTTTTTGCAAACTAGGTTTAATATGGGGGAGAGAAGAGTGAGTAAATATAGTTTGCCGGTGGACAGTTATTCTGAGCAACAAAACACTGTGTACCAATATCTTGGTTGTTTCTTTCATTCTTGCGATAAATGTAAAACCAACCGAAACTCTGACGGTAGTTTGGAAGTGATGCATCCTCTTAGAAACATTCCCCATGAAGATATTCGGGAAGAGACAAAAACAATAAAAAAAGGTTGGAAGAAGAAGGGTTTCGTGTAGTGGAGATGAGAGAGTGTGAATGGTTGAAGATAAGAAGACAGCCGGAAGTCTCTCGTTTCTTAAAAACTTTAAAATCCGTAACACCAAAAAGGAAATTGACTTTTGAAAAAATTTTAGAAGGCGTTCGAAACGAGAGTTTGTATGATTTTCTTATTGTCGACATCCACACTTCCGACGAGTTAAAAGAAAAATTTAAAGAATTTCCTTTAATTATTAAAAATAGTTTCATTTCTCTGGATGATATTGATTCGTATATGAAGAACGTGGCAAAGGAGCATGACCTTTTAAAGAAAGAACAGAAATATTTAATTAGTAGTTATTTTGGAGAGAAATTTTTAATTTATTCGGAAATGGCCAAATTTTACCTAGAAATGGGTTTAAAAATCACCAAAATTTATGAATTTGTAGAATTTTTTCCGCAAAAATGTTTTGCTCCTCTGGCACAAGAAATTGTAAATTCAAGACGTTTGTCTGATACTGATAAATCCAAAACAGTAATTGTGTTAACAAACAAATTAACTGGAAATTCGCTTTATTCTGCTAGTTTATTAAATAAGGAGAAACACAGAAATATTACGTACCATTCGGGGGACACAGTCAATAAAACAATCAACAACCCCCGCTTCATTCATTTAGACCAAATTAAAAAAGATATCTACGAAGTGAAGAGTTTAAAAAACAAAATTGTAAACGGTCTCCCTATTCAAATTGGACTCAATGTATACCTTAATTCAAAACTCCACATGTTGAAATTCTTTTATTTGTTTTTAAAAAAATACATTCCAGATTGTCATTTTGAGCTGTTAGAAAACAATACCGACTCTATTTATTTTAGCATTAGTAAAGAAAATTTGGATGACTGTGTCCCTCCCCATTTGAAAGCCAGTTACTTTCGCGATAAATTAAAATGGTTGAATTCGGAGGTATGTCCCAACCACGAAGAAACCTTCATCCAGAGAAAACTTGAAGGTGAGGAGTGGGATGCACAACCTTGTTGCACTTCATTCAAGTTGTTTTATAAAAGAACTTTGGGTAAGATGAAGTTGGAGTACGAAGGGGACAACCAAATTTGTTTGGCTTCAAAACGTATTTTTGTAAAGGGGAAACAAACAAACAAGTGTGTAAAGGGGTGTCCATCGCTCAAAACCCGTTAACATTTGATCAGTATGTGCGTGTTTTGGAGACCAGTAAACCACTCCTAGTGGAAAATCGTGGGTTTTATTCGAAAAAACACCAAATTTTTAGTTACATTCAAAAGAAAAAGGGTTTGAGTAATTTTTACCCCAACAGAAAGGTGTTGAGCGATGGGGTTCACATGGTGCCACTAGATTTATAAATTTTTTTCCAAATTTTTAGTTCATCAAAAAAGTCTCACGCACTGTGGTGGTAGTTATTATGTTTTAACCAGCAAATTTTTATTTTGTGTGTTTTTTTTTCTGCCAATGTATTTTTCCCCAATCATGTGTTTTTTTGTGCATTTTGTGTTTTCATTACAAAAGTGGAATGTGATGACGTTTGCTTTTATTTTGTTCTATAAGAGCTAGCGTAATGTCTTTGCGATTTCAAAATTCAATTAGTTTTGTGGTAAGCGGACCTTCCAGAGTTGGAAAGTCTTATTGGGTCCTACGTTTTATAGACAGTCTAAAACAACTTTGCCCTGAAATCAAACAGGTCGTTTATCACTACAAGGTATGGCAAGCAATGTTTGATCGTTACACAGATAAAGTAAACTTTAAACAAGGCATGCCAAGTCTTGAAGACCTAAAAGAAAGTCGAGATTCGTTTCTAGTACTAGACGATTTGATGTTTGCCAATTCTGAATTCTTATCCAAAATCTATAGTGTCTACTCCCATCACTTTCATTTCAGTGTTCTCATTAACAGGCAAAACTTGTTTCATAAAGGCTTGCGTGAAATAAGTCTCAATGCACAAATTATGGTGCTCTTTAAAAGTTGTAGGGATGTGAATCAAATTGCACATTTCTTATGTCAGATCTACCCCAAAACCTATAAAAACGCACTGGAGGCATATAAAAACGCTGTATGAAGACAAAGAGGTTATTTGGTGATTGACTTACGCTGCGAAACACACGATAACCAACATCTGCGTTCAGGGATTTTTCCAGAAGACACGCATTATCTTTATCAATGAATCGCTTGCGAAAAAACGGACCCACCTTGCGTTTGCTACAAAAAGCTCCTGCACCTTTGCAAAAGCGTATTTTAGACAAAGCATCACCCGAGTTAATACGTTGTCTTTGTGACTGTGCTCACAACGTGCTGCAAGGAAACATCGAGATATCGCATCACCACAAGCAGAAATTAAAACCGCACAAGACCAAACTTCGAAAGTTGGCTGACCGTAAGGTAGCGTTAAAAACCAAACGAAGAATTATACAAAAAGGTGGATTTTTACCCATCTTGTTGTCTGTACTCGCTCCAGTCATTAGTGGTGTGTTAGGGACTCTTATAAAATGAGAAAATTAATCGCGTTGGAACCTAAAGTGTACGAAAAACTCAAAAACAAACACGAAGTCACCGATAAAAAAGTACTTTCTGAACTGGATGCTAAAATGCAAGAAATCTTAACTTCCAACCGACCCGACAGCGAGAAAGTAACTCTATATAACGAGGCGTTGCAAAAATCAAAGTTATTTCTGAAAAAGCTTCAACCGAAAACAGTGAAAAAACCCTTGTTTGAAAGTGCAATGTTAAAGCGTTTTAAAAAACGAACCAAAGCCAAAAAACTGTTCAAAGACGCCACTAGCAAAAAGAATTTAGATTGGAATGAAGACGGTCAAATGCTTTTAGACGATCGAGTGGTACCTGGATCTCATATCGACGATTTGTCTCAATCCACCCTAAAGAAACGAGACCCTACTTTACCCGGTACACGCGAGTTTGAATCGATGCTATGGGAGAGCGTTTAGATTATTACGATCCTAAAAAAGAAGCTTCTTTCTCGGGAGTACATTGTTTTTCAAAAGCAACCTAACAATGGTTGCAATCGCAAGACACTTATACGCTTCACAAACCCGTATGAAAAAATTTCAAGCGCAGAAAAACGATTGTACCTGGCGCCAACTTTCAAATGCAAGCCGATCTCATTGATTTTTCTTTGCTCAAGTCATACAACGACCGCTATAAATACATTTTGGTGGTCATCGATGTGTCCTCGAAAAAAGCCTTTACTGGTTACTTGAAAAGCAAATCAAGCTTGGACATTTTAAGCAGTTGATGCCTGAAATTGATAAGTTTCAAAAATTGCAGACGGATATGGGACGTGAGTTTCTGAATCGACCCTTTCAAACCTGGTTAAAACAACATCACATGGAACATTTTCACATTCAAAATTTCGACACAAAGCATCCATTGCTGAACGATTTATACGCACTTTGAAAGAGAAACTATGGCGTTACTTTACGTACACCAACAGGCGAAGATACGTGGAAGTGCTGCCTGCTCTGGTTGAATCTTACAACAACACCTATCACCGATCCATTGGACGTGCTCCAAATTCAGTGAATTCTGAAAACCAAGAAGCGGTTTGGCTCACGCTCTATGCCGACCCCGAGTTAAGAAAACCAAATTGAAAGTAGGTGATCAAGTCAGACTGTCCATGACTCGAATGCGGTTCCGCAAAGGTTACTTACCCGGTTGGACGGACGAATTGTTTCAAGTTGCTCAAGTGTTTCGAGACAATCCTCCTTATTACAAAATAAAAGACTTACAAGGCGAGTGGTTGGAAGGAACTTTTTACGAAGAAGAGTTGCAGAAAATCTATAAAAAGGATGACGTGTTTCGAATCGAGCGTATTCTCCAACAACACAAGCGCAAGAAGGGTGTTAAATTTTTAGTAAAGTGGTTTGGATATCCTGCTTTTTTTAATTCTTGGGTGTCAGAAAAAGACATGGTATGCCTTCTTTGAGAACCTTTGACATTGCTTTGTTTGGTGCTCAAGTTTTGGTGATTTACATTGTGGTTTCGATCAGCTTGTACAATTTAACACAAAGCAACAACAACAAAGAACTCTGGATTAGTCTGCTTAGTAGCTCTGTAGGTTATTTGCTCCCGTCGCCTTTTCTTACCAAACATGTTCCTCACCCTCCCCAGTAACTCGTCCATGGACATTTATCCTGAAAACAGACTTTCGGATTACATGGTTCACTTGCCGAAAGAAATCAATTTGTCTGGATCGTGGGAGTTGGGTTTGTCCGAGATTCTGTACCCCAACACTTGGTACAACATTGACACCAACCAATGTTACATTTTCTACAAACGCGGTGCTTGGAATTTGTAGCAGTGCTTCCAGCAGGTTATTATCAACAACCTCAATATATCGTGCGTCAGATACTTCAAGAAATGAGACGAGAGTTTCAAGATAGAAACAAAGCGCTTGTCAGCAAAGGAGTGTTGACGCAACCAATCGACTTTCTCTTTGATCTTACTTACAATCCTCAAACACAACTAACCAACCATGTCCATCCAACACAAAAAAGGAGCACCTACGGCCGACCGTAATGGTACCACGCAACCGGATGTGGTGGTGACGTTTTCGAATGAGTTGGCTTCTATTTTGGGTTTTCGAAAGGTTTGGCTTCGGGAAATTGGAGAGTACACTTCGGCAAGCGTTGCCAACGTAGACACCGTGAACGCCATCTATGTCTATTGCGATGTTATCGAACACAGAACGGTTGGTTATACTCTTGCACCCTTGATTGATGTCCTTCCTGTAACAGGGAACCCGGGTGCCTATGTTTCCAAAAGATACGACAAAATACAATATCATCCCGTCTTAAAGAAAAATCTTAGTGACATCCATATCCCGCTTCGTGACGATCAAGAAAAACGAATTCGTTTTCGCAAGGGAAAAGTGATTGTGACTTTGCATTTACGACCCAAAAAGCTAAATTCGTTATAAAAACAGATGCAAAGGAAAATGGGCTTATTGTAAGAAATCAACGGTAGCAGAAACATGCGTGTCAAATATTGTTGTGATGCAAAAGCTGACAAAAACTACTTTTTGTCTCAAGTCGGTCATGGAATGCCCTATTTTGTTGGGGCACGAGTGCAACAAGGTTATGGACCAGGTAATCTGTTTAGCTCCATTGCCAAAAGTGTTCTTCCTTTGGTCAAAAAAGGTGCCAAAACCCTGGGAAAACAAGTTTTACAAAGCGGTGTCGAGTTTGCTTCCGATGTCTTAGACGGTAAAAACGCCAAACAAGCTGCCATCAATCAAGCAAGAGCTGCTGGTTCCAATCTACAAGTGGCTCAACAAAAAATAGGAAAGCGAAAAGCAGCGCCGAGAAAAGTACAAAAGAAGAAACGCAAGAGACATCACGACATTTTCTCGTAAACCATGGCGACGTTAGTACACCCCAGTTTGGCAGATTCCACCACCTCTTAACTTGATTTGTTTTCGGTGCCACCAAGTCAAACTAGTTTGGAGGAAGGAAGTTTCACCGAATACCATCCTGTATCTGTATTGACCTACATAGGTCCTATTGAATTTACGATTAGTGCTGAAAACTCCAACTACATTGATCTTGCCAATAGGTTTCTTTATGTGCGTGCAAGCGTGACTACTGCAGCCGGAGCTGATTTGGCAAAGAATGTGGAAATTGCGCCTGAATGTAATATTTTACATACACTATGGATGCAAGTGGATGTTTATTTGAACGGTTTGCTAGTGACACAATCCAACAACAACTATCCTTATCGAGCTTATATTGAAAACTTGCTTAGTTTTAAACAAGAAGCAAAAAATTCCCAACTTTCTTCTCTGTTGTGGCACCGCAACACGTCAGAACATTTCGATACTCGTAAGGCTACCAACCTAGGTTATACCAAACGAAAAGCTTTGGCTGCAGAAAGCAAAGAAATTTATATGATGGGGAAATTGCATCTTGATTTGTTCTTTCAAAATCGATATTTGTTGAACGACGTTGAAGTGCGTTTGCGTTTGATTCGTTTCAACGATCTTTTTTGCTTGCATGGAAACGCAAACCAAGCAGATAACAAAGTGTCTTTGAAAGAAGTGACCTTGTTTGTTTGCAAAGTAAAACCCAATCCCGCCGTACAGCTTGCTCATGTCAAAGCCTTGCAACACGGCACTGCAAAATACCCGCTTCGACGTGTGGAAGTCAAGAGTTTTACTGTGCCGACCGGGAATCGAAGCATCACCAAAGAAAATTTGTTTTTGGTCAATTACCCACACGAATGGTGGTCGGTGTAGTGGACAATGACGCTTACAACGGTGTCATCACCAAATCTCTTTTTAATTTCAAACACAACAGCATCAATTTCATGACGATATACTGTGACGGAGTTCAAATCCCTTCCAAACCACTGCAACCAGATTTTACCAATGATCGTTTTATTCGAAGTTACGTTCGTTTGTTTACGCAAACGGGTCAATACTATCGTGACACAGGAAATGCTATTTCGCGAGAACAGTACAAAGACGGTTGTGCTTTGTTTGCTTTTGATCTCACATCCCAAATGGATTCAAGCGAGGTCGGTTTTGAATTGATAAAGCATGGCAACATACGCATCAAAATTCATTTTGCTACTGCTGCTGCACGTACTCTTACGGTCATTGTGTTTGCCGAACACGACAACCTGCTGGAGATTGATCAAGACAGAAAAGTTGCTTTTGACTATACGGCATGAACACGTTGCAAATCGAACGCTTGCTCAAGAAGGATTTGAAAAGCAAAACCATCTTTAAAAAAGTCTGTGTTTTGGATTAGTTGGAAAAACCTACTTTTCCGTCTGTTTACGTCATCAACTCAGACCCGAGTAGTGAACCTGGAGAACATTGGGTTGCGGTTTATTTTGACAAGCGCGGTCGAGGAGAATATTTTGATAGTTATGGACTCCCCCCTACCTTAGTCGGTCTCGAGTCTTACATGGATGCCTACTCCTTATCGGAATGGATTTACAATCGCAAAACCTTGCAAGCGTACTTTTCCAGTTTTTGTGGTCATTATTGTGTCTATTTTATTTTATTTCGTTGTCGCGGCGTACCTTTGCATGCTATTGTATCTGATTTTACATCAAACTTAACTGAAAACGATCGCTCTATCTCTCACTTTATTCGTGATGTATCATAACATTGATTGTGCACATATCGTTTATTAATAAAATACAAAAAAAAACACATCAAGGCGTGCTTGTAATAAAATCCACTTTTCGCTTTTTCCTTGGTTCAGGTTCAGTTAAAAGCTTGACAAAGGTCTCCAGTTTTTCGTGGTTGTCTGAAGTCAGGTGACAGATATTATCTTTTTGTATCATAACATTGATTGTGCACATATCGTTTATTAATAAAATACAAAAAAAAAAACACATCAAGGCGTGCTTGTAATAAAATCCACTTTTCACTTTTTCCTTGGTTCAGGTTCAGTTAAAAGCTTGACAAAAATCTCCAGTTGTTTGTGGTTGTCTGGAGGCAGGTGGCAGACATCATCTTTTTGCACTTTTAAAAAGGTGTAGTTGTTGAGTAAGTAAAGGAATTGACGTCTTGCAGCTGGTACATTTTCCACCACACAACGCAATTGAAACTGATTCACTGCTATTTCTTGTTTGATGATTTCCATTTTTTTTTGTACTTCACATCCAGCATCGTCTATGTTGGTGGACCAGAATAGTAAAACAATATATTCTTTTGTTTTGGATTTGGGATGAAAAAGAATGTAAGGAAGATTTTCCATCATCACATCAACCACTTGAACTAGTTGATCCATCGAAAACATGACTTTACCTCTTTTCACACTAATAATTGCTTTTCTCAATAGTGATGAAGTGGGTATCGGCAGTCCAGATGCAGCAATTTCTTGAAACTTTTTTCGAATGTCTCTAGCTGCGCTTTCCATTTCTCTTGCTCTGGTGATAATCTCTTCAAATTCTAACAAACTCTCGTAACAACTTGTATAAGGAGGAACGTAGTCAGGATACTTGATTTCGTTTGCTTCTTGATATAGATCGTCCGCTTGACTCGTATACGTTTTCATAATGTGAAGTTTTGCAAACGTCTCTCTTATAACCAACAAAACGGATATTGCACAACGTTTTGAAATAGTCTTATGTTACACTTTGTAGTCTTGCACAATGTTTTGAAATAGTCTTACGTCACACTAACCTTACACAATCAACATTGAAAGACGCGAATTTTTTCAGAGATCCATTGGGAACACAACCAACAAGAGGAGGTGTCTTGAATGCATGTTCAACAAAGCACCATGTGCCCACATGGCATGCACACTGCATTTTTTCTGCGTTTTTACATTTTAAACATTTGTCGTCTTTTTTTAAATCTAAAATAGCATTTAACAATTCTTGACGATTGGAGAAATTGCAGTGATTTTTTTCCATTTGCTTCAATAGCGCATAACGGATCTTGGTGTCCTCCACCCCAATACTTTTTGCATATTTTACATGAGGATCAAACAGCATAAGATCCTCCAATCTTTGATTCCTTTGCTCTGATGCCATGGTGCTTCGCATTTGGTGAAACAACATACTACATAAGCAGTTTGCTGCAACGGATCGAGTTGGATTTTTTATATCTGGTCGATGCAAATCCGAATGTTTCTGGCATACTTTCTCCACATAGTTGACTCCTTGTTTTTTCAAAACAAATTCACACATAGGGAACCACTTTGCCTGTTCCATGGACTCCTAAATAATAGAACCTGGACTGGAAACGAGAAATTACGAGTGTACAAAAGTAGGCCATTGCAGTAAAATTGTCTTTTTAGAAAAAAAATATTGATGCTTTTTTTAAAAGCATAAATTGGTTAAATTAAGCCCACAGCCTAGTTGAACCAAAAATGTTCTTTTTTAGTCGACTTGAATTTAGTACGAATAATTCTATGATAAACATCATCTTAGTCTAGCGACTATTTCTCTGATTTGGTATAAGCATGATTTAAAAAGCTACAATCAAACTAAAAGGCTATATTGAAAAACAAACAGTAGAATAACATCAACTTCTAAAATAGAATAACAAAAATATGTAATAAACAATTAGATAAAAATATATATGAAAAAATAAAATGCATACATGAGTAAAGTAAAAACTATTATCGAACGCATAAACGTTGTGACAAGCTTGGTTTTGGGAGAAGCTTGTAGAAAGCTTGTAGGTAACTAAGATCAATCATAAAGTACGTTTGATATGTACACAAGTACTACAAAATGAAAGACCAAAACAGAAGAATGAAAAAACTACGTAACAATATTTTATAAGTAACTGGACTGCAATTTACAGTTCATTTGCAACGTTTTAAGGTGGTTTATGTAACAGTAGCTTTAACAAAAATATACTTCAGGATGTGATACAAAGTAACACAAACCTAAACTTAAAAAAAGCAAAACATTAATGAATTTCGGCAAATTTTAGAAGCTTGACGAGTTTAAATGGTTTATAAAAAACAGTAACATTACTAAATGTTTAAATCCGGACAACAACAAACGAATTATTATTTTTACGCATAGCTAGACGTTATCTAAAAAAAACTAGTAATAATATTTGCAAAAATCAATAATTTTAACTGGGAGTATTTACAGTTTAATTACTATTAAGTTTTCTAATTTTGGCACTAGTACCTCTACGCCCCTTTTCCGTTAATTGGCGAATTAAATTTTTGCACATGCAATTGTAGAAACGTATTGACACTCCTTCTACAATATTGTGCCCGTTGCTACACAATACTGGAAGCGACCGAAAAGCAACATCATCATTAAAATAAGATATGTTTACAATTTCTTTAAAAATTTCCTGCTGATTTTCGGCACTTAAAAATGACTTTTTCAAGTCACTATTGCAAAGTTCAGCAAAAACCTTCCAACAAAGACAACCAATTTCATATAACTCGGTTGTTGGTTTCCAAAGACCCCCACGATTTATGCCATCAAAAAATTTGTTTGCATACTCATGCATAGTTGTTGTTAAAGGAGGAACATATTCAACTATGGTTGCAACAGTAGCTGTTTTGCATTCAACGCATCTTGTTGATTTAACCAGTGATTTGCAACAGTATCCGGTAACATAAAATATAATAGCTGCATCATTTTCTGTCGGCAATATATTAAATAGTAGCTCAGCTTGCAAGGCTTCTGCTGTGGCCATTAATTTATTGTTACTAGTGCATTTTGTTTTGACTATGATATCAATCTCAGCGATAGATATTTGCGAATATTTCAACAACGAGATTGAGCGGATTTTCCTGTCACTTTCTTGAAGTTGTCTCATAGAAATATAATAATTTGCTCCACTGAGTTGACGAATTCGGCTGAATCTTCGTTCAATCATATCTGATTGAATTTTCCCCAACAGCACATAATTGAAGCCACAGTTTTCCAACAAGTATTTTGACATCTGCGTTATTGCTTCACATGTTTGATGCAAAGCACGGGAAGTGTGTTCAGTTAATCCAGGTTGCTGAATAGAAAAAAAAAAGATATTAAGAAAATACCCATATAAACATAACAATGAAAACATTGTAACAAAGAAAATCACAGAAAGATCATTAAGTAATACAAAGATTTTGCAAACAGCCAGTCGGATGTGAATAAATTGCAAGCAGCTGATCTAATAATTTTGTTTCAATTAAAAACTTACGTTATGACACTACTCTTGAAAATTAACATATCAGATATAGGTATGAAATCTGTTTTATATTTTTAAACAAAAAAAGTTTGCAAAACATACTTACATTTGAATTTTTCCAAAAATTAACATAATGGCCAAAGTCCGTCAAAAATTTCAACTTCCAATCAGCAGTGGATCGAACTGGGTCACGAGAAATATCCCGTTTATGCTTTCCAATTTCTGATGTTGAAACATTTAAAATATTCCACAGCTTCAAAAACAAATCAATAGCAGAAGCAGTTTCATAAAATCCATATTCCTTTAATCCAATCACAGTTGACTCATGAAACACAGCCAGAGCAAGTTTAACATTAACTTTTTCTATACTATTGGGTTTTAAAACTGTTTCTGTTAGACGATGGGCAATCCTTAAAGGTTTTTGGCATTCAAGATTGTAAACTTTCTCTATATCTGCAAAACTGGCTGTAAGTGGAGTATCAAGTATGGGAGTCATACAAGGCATTTCAAACACTCTTCTGTTCACTAAGTTATTATATATATTCTTAATTATGTGAGTAGGGTCAAATATTAAAAAGATTTTTCCATCTGTATACTTGTTTGGAATGGATGCTTTCCATGCACCATTACAAAGAAAATCTTTGAAAAACTTTCTATTTGCAGAAGCATTGTCAACACAGATTCCAATAACATTAAATCCAATTTCATGAACAAGTAGCATAACTTTATCAAAACAAGCTTTTTGTGTTTCAGCTTTTAAATTTTTAATTGGGTAAATTCCTACCATATCTTGATAGCCACTAGATAAAGACTTAATCATGAAACACAAAGCTGTGGCAGCTACAGCACAACTTTCAATCAAGCCAAAAACCTGTCCTCCAGTTGATTCGACACGTTTTGAAAGATATACATTTTCATCAATCATCAAGAGAACATTTCTGTCAAAAAAGTTTAACTTTGAAAATCTTATATTAAGATAATCAGAATCATCAAGTCCAGTTCTTTGGTCTAGATTCATTGTTATTTTTCTCAACGTTTTCACTGAAGGTAATATAATAATTTGCTCTTGACATAGCCTTTCATATGCCTTAGAACTGGTTGCATGCATTATGTAAGACATGACCAACATTTCTACTGAATAGCGACGTTGTTTTTTAGTAATAAAAAGTAATTTCAATTGCTCCAATATAAAATTCAATGGTTTTTTTTTATAGTCATCCTGGCACAAATCAATGTATTTTTCTATTAGATTTAATAATTTTGCTTTAATTGTTTCCATTAATGTTGTGATGTTTTGGTCTAAATTTTTTGCAAAGGCTATTAAATTTTCTACTTCAGAAAATAGTGTTACTTTCTCAGAAGATAAAATGTGATGGTAACAAGAAGGAGGAATAAGTTTTTTTTCATGATAGATTTGCACATGCAGATCTTTATCAATGTTTATGGAAAACAAAATTGAGAATGGTTGTTCAATAGACAAATATATTAAAGAAATTCCTGCTTCTGATTTATATAAAACAAACTGTGGAGACAAAACTGTGCATGAAAGTTTTTCTAACAAATCATCAAAATTTATTAAATTGTCAGACTGCAAAAAATTTTCACACTGTTTTTGCAGTATTGCTGATTCATTATCATGCCTAGTTTTTGAAAGAGCATTACCGCTTCTTAAAGGTATATCTTTATTTGTATAATACAAAGGAATATTTTTGAAAATTGAAGGAACAGCACCAGGTTTTAGTCTTCTATAACATAAGTGCTCACTATCTCTTTTTCTTTTGCGTCTTTGGTTTGAATCATGAGAAACTTTAATAAAATCATCTGCTTTAAAATGGAGTGAGCACAACTTTGAGTATTTTGAGGGTTTAAAATTTTTCCTAGCTATGTTTTTTAACCAATTACATAAAAGTTCTTCATTTTTTAAAGGGAATGAATGATATGTAACATTTACCTTTTTTTCTTCTGAAGAGTATCCAGATTTGCAATCAATGGCAGCACATTTATAAACCATTTTTTAAATAAATATTTTTCTATGCAAAAAAAGGTAATTAAAAGGTTAAAAAAATGCCTTTTCCTTAAATTTAAATAAGATAACCAAAAAATAATAACCTTTAAATACACTTTTAAAATAAGATAATCAAAAAATAAAGTAGAAAAACACTAAACTTTAAAATGCAATTATGTGCTTCAATAATAAATGTACAAATTGTATTAAATTCAATAATTTATTCAGTAGTAACATTCAATTGAAGTAGCAGATAGATAAGACATAAATGTTGTTGCATATAAATTAAAAAATAAAAAAATGTATTACTTCTTTTATTGTTTTTACTAATGTCACAAAAATAATAGTGAATAAATTATAATGCCATTGTTAAACTATGCAATGATCAAGCTTGATTCTGTGAAAAAATACACAACAAATAGAAAATAGCTGTTCATTCGTAAGTTGCCTACATTATTAACTGATAAAAAATTTTACCTGAATACCAGAAGTAGAATAATCTTTTTCTAATAAACCTACACTGATTTTTTTCCAGCATTCTTTTCACATTTATCATAAATCTATTGTTCATTATATTTTGCAAGCCATACTTCTAAGTTTAATAACTTAACAGTGAATAGTTTCTAAAAAATCGAACTAATTTTTTAGCTTTTTACAACTGGCCTACCTTTGTACACGCGCTCTGCGATTTTCAATTCCGTTTCCAGTCCAGGTTCTATTATTTAGGAGTCCATGCCTGTTCATACCAAGGATTGTCATGCGGTTTCCAGTAAAACAAACCACCACCACAATAAAAACAAAGAACACGGTCGCCAGAACCTTTATAATAAAAACCTGTGTCCATCATTTTTCGTGGTGTTGGGCGCTCCTGATCACACCAAGAGGAAGGAAAGGTTCTCATGCGATCCTCTTCATCACACATAAGCGGATTTTGCGGAGAGGAACAACGAAACATTTGCGCTTCCCATTCTCTTTTGATAGCTTCAGAGTTTTGAGTATCAGATATCGCTGCAGCATCAACACAATCTTGATTCATATTTTTAGAGTGATAAAAGTTTAAAAACTTTTGCTTTATATACCTACCGTTATGGATTGCATCGTAGTTTTGCAATGGGAAAAGAAACCTATACAAACGAACCTGGTAAAAACCTAGGGAATTCCCCATGGGAAAACTGAGTATTGCACAACAAACCTGTCGTGTCCAAACTTGCCCGGTTGGCGAACAAACTCAAGACTATTGTTTTTCTTATCATTAAGATTTATACTGTCTTGGGTAGGAATCCAACTCAGGACCACTGTTTTTCTTAAGCTTAGAAATTATACTATCTTGGGTAGGAATCCAACTCAGGATTACTGACATTCTTAGGTTTAGGATTTAGTTGTCTTGGGTAGGAATCCAACTCAGAGCCATTGTCTTTCTTAGGTTTAGGGATTATACTGCTTGGTTAGGAATCAAACTCATGACTACTACCTTTCTCAGCCCATTTCCTCACCTCCTCAACTCCGCCGCTTTCTGGCACCCCAGTGGACAAAATACCTCCTCAACTCCTCCCCTCCTCACCTCCACCACTCTCTGGTACCTTCAGTGGACAAAATACCTCCTCCCCTCCGCCGCTCTCTGGTATTTCCAGTGGACAAAATACCTCCTCACCTCCGCAATTCCACCGCTCTCTGGCGCCCCAAGTGGACAAAATACCTTCTCACCTCCTCAACTCCGCCGCTTTCAGGCGCCCCCAAGTGGCACCCCCACCATGCTCTTTGGCGCCCCAAGTAGTGCTCTCTAAAGCCTCTAGTGGCGATCTCTGGCGCCTCTTGTGGCAACCTCCTCTGCCCTCTAGCGCCACTAGCGGAAACACCAACCAAATGACTCATTGTATACTACTAAGCCTGTTTTAAGTCAGACGACGTCGCTTAATAAATAGCTTTTATTTTTAAGAACTCCTTACTTAGCCTCATTGCGATCGATTGGCAGCTTTGTCTTATATTGCGCGTTACATTGAAAAAGCAAACGTAAACATGAGCATTCTTTTAGCGCTCCATTTTACATTTTTAAATATTTAAGAATGAGTGGAATTTTGTATTAACATTGCATGTCATGAAGTAATTTTTCTTAGTGTTGCTATTCTTATTGTGCTTAAAAAAAATTCACCTACCACCGATCAAATGTTGCACTGGTACTTCACCAAATATTTTTTTGTAGAAGTGTTGATTGTTGATTCGGTTTGTAAACCTAGGGTATACAGTAAACAGTGTATGATTAACGATACCCACTTACACACAGCAGAAAAATACAACTATATCAATAATTGTAAATATTAGTTAATCTACGTATTCATTTATAATTTCAAAAACCGTACCATGCTGATTTTATAAATGCTCTTCAAAATAGCATCTTCTTCTAAGAACATGATTGCACCCTGGACAATGGTAGTGGTTTCTACCAATGGTTTTTTTCACACAGTCTTTTTTGCATGGAAAAATAGTGCTAAATAAAAAAAAAGTTTTTCAATAGTTATACCGATTCTAATTCATGTAAATTAAAGGCAGCACAAGTCTTTATAGCAACCCCAGCAAACAGTTCAGAAGATAATGCGTGTTCATTTTGCATTGTTTTGTTTTAAAAATTAAAGAAAAACTAAAAAATCTTCTTTTCAGTGGCATGTGGAGAAAGTTTTCGAGGGAGTACTAAAGTTTCGTCACAATCATGTGACTTCACAAATCAACTTGGGGAGTTCCGAAGGCACGACCATTATAGGGTCGTCCGGGAACATGACCCAGAAAAATTTTGAAAAATTACACCTAAAAATTCGCATTTTCGTGCATTGTGGAAGCAAGTTTTGGTATAATGTTTTTAAGAGACTTATAAGAAGAATGAAATCGTAAATAAAAATCAAGCATAAAACAAAGTTAATTTATTTTAAATTAAGGCGACGGTTCCCTTTCGCAAATTGGTCAATCACTTGACTATAATCAAGTTTAATGTCGTTGTTTAAATACAAAAGAGCAGTGACGAATATTCAAAGTTAGGGGCCCGAGGCAAGGATTCCCAAAAGTTGGTGTTCTCTAAAAAAAAAGAAGGCTTTGAACACCTATTTTTTTTTTTTCCAAAATCATCGTGATCTCTAAAAAAAAGGTCTTCACTTCCAATTGATCTCATATTTTGGTATTTTTCTCCCAAAATCATCGTGATATCTATAAAACAAAAATTTGGACAACTGTTTTACTTTAACCAGATAGTCCAGTTCAGATTTGTGCGAGTAAGTGGTCTGAGCGACGAGTGCTTTTTCACAAGAAAATCGAAATCCAGGGCGAACCCTAATTACTTGCAAAAAACCAGCTTTGGTTTTGCTAAAACTGCTTGGTTTTGCTTTGTAGTTTTTCATTTTTAGGGTCTAAAGGGGGGCCATGGCACAGCCCCTCCCCCTCGGTACGCTAGTGCTTCTTTTCATTCGTTTAACGTAACGGTAAGTGGTCTTTAATTGACCTTCAATCCAAAAACAACATTTTCCGCTTATTATTGAAGCAATTTCAAACTTGTTGAAGCCGCAAAAGTTCTAACAATTGTGAAAAGTGGTTTATGTTTAATTTTCTTAATGCAAAAAATACTTTTGAGTTATAATAATAGTGAAACAAACAATTACCTGGTTTAGAGTGCAAGATTATTTTAACAGAATAATGCATGTGAACGGCTTCGAAATGCTTTTTGCTCATGCGTACAGCTTCGTCCGAACACAATACGCATTTTTTCACTCCTTCCTCGGTTAAGCTGTTCAAAAATTTAACCACGTCTTCTTCAAAACCCAGCCAACAATGCTATGCAGGGCCCTTGCGGGCTTACCGCACGAGTTTTATGTGGTTCAAACTAGTTATGCGAATTGTTTCTTTTTTTAAATAATTAAAAAGGTTTGCTTATTTGCATTTTTTATTTTTGATTACAGCTTAAAATTAAAAACTTCATTAAACCCGTGCCGTTCGCCCATGCGGGACCACTACAGCGCCCGCGGCCAAATCGGTACGGGTCCCGTACGGGCAGCCCTCGCAGGGCCTGCACGGGCCCTGCATAGCATTGTTGGCTGGGAAATGCAGCCATTTGTCACTTGCTTGAGTACGCACATCATAAATTTTAAAATTTTTTCTAGGAAACAAACACCGAGTATAGAAAGAGCACCAGTATTAACTACAAATAATACAAAATATAGCCACTGGTAGTTGAACCAACAATCTGTGTGAAGAACGCGACAGAATTACAACGAATCAGACGTTTGTTCGAAGTAAAATAGCATCAACCACTGACATATGATTATAATTTTACGCGTATGGCTTGAAAAACTGTTTTTATTTTAGCTAAATGCAAACCTTTTGTCATCACTTTATTTCGCTAAATTACTTTTGTTTAATTTTTAGCTTGATTTCATATTAATATTTTTAAAACTCAACTGACATATCTGAAGTGTGAACGACCCGACGGCACTAAACCTTAACAGATGGCTGTTCGAAACAAAACAGTCGTTGACCAACTGGTATTTGATTATAACTTTGTAGTTTGAAAAACTGTTTTTATTTTAATTCAACGCAAATCTAATTCATTTTTTTATTTCGCTTAAATTACTTTTGTTCAATATCTAACTTGCTTTTCTATAAATATCTTTTATACTCAACTGACATATCTACAGTTGAACAACCTGGCGGCACTAAAAATAAACAGACGGCTGTTCGAATTAAAACAGTCGTTGCCAACTGACATACATGTTGACTTCACTGCCAACGTATGTCAAATTGACCCGCTAAGTCAAAATTATTATGAACTAATGTCAAAAATAATAATGCTTTCTTCACGAAGGTCTTGCACCACTTCCGAAAGTCTGTCTCTAATTGCTCTAGATCCACAGAGCGTAGATTTTTTGATAAAAATTTCCCCAATTTAACTAATTATGAAATTCAAAAAACCGACAGCAAACAACTTTACCAGGCGATTCAAACAATCTTAAATGCCCTCTACAAACAACGTAATAGTGTCTTACGCAAAAGACCTCAACTGAATGAATCTCTTAGTGTCACGTCTCTTATTTATAAACAGAAGTGTAAGAAGTTACATTCCCAAGTTATGGCGAGTGAACAAAGCATTTGTGACGTATGGATTAACAATAACAAATAGAACAATAAAATTCTGGTCACTGCATTTAGCAATCTTAACTACAATGCAAACTAATTTGTTGCTACTGAATACAAATAAGAACGTCAATAGAACACCATTAGACTTCGATAAAATTCAGGACGATACTTAGTTAATTTCAATGCTCTGAAGCCAAACAATAGTGATCAAATTTTCAGGAACAATAACTAAATACTAAATTAAATTTTTACCAAAAAAGAGCCGATTGCTAAACAACTACAATGGCTATAACTTAACGCGTATAGCTTAAAAAACTGCTTATGTTTTTATTAAATGCAAACCTACTTCATCTCTTTATTTCGCTTAAACTACTTTTGTTCAATTTCTAACTTGCTTTCGTATTAATATCTTTTATACTCAACTGACCTATCTGTAGTGTAAACGAACCGACGGCACTAAAACTGAACAGACGGCTGTTCAAATCAAAGATTATAACTTTATAGTTTGAAAAACTGTATATATTTTAATTAAATGCGTTATTTCATTTCTTTATTTCGCTTAAGTTACTTTTGTTCAATTTCTAACTTGCTTTTACATTAATAATTTTTTATACTCAACTGACCTATCTATAGTGTGAACGATCCGTGGCGGCACTAAAACTAAACAGACGGCTGTTCGAATTAAAACAGTCGTTAACCAACTGGCATTTGATTATAACTTTGTAGTTTGAAAAACTGTTTATATTTTATTTTAACTAAATGCACACCTTTTTCATCTCTTTATTTCGCTAAAATTACTTTTGTTCAATTTCTAACTTGCTTTCATATTAATATCTTTTATACTCAACTGACCTATCTATAGTGTGAACGAACCGACGGCACTAAAACTGAATAGACGGCTGTTCGAATCAAAATAGTCGTTGACCAACTGTATAGTATTTGATTACAATTTTATAGTTTGAAAAACTTTTTATATTTTAATTAAATGCGTTATTTCATTTCTTTATTTCGCTTAAACTACTTTTGTTCAATTTCTAACTTGCTTTCATATTAATACCTTTTGTACTCAACTGACCTATCTATAGTGTAAACGAACCGACGGCACTAAAACTGAACAGACGGCTGTTCGAATCAAAGATTATATCTTTATAGTTTGAAAAACTGTTTATATTTTAATTAAATGCAAACCTTTTTCATCTCTTTATTTTGCTTAACAATGAGTACTAGAACAAAACAAAATTTGACAATTGATACTATAAAAGAAATGATAGATGATCTAAAAGAAAATATGATGAGCAAAATGGAATATATGGTCAATGATAGGGATTTTAGATATCGGGATGTACAACTCCGTTTTGGATCCAGTTTTTGGTTTACGCTAGTGGGGTCAAGCTTTCAAATCAAAATTAAAGCAAAGCTTCATGTTAGTCATTATTAGAGTGAATAAAAAAATTTTTATGTAATATTCATTAATGGATAAAGATAAAACAGTTTTAAAGAATTATGTCCTTTTTTTATACTTAATAGTTGTCGTCATGATTTATTCAAAAAATTATTGAAAAACAGGTTACTTGGCAGTTACTCAAATTACCAAATTAAAATCATAAATTTTAAGTAAATTGATTAGAACAAAAAAAAAATAATAATAATGGAAATTTATCTAGCTATAAAAACAAATGAAATTAAGTAATTTTAAGTGACTTGGTTACCTACTCTGATATTTTTAATAAAACAGTTATTTTAAAAAAATTTAAGTACGAGGGTCAGTCAATAAGTAATGAGACTTTTTTAATAACTCAAGTTTGCAATGACTGGTAATCAAAAAATGCTTTTTTATTTTTCAACATAGTCTCCCTCCTTTGCAACACACTTGTTCCATCTTGATATTAGATTGTCTATTCCTTTGGCATAGAATTCCGTGGACTGGGTCCTTAGCCAGTTGCTCACAGCAGCCTTCACTTCTTCATCAGTCTGGAAGTGAATTCCCCTCATACTCTCTTTGAGTGGGCCGAAGAGGTGAAAATCAGATGGTGCAAGGTCTGGGCTGTAGGGTGGGTGTGTTAGAAGTTTCTAGCCTAAATCTTCAATTTTGGCTAGGGTTCTTGCTGCTGTGTGGGGCCTTGCATTATCCTGAAGGAGAATCACACCTCTTGATTGAAGTCCTCTCCGTTTGTTCTTAATGTCTTTTTTCACTTGAGTTAGCAGCTCACAGTAGTTCTCTGAGTTCACAGTATTGCCCCTTTCCAAGAAACTGATAGTGATCGGCCCATTTCTGTCCCAGAACACAGTGAGCATGACTTTCCTTAAACTTTTCTGAGATTTGAATTTTTTCTTCACTGGGGAAGAAACATGCTTCCACTCCATTGATCGTCGTTTCGATTCAGGTTCATAATGAAAGACCCAGGTCTCATCAGTTGTCACTATTCTCGATAGAAATACATCTCCCTCCTTTCTGTATCTGCGTAGTGATGCTCTGGAAGCCATCAGGCGCTGCATTTTGTGATCATCCGTTAACATCTTTGGAACCCAGCGACAGCTGACTTTTGAAAAACGCAGCTTCTCACGCACAATTGCGTACACTGTGCCATGGGAGATGTCCAAGTTTGTAGCAATTTCATCTAAAGTGACCCTTCTATCAGATTTGATCAGGTCTTCAACTGCCTGTACTGCTTCTGGGGTAGAGACATCCACAGGTCTTCCACTTCTCAGATCATCAGTAATGCTTTCGCGTCCATCTTTGAATGCTTGCACCCATTTGTAGAAGTTTGCTCTAGACATACAGGAAGGACCATATTGTCTTTGCATTCTAGACAGAATCTCACATGATTTTACACTCTCTGCCAACAGAAATCTGATGACTCCTCTTTGTTCCAAGCATGAGCTGTTTCCTAGCCTAGTAGTCATTTCAATTTATCGTCACACCTACAGTAATCTGAAAATAAACAAGTTTTGTTGTAAATAAGATGACAACTCCATTCATAATCATCACATAAAATTTCAGTTGCATAACTCCAAGAACACCAAAGTAATTGAGAAAGTCTCATTACTTATTGACTGACCCTCGTATTATAGTCAAAAATTAATTTTAGCAAAAGTTAAGTTTTTATTTAGTTGATCTAATAACAAAAGTTTTGAAATATAAAAAATTTAGTAATATGAGTTGTTTAGGCAGTCATTAAAATAATTAACAAAATAATAAATTAAAAACCTGAATTTCCAGCATTTTAATTAAAAAAAACTTTTCATTATTATTTTTATCAAATTTTAAGTGACTAGGTTGATTACTCAAAAAGACATTTATTTTTTAAATAAAGTATGGTAGTTAAAAAAATAATTAAAAAAAATTTTTGTGTTTAATTAATAGATCAAAGTGAAAAAGTTTTTTTTTTATTTAAAATGGCATGGTGAGAAAATTGCCAATTCTACAAAATTTTCAAGTTAGTTATAATATGTTTTAAAATTTAAAGTGTGTAGTTAACAATTTGGTTATTCAAAAGTGATTTTTTTGATTAATAAAAGATTAGTGTTGTGAAATATTTATAATTATTGTACAATTTAATTTTTTGTGTAATTACTCATATTTTCCATGGTATGCTATTGAGTGTAATATGGTATTGAACAATTCAAATATTTATTTTTATATTTCATAAGTATAAAAAATTTTTACTTTCACTGTCAATGTTTTTCTTAAATAAATTCTATGGTTTTAAAAATACTAAATTTTTATGTAAAATTAAATGTTATTAAATTTGCTGCATTTTTTAGTTTAGGTAATTGAATTTTGAGTAACCTACTACAGAAAGTTTTTAACAATGGTGAACACTTGCTGTGTGCCAGCTTGCAATTCTGGCTATAGGTCCAATAAGAATGGAAAAAAAGTTGCATTATTTCAATTTCCTATAAATTCTGAGCTTCGTAATAAATGGTATAGGGCTATCCCAAGGCAAAACTGGAAAGTATCAAAGTCTCATAAAGTTTGTGCACAGCACTTTCATGAAAGTGATTTTAAAACCATCTCAACTGATACTTGTAGTACCAGACGTAAATCTAGAAGTACTCTAAAACTGCAAAGAGTGCATCTGAAACCTGATGCTGTTCCTAAAATTTTTCCTTCTTTGCCAAAATACCTTTCATCACCTTTACCAACAATGCGTGCAACCTCCTCTACCAGTTCCTCTTTTAGACGTGAAAAAGATAACATCATTTTACAAAAGCAAAATGCTGATTTTCTCATTCAAGACTCTTTTTCGGATTTTTCATCCTTTAGAAGCAAAATGAAAAATGCAGTTCTTCCCTTTGGATATACTAGTGTTTATTCAGCTTCATCTGCTCAATTCTATTTTGTTAAAAATGATGATAGTTATAAAGTTGCTCCAGAACTTGTAGTGTCTGTGATAATTTCAAGTGAGCTACAAATCAAAGCTTTTGTTTTTTCTAATTTGATACCAAAAGATCAATATATGCATTTGCTTTCATGTGGTTCTCTGCAGACAGTAACTGAAGTATCTAATATTCTTGCCTGGTGTAAAGCTTTAGCAGACATGTCTAATTTTGTTTCTAACAATCAAAAATCAGCATTAAAATTAGCTATATCTTTGCTAAAAAGTTACCTTTCTGATGAAGCAGTTGTAGCAGATTTATCACAATCTAGCATGTCTTTAGTTTGTTTTATAATAGAACAATTGAATTTGCTTCAAGTTTCCAAACATGGCAGACGTTATTCTACAGCAACCATTATTTCTTCATATATGTGGCAGTTGAAAAGCACTGCATTGTACAAAAAGCTGCAAGAATTTTTTATTCTGCCATCAATAAACAGGCTTCGACAGCTGTCTGTTGGAACTACTGTAGAAACTGGTGAAATTACATTGAACTATCTTCATCAAAGAACTGTAAATTTAACATTTGAACAAAAAATTACTTTACTTGTTGATGAAGTTTACACTGCACAAAGAGTAGAATACAGTAATGGTTCCTTTGTCGGATTGACTGCAGATGGTGCCCCAGCAAAAACTGCATTAACTTTTATGGTAAATTCTACATGCAGTAATTATAGGGATGTGGTTTGCATAATTCCCGTCAATAAATTGAATACCAAAATTTTGTGTTCATGGTTTAAAAGAGTCATGTTTGCTTTGGACAAATTTTTTTTGGTTATTGCCGTTTCTGTCGACAATCATATATGCAACAGGTGTGTTTTTGTCAGTTATTTCTTTGGTAATTTTCTTAATTTCATAAATATAATTCTACATTTAAACGTAAATTCTCTGTTGTTTTTAATCCTTTTTTTAACTTATTTTGCAGAAAGATGTACATAGAACTTGGGGATGGTCAGTTGAAACACTGCATTGTGCATCCTACTCGATCTGATGAAAAGCTGTTTCTGTTGTTTGACACGACCCATAATTTTAAAAACATTTTTAACAATTTCATCAACAAGGGTAGATTTAATATTCCTACACATGCGAATGAAGACATTCTTGGAAAAACATGTTCACCCTGCTTCTCACATCTAAAACACGTGTACGCGATTGAGGAGCACAAACCTTTAAAAATCGCACATGCTTTAAAAAAAGTATCTTTAAATCCCAGTGGCATTGCACGGACTTCACCACAACATGCATTTGGTAAGTTTTACTTACTTTTAGATAGCATTTTAAATTATTATATCAAACCTAATATTTTCGGTAACTTTTGAAAAAAAATTGGCTTTTAAATTGTATTGAATATACAGTAGTGTGTAGTACTCAACCACAATCAAGTACGAGATATTTTAAATTGATTGCTTGTACTGTATTCAGGTGTTTTTCATGAATCAACGGTGCAAGCATTAGAGTTTTATAGTAAAGAGCATCCAGGATTTCTAGAAACTTCTCGGTTTTTAAAATTCATCAACACAATTTGGAAAATTTTACGGGTTAAAACACCGTTTGAAGGTAATTTTTTGTACATAGACAAAACGTGTATCACACTACCTGCGTTTAGATTAATCTCCAAAATTAGTTGATTTTATTGTTTTACCCATAGCATGATATAATAGACATTGATATATTATATTTTTATAGAGTTAAATGCCAAGCTTGTAATCACTATCTTACATTCAATGTATTTTTTCAGAGATTAGAAAAAATGATGAATTGTGTGCACCTATACGAGTTGATGAAGTAAATTTGAAATATCTTGAAGCAGCTTCAAATATATTTATTCGGTGGAAACAATCAGGAAATGCTGGTTTGACTCACCAAACCTTTTGTGCGTGTATACAATCAATGAGTGCTATTCCAGAACTTGCTGAACACTTGAAAAAAAAACATGGTTTTGTTTACATACTTCCTGGAAAATTTACTTCGGATCCAGTTGAAGGTCGTTTTGGCTGGTATCGCCAAATGAATGGTGGCAATTATTTCATGTCGTTAAAACAGTTGATGCAATCAGAAAAAAAAATCCGTGTATTATCCTTAATGCAGCAGCATGCTCTTTTATCTGGCTCTTGTCTAAAGGAATTTGATGCTCTTCCTTTATTAGAAACAAGTTTTGATATTGGAGCTGAAGAAAATGATGTGCTTTGGCTTAATGATGTTTTTGCTCGTGTTTCTTTGGATGATATAACATGTGCTGATGCCAATATAACATACTATGTAAGTGGCTATGTTGGCAGAAGCATATCTCGCCGGCGCAAGTGCTCATCCTGCAAAGAGTTGCTCATTGCAGGTAATGATTCCTTTTCAATTCACCACTATCTTCCAGATGAGTACAAACAGTTGTTTGAAAATGTAAATCGCGGGGGCTTGTCGCAACCATCCGAATTTATTTACACTGTGACAGCGCTGGCAGTGCAACATTATATGGCCATTCTATCCACTGGAGAACCGACAAAAACCAAGTTTTTATCCATGAGCAACCCACGATCTGTTTTTCTAAAAGCATTAATTAACATTGCCGCAGCAACTGAAACTCTCAGTAACCTATTGTCCCAGCAATGTTCTGCCGGTCATTTGAATTTCAAAGAAGTGGTTAAATCTACTTTTAATTGCTTTGCAAAGAATGAACTTAAACGGATAAATGCATTTAAAGTTGAAATGCCAGAAATATCAGTCAAAAAACTGCGAAAATTAACTTCAAAAAGCTCCCAGTTTTAATTGTATAATAGTTTGTTTTTTGTTATTTTGATAGTTTTGTTGCTTCTTGTTGCATTTTAAGCTTAATACTTGTTTATTTTTCTTTCTTGGCAAGCTATTTTTAGTTTTATTGCATGCTATATTGTTAGTTAGTTTTACTCTTTTCGCATGTACTAGTTTATTTTTGTTTTCCTTAAATAACTTTAGCCAATATATATTTAGTATTCTTAATGTGATATTGCTTAATGCCTTTATCGAAATAAAGATTTCAATTTCTTTGAACAAATAACCGTCAAGAAATCTTTAAACCATAACTAAAATACATTTAACCTTCAAACAAAAGATTTCGAAGCTTCGTATGACTTTTGACGCTATTTTCGCAGTAGCCCTTCTAACGTAAATAGCCAAAATGAGTTGTTGATCCCGGTGTTCTAATATCCCTAGGTCAATGATGTTAAAAACTCAATTGAATTCATGTCTAAAAAGTTTGATGAGGTCATGAAAGAGGTCAGCTATGTAAAAGAAGAAAAAAAAAAACTGAAAAAGGAAATATTTGAGATTAAAAAGCAGAGTCACGATCAAGAAGAAAAAGTGATTGACCTAGAGAAGGCACATGCAAACACTGAAAGTATGCTTGACCAACTTGAGCAATACACAAGAAGATCAAATTTAGAATTTCATGGAGTACCATTTTCAAAAAATGAAGATACAACTTTTTTAATTAAAAAACTAGTTAAAAGAATGAATATTGAGCTAGAAGACAATCATATTTCAATCTCACACAGATTACCTTCAAGGCTCAAGCAAACCAGCACCTCAGATGAAAATATCAAGCCTCCTCCAATTATTGTAAAATTCACATCACAAAAAAAAAGAAATGAAATTTACTATAAAAGAAAAAACATACCACAAATATCTGATTTTGAAATTCCACAAATGAAAGAATTATATATTAATGAAAACTTAACAAATGTTAGAAGATCTTTATTATATGAAGCAAGAAAATTAAAGAAGATTCAAGGTTACAATTTTGTTTGGACACATATGGGAGATATTTTGGCTAGAAAAAATGAAAAATCAAAGGTACTTAAGATATGTACACTAGCTGACTTAAAAAAAATGTGTTAATGATTGTGACCTGATTTTTTTTTTTTTTTTCTTTGTTAGTAAGATAACTGATATAAAAATGTGTTTTTCCCTTAACAATTTTTTTGAAAACTCCTATTTGCAACAATATAATAGTACCAATAACAATAATAAAAAATTAACTAAAAATTATTTTACTACTCAAGAGATATCAAATATATTGGCAATGAACAATGTTGGAAACAGAAACACGATCCCTTTTATTTATTTATTTATTTTTTATGTTGTCTTGTGACCACGTGGTCCACTAGAGGCAGGCAAGTGTTTTCGATTGCGAAATTCGTTTGATTGTCGTTCATTTTGGTTACGACTGCGTCGGCGAGCAGAGGAGTAATAATTTCTCCTTAAATTACATTCATATTATCCTTTGTATCTGTTCTTCGTTCATCACTGTTCTTGCGTGTGATTAATTGTGCTTCTTCTACCTCTGGAATTAAATTTTGGTAAGTTATTTAACTTTCATTTATATTTAAGCTAAGTGTTGCTTCTGTTAGCGCTGCAGTATAAGTTACATATAGGTAAAATTTAATTAATTAGCTGAGCGCGGCAGTTTAATTCGCTTAAGTATTATTGAGGTAGTTTTAAGCAGGATAATTATTTAAAGGAACTCTCTCTACGCTGACCGGTCGTCTCTACGACAGTGTCAATATTTTACAAACAATAAGAATGATTTATCTATTTTTCACCTAAATACAAGAAGTTTGGCTAAAAAAAAAGAAAATATAGAAGAATTTGTAAATCTAATAAATTGCAAACCAGAAATAATTGCAATATCTGAAACCAAAAGTAATTCCAATTCAACTGTTAATTTTTCAATACCTCAATATTTTTTCTTGCATGTTGATTCTAAAACCAATGCTGGTGGTGTGGCACTATATATAAAAGAAAATATTAGGTTTAATGTTAGAAATGATTTAAATGTACAAGTTGATAAATGTGAAAATTTGTGGATAGAAATTGAGCAAAAACCTCATTCCAAAAAATTAATTGTTGGTGTTATTTATAGGCATCCGACATATGATTTTAAGACCTTTGAAAACAAACTCATAGATTTATTAATATCATTTGAAGACAAAAAATGTGAATATGTAATTATTGGTGATATAAATTTAATGATGTCTGATAGCAATCCTAAAATTTGTCATTATATTAGAAGTTTGGAATCTGTTGGATGCAATATGCATATAAATACCCCAACAAGATTTGCTGAAAATAAAAATCCTTCAATATTAGATCACATCTATTCTAACAGCAATAATATTTGTAATAGTGGTATTTGTTTGTATGATATTAGTGACCATTTACCCATCTTTTTAGTTAAAAAAAATTTCAATCAACCAACTAACTCAGAAAATGCTGCATATGTTAGGTGCATGAAATCTTTTGAACCACTGAATTTTGTTGAAGATCTAGACAACAATCTTCAAGATGTTCGTCTTAAGACAAGCCTAAGTAATACTAAAGTTGATGATAATATAGTTGATTTTGTCACTACTTTTCAATCCATACTAAATAAACATGCTCCTTTTATAAAATTGTCCAGAAAAAAAAAAAATTATCACAAAAACCCTGGATTAGTAAAGGCTTACTTGTTTCAATAAAAAAGAAAAACAGACTGTTCAAAGCATGTTACAAATGCAATGATAAATCAAAGATAGAATTCTATAAAAAATACAGAAACATATTAACTCATTTAATGAAATTAGCAAAACAAGAATATTATAGTAATTTATTTAAAAAGTATAATAATAACAGTGCTAAAACGTGAAAAACAATTAATGATCTTGTCAATTTTTAAAAAATACCTTGTAAAGGCAGTATATCATCCAACTCCTTTAAAATAAATGGCAAAGAATATAACGCCTATTCAGAAGACTTTGCTAATCTATTAAACAATCATTTTTCAAGTATAGGGACCGAAATGGCCAACCAGATACCACCCTCTGATATTTCTTACACAAGCTATATTAAAACTTCATGTGTCTCATCAATGGTTTTAAGAGAAATTAATGAAGATAAAGTAGCTGAAGAAATAAACAATTTAAAAATGAAATCAGCTTGTGGCTTATTGCAAATCAGCACTAAATTTATAAAAATGAGTAAAAACGTCATAAGTTTGCTTCTTGCCCAAATTTTTACTAAATGTATTGAACAAGAAACATTTCCAAAAATTTTTAAACAATCCCAAGTAATTCCAATACCAAAAGTATCTAATCCGCAAGAACTAGCTGACTTCAGACCAATTTCTCTTCTTCCTGCTTTAGCTAAAATTTTGGAAAAAATATTATATAAAAAAATGATCAAATTTCTTGACAAAAACAAAATATTAACAAACCAACAACATGGATTTAGAACAAATGATTCAACTAGTCTTGCAATTACATCAATGTATGATGACCTTCTTAACTTAGAAAGTAATAAAATTACATGTTCAGTTTTCCTTGATATTAGTAAAGCCTTTGATTCAATAAATCATGACATCCTTTTAAAAAAATTAAATATATATGGTTTTCGAGGTAAAATTTGGAAATTATTGATGTCATACTTAAACGATAGAAAACAGTGTACCAAAATAGGAAATAACTTTTCAGAATTTAAATACATGTGTTGTGGTGTTCCACAAGGGTCTGTATTGGGACCACTATTATTTTTAATCTATATTAACGATTTGCCAAATGCAACTAAATGTATTACTACAATATTTGCAGATGATACAAATCTACATCTAGCTGATCCAAATTTACTCATACTCAAACAGAATATGAATATAGAACTACAGAAAATTAACTCATGGTTTAAATCAAACAAACTATCTCTTAATTTTAATAAAACTAAATATATGGTTATATGTAAAAAAAGCGTCAATACATCTTCTTTTAAATTAACCATAGGAAAAAATGAAATTAAACAAACAAATCATGTAAGATATTTAGGTATTTTTTTGGATGACAAATTAAATTGGGAACATCAAGCATCTAACATATGCAACAAATTGTCAAAAACAAGTGGCATTTTTTATAAACTAAGGCATTATGTGCCACTGAGTACTTTAAGAGTATTATATTTTCATTAATTCAATCGCACTTACAATATTCTATTTTAAACTGGGGACGGGCTAACAAAACACTCTTGATGACCATAGAAACATTGCAAAACAGAATTATAAGGACTTCTTTATTTAAGAACATTAAGACCCCAATTAACATGCTATACAAAGAATTTAATGTGCTAAAACTATTTGATCTTTTTCAACTAGAAGTTGTTAAATTTATATTTAAATTTGAAAATCATATGTTACCTTATTGTTTTTATAACTATTATGATAAAATAAACAGTGTGCATCAACATTTAACAAGATATAGCACAGATGGAAATTTTTTTCTGCATTCTGTAACAAAACAATCTGGTAAACAAAGACTACAATACATTGGAGCAAAATTGTGGTCTACTGTACCCAGTGATATAAAAAAATTATCTTTTAATTCTTTTATTAAAAATTACAAAGTATTTCTTTCAAAAGCCTATGAAAAATACTGATAGGCAAAAGTAGTTATTTTAAAAAAAATGGTATTATGAATAATACATATATATCAGTTTTCTTAATGTTATGTATTGTTTTATTTTATCTTTTTTGCTTTATGAGATATTTTTGCTATGCTGTTTCTTCAAAATCCACCAATTATATATATTTTTAATAACCTATGTGTACTGTATATTTCCTATAACAATTGTATTGCATTAATTACTTGTATTGCATGCCCTCTGTATTATTAATAGAACTGTCTTTGTTATTTGCAATTAACTTGATATAATGTAAAAAAGGAAATATATGTTTCTTTTTTATTTTTTTTACATTGTTTGCTTAAAATCATATTTATTGTGTATTTTTTTTTTTTTTTACCTTTAATTCTTCTTTGTGGAATTTTTCACCTTTATGTAGGCTACTAATACTGTAAATCAGTTTATTTTATTGAATAATATTACTTGTTTTTAGACTTATGTGTTGCGTTTTTCTCTTTATAAATTTCTCGGTGTGCTTTGTACCAGCTGTAATTTGTTTTGATATCTGTTGTATGTCATTGCATATTGGTGTGTACTATCGTTTGTTTCTACTGAATTGTAGCCTAATTGAACATTAAATAATTAAAGTATTTTGAGGTGCTAGCTGACTTTGGTGACCTTGATGGTCTTTCGCTGGCATCTAGTCATGGCGACCAAATGTTGTTGTAGTGTATTTACAGTTTTTTTTTTTTGTTGTTGTTGTTTTGCTTGACTTTTCATGTCTTGGTCGTTGACAAAAAAAAATAAAATCCTTATTCTTAAACTACTTTTGTTCAATTTCTAACTTGCTTTCATATTAATATCTTTTATACTCAACTGACCTATCTTTAGTGTGAACGAACCGACGGCACTAAAACTGAACAGACGACTTTTCGAATCAAAGTTTATAACTTTATAGTTTGAAAAACTCTTTATATTTTAATTAAATGCATTATTTCATTTCTTTATTTCACTTAAATTACTTTTCTTCAATTTCTAACTTGCTTTCATATTAATATCTTTTATACTCAACTGACCTATCTATAGTGTAAACGAACCGACGGCACTAAAACTGAACAGACGGCTGTTCTAATCATAGATTATAACTTTATAGTTTGAAAAACTGTGTATATTTTAATTAAATGCGTTATTTCATCTCTTTATTTTGCTTAAACTACTTTTATTCAATTTCTAACTTGCTTCTACATTTAATAATTTTTTATACTCAACTGACCAATCTATAGTGTGAACGACCCGATGGCACTATTGAACAGACGGCTGTTCAAATCTAAACTGCGGTTGATAAAATAAAACGTGATTTTGATCACACATGGTTGTTTGTTATTTTTTTTCTTTCTAATTGAAAAGAATAATAAACAGTTCCAGTTAATGGAACTTTACAATAAGAAGCTTCGCTGTCATAGTTTCGCGCGCAGAGAACAATAAAAAAAGTTTTAGCGTTGAAAGGATTTGCAGCTGCAAAGTAGTTGCGAAAGGAGATCCTACTTTTTTGTCACACACAGATTAACGTAGTTTTGCCAGACCAATTTAGATGAACATAAACCACGCTGTCAAAACAGTTTCATAATCAATTTAGAAACCTTCAGCATAAATAACCCGGCGCGTTAAAAGTGAACGGACGGCTGTTTAAATCAGTTAATAGTCGTTGATAAGCTGTCATAGCATTATAACCTTTGAAAAATTGTTTTAATATTAACTAAATAAAACTTAGCACATTTGTTTTTTGCTTTAATTACTTTGTTTATTTTTATAATTCGCTTTTATATTAATTTTTTATCAAACTTATATTCCTACTGTGTGAACAACACAGCGGCACTAAAAATTAACAGGGAGCTGTTTGAAATAAAACAATCATTAATTAGCTGACATGTGTTTATATCTTAGTAATTAAGAATATCTTGCATTTAAAGCAGTGCTTTTCACCCTTTTTGATGTCAAGAAACCTTGAGCTTACTTTGCCAATTTTGCGAACCCCTATTTTAAACATTTAGTAAGAATCAAAGGAAAAAATTGAAGTTAACAAAATTCAGGAATTCTAATTATAGTTTAAAAGCTGTGATCTTAAAATTATCGTAACATTTTTTTAATTTAATGATATTGTTTTTAAAAATAGTTTAACTTGTTCAAGTAAACAGCTTACATTTACTAAATAAACTCAAAAAATATTTTGACTAAATACATTACTAGCCGGTTGTTGATTTTGAAGCAGTCGGTTATTAAACGACACCAGACGTTGACCAGTTGCCATTGGTTTAGTGATCTGCCGGTAATGTTGCCATGACATGGCGCCATTTTGATCACAGCCCCGTCTCTGTTTTTGAGACATTTTACTATTAAAAAGAAGTTATAAAAGTGACTAATAAAGTGAGGAATGGTGAGTAAATTTAAACAAATATTAATACAAATTACAAATAGACTGATATGTTTACTTTTTGACATACTGACATAGCCATTAGCTATAGCCTATATAACAAACAACTATTACCAGTAAATTTATCAAACTTGCATTTAGATTTGTCCCATTGAATTGTATTGAACATATATTTATAATTCTCATTGTACTGTATATTGAAAAATGGGCATGGTGCACACCAGTTTTTGCCGCATCTAACTAGGAATGATTATAATCAAAGAGCTTAGGTAGCTCGATGCCATTGGATGAGCATTAGGTTAGGGGAGCAAAGGTTTTTGACGGTTTACATTTTTTTCCATTTTAAGACATGTCAAAACTGTCAAGCAGAAATATGACATCAGTGTCCCTGGTAATCTAAATATTAGTGATGTCTCTGTTCCCATGACTTCACCTAAACCGATTATAGGTTAAATAAGAACATTTATTATAATCTACTTATCTAACTAGTGGTAAATGCAGTAAAAATGCTTGTTTGATTTTTGTGTAAAATGGAAATAAATTAAAGAATTGAATTGAGGCTGTAGTTTTATTTTCACTCTCATGACTGACATTAACCTTCAACATACCAAGGCTGGCTCACCAATGTTGTTTACCAAGATGGGGTCCTCTGAGGAGCCCATTGTTTTGAATGCTTCAACGGTTTGCTAAGTGTAATAAATTAGTTTAAACTATAGAACTGTATGTTACTGAAAACTATTTCAATAACACAACCATTTTTGGACATAACATAAATATTTGTGGTACCAATATTTGTTTATTTTTTATTTTCTGTAGAAAATTACAGCCAGCCCAAAACACAATATACTGGTGCACCAAAACACTAGCAAAATTGCTACCTACACTCTTCACCATTAGTTAGAATACGATTTTTACAATCAATATAAAAAACCAAGTTTGCAGTAGGTGAAACAGATGGCTTTTTTTGACATGACATTGTAACAAACCCTGATTTTTACCCCACATGTTATTTCATCTTTTTTTTTTATATAATGAGGGCCAGAATATCTAAATCAAAATGATATTCAAATTTTTTTTACAAATTTGATCACATTATATTTATTTTATTCAAATTTATGACACATACAAAGATTAAGAGAAAAATTGCAACAATAGTTAAGATAGGAGCCAAAAGTCTGACCTCTGGGGTCCCTGAGAGACCCTCCTTGGTATGTCAAAGGTTAATTAAGAAAGTCATAATTAACAATTGGTGCATGTTATTCATAGGATATCTAAGTATATACATATGTTTTTCTATTATTACAAGGTAATATGTTTAGTAATAATATTACTATTAATATAATTGATATAAAATGCTTGTTTAAATACCTAAAAAAATAAAAAAAAATTAAAAAAAACAAAAACACTTGAGGCCAGGTTTTATTGTGTTTTTTGGGCTTGGTTTTTCAATGCCAACCCTGAGTAAAATGCTTGTTTTGATTTTTGTGTAAAATGGAAATAAATTGACGAAATGAATTGAGGCTGTAGTTTTATTTCCACTCTCATGACTGACATTGTTTATGAAGGTCATATTTATCAATTGTTAGCATGTTGATCCTAGGATATGTAAGTATATACATATATTTTTTTACTATTACAAGGTAATATGTTTAGTAATACTATTACTATTAATATAATTGATATAAAATGTTTTAAACACCTAAAAAAATAAAAAATTAAAAAAAACTCACTTGAGGCAAAGTTTTTTTTTTGGGCAGGTTTTTTAATGAGTAAAAAGCTTGTTTTGATTTTTGTGTAAAGTGGAAATAAATTGACAAAATGAATTGAGGCTGTAGTTTTATTTCCACTCTCTTGACTGACATTATTTATGATGATCATACTTATCAATTATTTGCATGTTATTCATAGGATATGTAAGTATATACATATATTTTTCCACTATTACAAGGTAATATGTTCAATATTACTATTACTATTAATATAATTGATATAAAATGCTTTAAATACCTTAAAAAATGAAAAATTTAAAAAAACCCAAAAAAACTTACTTGAGACAAAGTTTCATTGGGCTTGGTTTTTAATGCCAACCCTGAGTAAAATGCTTGTTTTGATTTTTGTGTAAAATG
Organism: Diplosoma virens; assembly: GCA_963680785.1. NCBI lineage: Eukaryota > Metazoa > Chordata > Ascidiacea > Aplousobranchia > Didemnidae > Diplosoma > Diplosoma virens. The sequence continues at coordinate 37,576,108 of OY796882.1, read as the reverse complement.
GAAATAAATTGATGAAATGAATTGAGGCTGTAGTTTTATTTCCACTCTCTTGACTGACATTATTTATGATGATCATATTTATCAATTATTAGCATGTTATTCATAGATATGTAAGTATATACAGATATTTTTCCACTATTACAAGGTAATATGTTCAGTAATACTATTATTATTAATATAATTGATATAAAATGCTTTTAAATACCTTAAAAAATGAAAAAATTAAAAAAACCCAAAAAAACCCACTTGAAACCAGGTTTTATTGGGTTTTTGTAAGTGGGTTTTTTTTTTGGTTTTATTGGGCAGTTTTTTTAATGTCAACCCTGATATTTATGGGCTTGAGATGGCAAGACTTCATTCACTTTAAAGTTAAACATTAATTGTGTACTTTATTTTTTTCATTTAAGCATTTGTTATAAGTTTCCAAATCTACTTTTTAATTCGTGTTGTTGCATATATTTGTAAAGTTTGACATTTCAAGTGCTTAATTAAGGCTTTTAAATCTTGGTTAATTTTCTTTATGTTTTAAGAGATATGTTATAAACAATTTGTTTTAAGAGATCGCTGAGGTTCTAAATATTTTAAAAGTTTTTTATGATATAATTGTTTTGCAGTAATTCAAGGTAAGGTTATTTAAATTATCAAATACTAAATATGAAATTTTGTTTCAATGGAATTGTTTTAGTTCTTAATAAATAGAACGTGTAAGTTTTTAAAATCTTTTTACATTTTAATTTCTACTTTGCTATCAAATATTCTTGTTTTTGCTAATCACTAAATGAGTGGCCAGTAGTTAAGCAAGAATAAAAAGGAATAGCATAACCTCAGTTTTAAATCTTGGACAATAAACTTGAACTAGTAAAATGATTTATATGTTAAAATGCATAAGAACAGCAATTATCTGAAGTAGTTATGACCAGGGGTGGTTGGGATAACTGATTTGTTCAAATAAATTTTAAAAAAATATGGCAATCCTTTACTTTAGAGCAGTAAATAAATTCATGAATGCTTTTCATTCTAGGCAATAATTACCACAGGGGGCATCCAGGTTAGTTTCACTGTCAAAAATTGGGTAATCCTATTTTTTTACTAACCCTGGTAAACTAACCCAGATCCAGATCACCCCTGTGGTTATTATTGCTTAGAACAAAAAGCATTCGTGAATATATTTACCACACTAAAGTACAGGATTACCAAAAATACAATCTTGCATTAAAAAGCTTATCAAAAATAAGCTCATAATTGGATGTAGTTTATTCTCATACCCAAAAGATCAGTGACTAAAATAAACTAAATACTTGGAGGTCAAAACTCTCATACCCTGTAGATCAGTGACTAAAATAAACTAAATATTTGCAGGTCAAAGTTACAATTCTTTTAAAAGCTGGCCAAGTTGTATTTAGCTTTTTATCTTTTTATCATCTTCTATGAGCTGTTGTTAAAAGTCTCAGGACTTGATCCATCTGAAGAGTATGGGTTGTGTGACCCAACAGTTAATTGAAACAACACTTGATCTAATTATATGAATCTAATTTACAGTAACAAAGGGATTGTATAATTGCAAAAGCAAAAAAAAGTAAATCTTCTTTTATCAACTGTCATTTTGATCAAGTGTTGTTTTATGAACTGGCATAGCACCTATGGGTTCAGATGCTTCTTAAACCTGTAATAGAAAAAATAAAGCATCAATGTCTTTAGTTTGATAACATGGGAAACCTTGATAGCTGTATTAGATTGCGATACAAAGCTACTATAGAAATATTTAAACCTACTCTAAAATGAGAACTTGCTGTTGATATTGCTTTTTAACTCTTTCGCCCTGGGTATTTTTTTCAGTACCGAACAAGAAAAATATTTTCTCTTAGTTTAATAATATTAATTAGTTCTGATTGTATTTGTTTAAGGAGCAATTTAAAGTTTATATCATCTAAAAGCTTGTTTCTTTGTGATTAAAATGATATGCAATTTATAAAAATTGAATAAAAAATGAGTTAGTAATAAATAAAAGTATTGACCCTAGTTTTCTTTCAAAAATTGTCTTTTTTTCTTGTGCCACAGTGTGGCAAAATATTTTAACATTTTTAGTTGCTAATAGTAGCTAAAGATCTAAACTTTGCATTGCAAAAAAAGTTAATTTTTCAAAAAGAAAAGAAATAAATGACTTATTCGAAAAAAGGCAATCAACAAGTTTGTATATTTTAACACATGCGAGTGATCTCGACAAGATTGTGTGTGTTTGCTCGCGGTTCTACATAATTGCACTACAAAAGAAGATTTTCCGCATTGAAAGGCAAATGTTTGCTGTTGCTAATCCTGTTTGCAGAATCATAGCACTGCACTAAGTTGCATGTTATGCACATGATGCAAAACCAGTAAAAGAGGTAAAGGACTTGTTTTCTCTAATTGTTGGTGGTATTTTATTCCAAATTAATGGGCCTCTATAACTTAAAGATTGTTTATTTAGGTCTATTGTACAAAATAGGGAATAGGGAAAACAAATTTGATTCACTCCTAGTTTGAAAAGATTCTTTGCTACTTAAAAGTAATGTATTTTTATTTAACATCCTTTCAAAGGCTGCAGGCAAATGTTTATTACAATACTTATACTTGAAATAAGCTATTTCAAAAACCATGAAAAAGACTGTCTCAGTGGTATTGTCACAGTGGTAAACAGTTTTGTTTTGGATATGGCTATAATATCTGGCATCTCATTAAATTGAGTTAATAGTTTTTCAAGTTTCTCAAAGTTTTTATTTAAACTATGCATATTTAAATGAAGTATGAAAAAACCTTTACAGTTGGCATACCTGTCATGAAAATCTTGTACTGATAAATAACAACCTTCCATTTCAGGAAAGCGTTTATCTATTACATTTAATGTAGACTGGTTTAAATAATTAGATGTGAGTTCAATAGAGAGTTCAATGTTGGTTAGATTTTGATAGGGAAAAAGGTTTTTATAGCAGTTATAGCAATAGTATGATTGGCTAGATTTACCAAGTTTGTTAGATCTATTAATGTTAATTTAGTAGATTTAAAATGTGTCAGACAGACAGACAGTTCAGGCCTGGCATATATCACAACAAATAGATTTTTGATTAACTTCACAAGATTTATTACATTTACTATAGAAATATTTCACAGGTACTATGTGTCAGACTGTGTCACTATCTATACAGTATATCAAGAGTAAAAAGAATTAAGATAAAAAATGAAATATTAACTGAGGAGTTTAATTTAAGCAAAATAATAAACACTTACAGGAGTTTTAGATGTAAAATAGGGGTCTGAGAAATTTTGTAGTTAAAGGAGGTGCAGCATATAAGAGATTGCAATCTGCTTATTGATATAAAAAGTATACATATTGAAATAATTAGCAAAATTAACTCATCTGGCCATCTTTTCACAACTCTATTTCTTGAGTCAATTATTTGTTGAAATTATCAAGTATATCATTAATGTCATTCATGGTTTTTATCATCTTTTTTTCACCTTTAATATGCACAAAAATTGAACCTTTTAAGGACCATGTGTTTTGAACTTGAAATTCTTGTTGAGCCACCTTTAAAAAATAAAGTCTTTTTCTTGTAAGTGACTTTGTTATAAACAATCCAGAACCAACAAGTTTGGATTTTGATGATTAGATATAGTTTTGTATGGAACAACACACAAACTTAATTATAATAGAAGGAGTAAACTTAGTTCCAGCTCTGTCCTGTCTACTTCTGTTTAAAGCTGGCAGGCAACGGACAAATATCAATATCTTGTGTTTGGATGACATCTGTTGATGGTAGTTTAAGTTTGATGTTCAATATATTAATCACTTCTTTTAGAAACTCATTATAGTTTTCATTATTTGCAATGTCACTTCTATGCAAAATGAGGCAGTTAGTTAGACCTTTGGTGTAGTTCTAGATCATCCAAGTGCAGTTCTAAGTTTTGGATGTTTCTTTTTAGGCCTTGAATTTTCTTCTCAAACATGCTATTGATTTGGATAGAAAGTTGAATTGGGCTAATTGGTAATTTTCAGTTATTTTTCCATCTTAGCAAAGTGAATTTAATTCACAATGTTGATGAAAATCAGCTTGATATTTTTTTTTGTTATCCTTTTATGCCATGAGGATATTCATGACTACCCTTAGTTGTTCAGAAAGTGCTTCCATTTTTTGGATTAGTGACAATCAAGTTTTTGCAATTATTGGGGTTTGATTAACAACAATATATATTACATATAATCCTCCCAAATCGTACTATAAATGCTGTGAAACAGAATTTAAATCCCGTTTTTACAACCATTGCCAGACTTTCAAAAACAAGCAAAAAAAATATACCACTAAGCTATCGAAAGCCTTCTGGGAAGCCATAGACAATTGGAGAGAACCTCGTCTTGAATGGAGCATTTCGACCAGATCTAGTACCTATCAACCCGGTGTCACCAGGTGTAATCTCTGCCTCGATGAAAAGCTAGCCATTCTTCTGGCAGACCCACCTAGCACACTTAACAAAAGAATGGAATCCTCACAAATCATACTATGGATGCTGTAAAACGGAATTTAAATCCCGTTTTTACAACCATTGCCAGACTTTCAAAAACAAGCAAAAAAGATATACCACCGAGTTATCGAAAGCCTTCTGGAAGCCATAGACAATGGGAGAGAACCTCGTGTTGAATGGAGCATTTCGACCAGATCTAGTATCTATCAACCTATTGCCACCTGGTGTAATCTCTGCCTCGATGAAAAGCTAGCCATTTTCCTGGTAGACCCACCTAGCACACTTAGCAAAAGAACCGAACTCACTGGCAAGTGTCACCATAAAAACAAATTTAAATTAAAAAACTTCACGTAATCTTCACCAAGTATTGAACTCGGTTTTTTATCAATTGCAACTTTTTTCATTTTTGATTAGTCACGATTTCTGTAAATTTATACTGCGTCACTTCTCAATGACTAAAAATCCTCTTACGTTTGCACAGTTGCGCTTATTATTATTTTATTTGGATACGATATAGCTGTTTACAGTTTTTTAAGTTGTACGAAATTTGTATAATTTCTTGTTTTTATTCTATTTTTATTTTTATTCTATTAGTATTTATTCCAGGTTATTTATTTTGGTTATTGTATTCATTTTTATTTCAGATAATCGCCTGATGAGCAGTTTTTACGGTGAAACAGACTGTCGCGAATTTTAATAAATTTTATCTGCAGTGTTTATACTTAATTTGATAATTTTGCTCTGATCTTCAAATCATTGAGCACTGTCAAAAGTGAATTGTCAGCACTGTCCTTTGTCTATTACATATATGTATAAGACCTCATTTAATTTTAACCAACACCTAAACCATGTCCTTATTCAAATAGAATCTGTTCAAATAGAATTAAGTGATAGAGTTGTGCCCTGTTGAGCTGTGTCTGGTGTAAAAAGTATGTTGGTAGTTTTGTCTGTGTTTATATGGAGATTATTAGTGGTGGGTTATTAATAGATTTTATGAAGATATGGTTGAATGAATTTTTGGGCCTTACAGTGTTTGGTGTAAGATGCAGTGATTGTTATGTCATCATCAGCATATGTTGTGATTTGTATGTCTTTTGAGGGAAGTGGAATGTTAGAAATGCAAATGTTGAATAATGTTGGACATAAAACTCCACCTTGTGGTACTCCAGTGTTGATTTGTTTTGAGTTTTGAGAGTGTGCCATTGTATTAAGTGCATGCTTGTTGTCCTTTTATGTAGTTTGTTATGAACTTGATGATGATGATGTTGGGAGTGTTTGTTAGTGTGAGTTTGTGTATAAGTTTGTGTATGTTCACTGCATCAAAGCAGTGTGTTTTGATTGTTTACATTTGAATCCATGTTGATGAGAATTAATTAAAATATTGTTGTTTTTTTATTATGTATGGTAATAGTGTTTTCTCTAGTGTTTTGGCAATGCGTGATAAAAGTGATATGGGTTGGTAGTTTGTGCCAATGTTGTGGTCTTTGTTTGGTTTTGAATGGAAATGATTGTGACACCTTTCCAAAGAGGTCAAATGTGTTAGTGTTGAGGGCAATGTTGTACATATTTGTAAGGTATCTGATGGCAAGTGGCCCTAGATGTTTGAGGTGTCTGATGTTTATGCTATCATGTCCAGTGTAATTGTTGTTTGTACTGTTTAAGATGGCTAGTTGCACTTGTGTAATGGTAAGTCATATTTTCTTGATCGGAGAGTCTTCAGTGTATGGTCTATGTGCCTGTTGATTTTGTTTGTGCTATATGGAGTGACGTTGTGCATTGTTTATTAAAAGCTTTTGCTTTGTCTATGTCAGTGATGGTTATTTTAGTTCAGAAGCAAATGCTTCTGTTTTGTTGTGTAGGTGGCTTTTTGTTGGTGATCAATTTTGTCAAGATGTTGTTTCTAGGTGTCTGTTTCATGTTCATGTACTGTATTGGTTTGTTTATGTGATTGTTGAGAGTAATGATTTATGGATCTGATCTGTTTTGTTGGCAATGATGGAATAAGCTTGTGGATATGCATGGGTAAGTGAGTGTGATTTGTGCTGTTGTGATTTCTTTTAGGAATAAAGAGTCTGTCAGCATCCAAAGTTGCCTTGATAAGGTGTTTGTTTGCCTGATGAACATTTGTGCTGTGGAGTCTGTAGAAGATGAGATTCTAAACATGTTGTTTAAATGAAGTCCAATCGGCCTTTTGGTAGTTTGTTATTATTTTAGTGAAGTGAAAGCAAGTTTTTTTATTTTTATTTTAATCTCTATATTTATCCTCCTGACTCGCAGGAAAGTGACAGAAGCACTAGTACATAGGGTAGGCAATTACCCCGACCTGCTTCTGGAGATGCCAAGATATTGCTGTCTGCTTGTAATTTAATAAAGATATGATTTACATTTAGAACTGCAAGACCACCAAGCAGGAGAAAGTGCCGTAAAGTGTCTTTCCTAAGGACACAACAGAATGGCACGAGTGGGTTTTGAACTGAGACTGTGTTGGTTACGAGCTCAGCACTTTAACTACTCAACCACGCTGCCGACAAAGTTTGTTTGGTCTTGTGATGTTTATTGACGGTGGTGAGTAAAGGTAAGTGACCGGATGTCAGGGAGTGGATGGTCTGCCAACTAGTGCAGTCATGCAAGTCTGCTGAAGCAGTAGTTATGTCGGGTGAAATAGGTTGTTGTAATCTGGTTGATCTGGTAAATCTGCTGAAACAAACCATGTTAAAATTTTGCATTGACATTTATTACTTCAATACTGTTTTGAAGTAAATAAACATATTTGTTCATATGGTTTAGATTTTGTGCTAGGTTGTAGAGTTTAGTTTCTGGCACTGCACAAACTAATGATTTTTGCAAGCTAAATCATGCAGGAGTTTCTTTTTTGCTATAACTTGTTGCTTTCGTTTTGTGCATGAAAAGCTCATGGACCCCACTTTCGGTTGAAAACCACTGGACTTCAAGGAATTTAAACAATTTCTTTAAAATCAATAAATGTATAAATTAGCAAGATAATTATTTCAATTTAAGTTATTGTGTTTAGTAGAGTTGTAAAAGTATTTTTTATGCATTTGCTTAGTTTGAGACTGGAGTTGTACTGTAATTAAATTATTTAATCAAAGTTATTATTTATTAAATTTTGCAAACCATTGTTCATTTCAGCCAATTAATAAAAAACTTATCATCATCAATCCAGCTTTAATCTGGTTTATCCCCAGTAACTGGAGGTGGCCGTATGCATCTCACTACTTGTGCAACTCTTTTTACACCTTTTCTCCACCTGCATCAATCTGCCACATCTGCTTTCCTTAAAACAATCCTTCTCATGCTTCCTTTGATTTGTTCCCTCCATTTCATCCTCGGTCGACCCTGTTTACGTTTTCCATCCACTTCATGTACCATTGCCTTCATCAAAAATCTTTAAAACATGACCATACCATCTCACACTATTTGCCCTTGCCAGCTTATCTTCTGGTTTCTTCAATCCCAACATCAGCTTCTCTGTATTCCTCTTGTCCATCAACTTTACATGGCACATCGCCTTTACCATAGATTTTTGTTCTCTTGATAGAAATAGCTACTTCATTTTTTCTCGAACACCACGTTTCATTTCCATATAACATACCTGTAGCTGATTTAACATAGCTCTTATATGTCTTTCCTTTCATTTGCAAAGAGAATCTTTTTCCAAACAGTATCTCACCACACTCTCTAAATTTCTTCCAACCCAGTCTTGTTCTTGCATTTACTGCGATTTCACATCCTCCACTAGCATTCAACCTATTGCCAAGATAGTAAAATTCCTTCACAGTTTCCACTTCATCACACATTACTTACTGTTGCACTTCTATACACATGCAGCTTCACATCATCCACTGGCATTTAATCTATTGCCAAAAAGAGAACAAAACAGAACAGAAATTTCTTTGTCCAGTATGTTTGACATGCACATTGCAGTGAAAAGAAAAACAATTACAAGAGTTAGAAAAATAAATTACAGTAAGAAACGAGCAAATATAAAGTATTACAATTAAGAGACAAAAATATATTACAGTAAAGAACAAGAAAATATTAAATATTACAATGCAAACTTTTGTTTTCTTTTTATCCAAAACTTATGCTTACTTAATTAATAAGTGAGAGCACATCAAATAAATCATGACTGAACTGGACAGCAAAAGACCATTTTATGGTCATCAAGTCAAAACTGTCCATTCTTATATTGTAGAATAAAACTAATTTTGCATAAACTGCAATAAATTAAGAATAAAAGCACATATAAACACAAAAAAGCTAAACAGGCACAATACAATACCTATATAAAAGCTTTTATTTCATTAGATATTTTTTACCAGAAATCAGTTTTGAGTTAATATTGATTATTTTTATTAATTTTAAACCATTTAGAGAAGCTTTGCTTTGAAAACTTTTTTATTTTAAGGGAAATTTTATTCCAAAGTTTTAGCTCACTAAAAAAGTAAAAAGATTTAATATTCTGCAGTGTTACTCTTTGTAACTAATAGTTCTCATTTGTGAGAGACCTTGTTTGATAATTATGGAATTGATTAGTTGTTTTAAAGCAGGGGTCCGCAAATACTTTTTGGTGCAACCCAAAACGTATTTGACCTGAATTCACATGACCCAAAAATTAAGTGAGCATCATTTTTGTGGAACATACCAATTTTAAGGCTACTATTTTATGTAGCAATTTCTTTTATAAACTGTAGAAAGTGAGCAGTCACAAACCACAAATCATTGCATTATTCTTTCTAATGAGAAGTATGAGCTTTGTGTTTAGAACACAATAAACCAATTCTGGGTTTTGATATGAGAGACGGCAACCCGAAGATTGTCTTCTAATTCATACTACGAAGGTAAAAAATAAACTCCTTTTTTTTGTATAAGTTACAATTATAATTTTTCTTAATCAGGCGTCAAAGTTACGCATATTTAAATATAAGGGTAATTTGTAACTAGGGGGATTTCGCTGACCTTATTCAAACAAGTTCAGCACTTTGAGGATGGATAAAGCTATTGAATTCCGTTAAATCATCAAACAAGCCAGTATCTTTCTAATGAAGAGTGTATTTAAGAATCATGAGTCTTTCTTTCTAACAACATATTGAATTTATGAGTTTCTTTATTAACAAAAATTGAATATATAATTTCTCTTTTGTACCAATTAGTAACAAGTTTCTCAACATTTAGTTATGACTAAAACTAATTTTACTAAAATTGATGAAAAACCTGAAATAGTAATAGAGTATTAGCGCATCTTAACCAAAAGGTATATCTGTGATGCTAGTCATAAGCATGGCAGCAAACTCATCGTTAATTTTCCTGCTCCAAAAACGTTTAGATATATAGCAAAAACGTTTAGCTAAAAATATTTTAGCTCTTTTTTAACAATTCAATGAGCGAACTTAAACTGTCTAACGCTAGCTGGCTAGCCTAGCTACTAAGCTAATCTTAATTTGGGAAGCATTTTTCTTTGTAGCTGATTTATTTGTAACTGCTTCATCAAGCTAATAACCTGAAAGCTGCAAGGCCCTTATATCCTCCGAAAGATGCCACTAAAATAATCTATAGTGAACTGAGACTTTGTGACTAGCAACAAAGACATTAAAATTTTATATGCGGTGATTGATTGTTACCTCATCAATCGTAACAATTGACACTTGTTATGTCAAAGACATCGATTTTCAAAACCTATGGCTAGAAAGATACAAAAAATTTATATTATCACGCAAAGTCAAAATAAAAACCAAAAAGTTCAAGAAAATAATTGAAAAAAATGATGACATGAAAATGTGTCATTATATCAGAATAATTTTATTAAGTTTAAATTTTTTGCGACCCAAACTGGAAGGTGTCATGAAACACTATTTGCAGACCCCTGGTTTAAAGGACATGTTGAAATTCTCAGGAAATCTTTTTTGATTGTAAGAATGTATAAATTTTGCTATTTCCAATTCATAAATATCACTGATTTTTAATATATTCATTGATTTATATAAGGTTGTCATTTCAACATGATTTTTCAGACATTTAAAATTTATAAGACAAATAAGTTTTTGAATTATTTGTAGTTGATAAATTAAAGTAGAATTTGTACCACCACATGCAACAATTTTATATTTAATATGAGTATAAACAAAACTATAATGAAGGTTGATTAAAGTAGTTTTGGGAATAAATGTTTTACCTTAGACAAAGCCCAGGAAGCATTAAGAGAATTTATTGCTAAAAAGTGATCATGCCATTTTAAGCTCTTATCTATTATTATACCTAAATATTTAGCAGATAGTGAAGAAGGGATCTTAAGGGCATTAACCTTTACAATAAAATTATTGAAAGCACTTCCATTATTCTTGTGATGAGGTGTAACAATAATGTAAAAAGACGTGAAACAGTTTAAAAATAATTGATTAAATTTCATCCAATTGTTTACGATTTCGAGTTCATGATTTACTTCAGATTCAAGGTTATGTATAGAAATTGCACAAATGCGCATCGGTTATTATTGAGTACAAATGTGCATTGCTTAATTTATAATAAATAAACAAACAAAAAAAATGAAGTAAAACTAAAAATATGTTAAGGAACAATGCAAAAACCTAAAAATAGTCTAAGAATATCAATATCATAATTCTGTTAAATAATAGTGACTGTAATTTTGATGTAACTAATATGTACTGCTTTTAGGTTACATAAACTTTCTTCAACTTTATTGCTAAATCAATTTGTTTGAAATTACATTGCAACTTCTTGTTATTTTCTTGTACCACATGACAAGAGCAACTAACTTGCTGAAAACCAATGAAATCAGAGCTACTTTAGTAATTGTACAGAGCAATATCCACATTTGTACTTGTTTAAAACTTTATTCATATTAATATTAATATGCTCACACATATTAACGATTTGCAATAAACAATGTTTCCACAGAAAAATGGTGATTTTACTTTTTTTACTTTGAAAGATTTAAGTTTAATAATGAATTTAACTAAGTTTTTTGTTTGGAAAAATATAAAAACATGCTTAAGGGAAAAAATAGAAGGTTTAAATAAAAAAGCTGACTATTATTAGGCTTACTTTATGTCCCGTTTTAGCTGGGACAGTCCTGTTTTCTAGGCTTTGTCACGGCATCCCACCTGGTTGATCAAAATGTCCCGGTTTTACCAATTTTAAGTGAAGACCTTTTTATTTTAAAGATCACTATGATTTTGAGACAAAAAGTAGGAAATCTGAGACTGATTTCAAGTGAGGACCTTTTTTTTATAGAGAACACTGACAAATTTTTTTCTTTTAATGAGCGTCCCAGTTTGTCACTTCGTAAATATGGTAAGCCTAACTATTATTATATTTAAGAGGCTGACTTTATTATAATGGTAAGTTTTGGTTGACAATATTTAGAATCAAGTAGCCTACACATGGAGGATATGACTATATTTATGGCTTTGCTTGACCTACATCCAGGTACATCCTCATTTGATCATATGATTTTCGAATATACGGGTATTTGGAAATAAACATAATTGTTTATTAAAAAGACATTTGAAAAGAAAAAGTTTTTTGGTCATATGACTTTTCCTAAAATATATACTCAGGAATTAGGCAACTACTTCTTTTCAACATCAGCAAGCGCTTAAGTCAGATTTGAACTAAAAATTTTTTGTGCATTTACTGCATTCAAAATAATTATATATATTACTGCAAAACCATTACAAAATATTAATTAAAGTGTAGAAACATTTATGCAAATTAACTTGCTGTTGATAGTACTTTGTATCTTAATTTCTTTGGATTTTGAAAATATGCGCATTTATACAAGATGATGCACAAACATACAAAACGTGCACAGTGCGTAATTTTGTTGGATGCATATAACTTGGAAACATGAAAACAATTCAAGTTAATTTTTTATATGAGAAACTCCTAGTAATAGATGAACAAAGTTTTGCAAAAAAATATTAATTCTATGTTTAATATGTTTTATTTATAAGTCTTTACAAAGTTTCCTGTGCATTCATACAATACCTATATGTGTTTACTTTTTAAAATTAACACAGTATCATCTGCAAATAAACTGATGTGAAATTTAATATGTAGAGGTAAATCATTAATATACATGGAAAAAATAGGGGCCCTAATGTAGAGTCTTGGGGTACACCATAATAAATTGGATTTACTTTTGAGACAATATCATTGCATTGAGTATATTGGTTATGATTTTTCAAATAATATGAAGGAAGTGAGTGCATTTTGGCTTGAATGCAATAGCTATTGATTTTATTGATTAGAATTTTATGATTGACAATGTCAATAGATTTTGATAGGTCTGAAAAGATGCAACAAGTAAAATATTCTTTATTGAAATATGTTTTGAAGATCAATTATGGCCATCTCAGTTGAGTAGCCTTTTGTAAACCTAAATTGTTGACTAGAAATAATTGTGAGGGAGGAAAAATAATTTTCAATTTGAACATATAAAAGTGTTTCAAAAATTTTGGCTATTGGCAATAAAATTGATATAAACCTATAGTTACATATAGGCCTATATATATATAGGCAATCTAAATCTTTTTCATTAATTGTAATTTCAAAGTGAGAATGAAAAAGATCTATAGCCATTTTATCAGTAATTTCATTTTTTAATGAAGTCAAGCTAAGAATCAGCAAACAGTTTATAGAGCAATGGCTTCCAACTGGTGTGTTGCAGCACACTAATGTGCTATGAGAGGTCTCCAAATGTGTTGTAAAAGATTTTGGAAAAAATTATTTAGGGACGTTGATTTTTGCAGTTTTTGCACATGGGATTCAGAGGGAAAGAGAGAGCATGAGTTCAAGCAGAGACTTTTTTTCTGAGATGACCGTGATTTTGGGAGAAAAATTGAAAAATTATTGACAAATTTTCAGTGAAGACACACAGACAGACACAGAAAAGTTTATTTTGCCCAAAATCATATAAAACAATAACAAAAGAAGTATAATACAAGAAAAAAAGGCAAGAAAGCATCAAACAACCATAAGGTTTACTAGTCAAGATGCTTCTTGATTAAATTACAATTACCAATAACAATGGTGTTAGTGTGACTAAAATTAATAATAGAAAAAACAACAAAAAACAAAAAAGAGGAATTTTTTAAAGAAACAAAAGTTTACAAAACAACAGCAAAAAAATTTCAATCTCACTTGATTATGCATATTAAGATAGAATTAGGCTTGAGCATATTTTTATTTCTGTAAAAGTACATAACTGGGCTTACATTCTAGATATTGCAAAGACTATTTATATTCAATATGATTTAGAAAACAAAGTAGTTTATTCATTACATAACATGTGCTAAAATATTGCAAAACAAAACAAATTTGAAAACTTAATATTGATCAATAAGACTTTTAATTGTTTTTTTTTTTTGTAGATGACCATGATTTTGAGAGGAAAATTGAAAAATGATTGACAAATTTTGAATGAAGTCCTTTTAATTCTTAACCAATATAATATTTGTGCTGCAAAAATTTAAATAGCTGAAGTGTGTCACCATATACGAAAAGGTTGGAAGCCACTGTTCTTGAGTATTGTTGTTGATTATCCAATGTTATATCCAAATTGTCTTTTTGACTCATTAAGTTACAGTTTTCCTTTTTTAGTTGTAAAGTTTTGTTTTTAATTTCAACAGCCAGTGAATCACAAACAATTTGCATAAGAGAATCATTATTTAATATTGATTCACTCATTTAGAGGCAATTATTTTCAGAAATTCTATGTCAGACTTAAAATTTTTTATAATCATCAGGCAATCAAAAAGTTGATTCAAGGAACACTTTTGTAAAAATTTTAATGATATCATAGTCTCCTGTACTATATCGGTGTCAACCAGAATGGATTTGACAATATCTGTAACAGCTTCATGTTCATTGCCTGCTTGCTGGATGTAGATTTGTTGACAGATTTTTTCCCAGTCATTTTATTGTGGTAACTTCTTTTTTTGGTTTTTCCCTTTAATCAGGGGTAGTCACAGCGTATCATCCTTCAAACCGTCATGTCTTCAATGTCCATCTCCTTCACATCAACTTCCCCATATCTTCTTTTACAACATCTAAAAATCTTTTCTTTGGTCTCCCTTTTTTCCTCTTTTTCGGTAACTCCATTTCCATCATCTTTCTTCCTGCATACTTTTGTTCTCTCATCATTACATGTCTATATCACCTCAGCCTGCCTGCCCTCATCTTCATTCCTAACTGTTCTACCTCAACTGTATCCCTGATGTACTCATTTCTAATCATATTTTTATAATTGAATTTATTTAAAAAAACAATTTCTGTGTGCTTATGATTACACTTTTCATTGATATTTAAAAATAGTGCTTGAAATAGAAAGATAATTTTTTTTACATATTAAAAGTCTTAATTGTTATTGTACATGAATCAACATGCCAATTTACAAGCCATATATAATTGTACAGGGTGGGGAAGCAAAATTGTGTGGCCAGATAATAAAAAATCTAATTTAGTATAACTTTTGTATTTTCAGAAATTTTGGTTTGAAATTTAGGTAAACACATGGAGTAGGCATTTCAAACATTTTCATTTGATTTGCTTTTGTTTGCCACAATGCATGACCTGATACAGTATCTGAAAATGTTGCAAGTCCTCCTGATATCCCCTTTGGCAAAATCATTTCATTCCCTGGCGATTGCAGTCTTCAGTGAGTCCAAAGTGCCATGGGAGGTGTGATTGGTTTTACTATAGATAGTGCACCACCAGAAATAATCCAGGGGTTTGAAATCATATGAACTCAAAAGCCAAAAGTCTTTAGACCAGAAGCTTGCCATATTGGTACTGCAGAACTTTTTCACTGTTTTAGATGTATGGGCAGGAGCTCCATTTTGTTGTCACACATAATTGTTGTCAGGGTAAGTGGCCTTTAGCTATGGCGTACTGTGTATGTCAGAACATAGTACAGTACACATGAAATCTGATTTTCTGATCAGGTTTGAAGAAATATGGGGGCATCTTACTGCCATCTGATCCTAAGTCTCCCAGAACAATAACCTGAGCTGGATTCTTTGTTCTAAAAACACTTTTGACATCTTCTTTTGTTGGTGTAAATCAGTGGTCATTCTTTTATAAACTTGTCCACAGTGAATATTTTCTTATTATTTATTGAAGAAAGAGAAAATTTTTTTGCACCTATCAAAGCTTTTTTGCTTTATGCTCTTGGTGAAAAGATGTTGTGGCTGGTTGAAAAAAGGGTTAAGGCCCAAGCCCCGGTTGACCACAGTTCTTATGGTCTTTGGGTCTAGATTTAAATTCTTAGCATATCTTTTCATGCTGATTGTAGGATCCTCTGTGATTTTCCTTGAGAGTCTTGAGGAATACCTTGCTTCTCTTGCTGTGGTGGCCCCCACTGCCAGGAGATCTCTTTGTACCTCTACCAAGTTTTTTGGCATGGTGGATGTGTTGCACAGTTCTCTCAGTCACACCAACAATCTTGGCAATTTCCTTCTGGGGTGTATGTGCATTTAAGAGATCAATAATGTTTGACATTGTCATTTGAAGGATTGAAAATTGTTTTTAGTCAATGGTATTTTTAACTGTCTTTTTTTTTTATAGAAAATGTGTCAAAGAATGAAAAATTGTTGAAGGCAAGTATAGAAGAATGAAAGCCACTTTTCCACAAAATAATTGGAACAGAGGTATCTTTGTTAGGTGACATAATCCTAGGTTTTGCTGATTTTTTTCATACTACTGATTATTTATGGTAAAGTAATTATAAACTCTAATAATGCTATTTGCTTAAATATTCAGTTATTTTAGTTTTAAAAATTGTAGATTTAAGTTGGTTTGGATTTACTGCTAATATTGACAATTTTTTTACTGTTAATATGATCATTCCTATTTTTTATAAATCAGGACCATGGAAATAGTTGTGTTGTCCTGTTTGTTGTTATATGTCAACCGTATATTTTGGTATGCCCATCATACTAAGCAGCTGCTGTAACGTACAAAGTAGTCAATGATCATACTGTTGCACCTTAAAATTGATAACCTAAACACGTCTTTGTACAGCTTTGTAGAACTATTAAAAGTGTTTAATTTATTTCCCTAATTCCAGTGTAAAAAGCGAAAATATTGTTCCATGTAAATCAAAATGCTATCTTAACAGCTTTACAAAATTACATCATTCATAATATTTGTTTAAAAAAAGAAAAAGCTTATTGTTTACATAACTTGATCTGCTCTTTGTGGAATCTTTAACAACAGGACACTTTTCAGAAGAATTTTTTTAAGACAAATACATATTGGAAATTTTTCTAAAATTAACAAATTATGTACTTTATTTTACATTGGAAGCTACTGTTTGATAGCAGATTTTATTAGTGTGATGCTTTATGATTCATAAAGTTGATGTAGTTTTGCTAAAAAATTGCAATAAATTTTTTTACTTTTCTGTAGTTTCATTTTTTATTCTTTAAACAGGTTTCAAGAAAGACAACCAATGAACAGGTTCAAGATGTTGTCATCGTCGTTTGGAAGGGCATCCACTTTTGGTCAGACATAAACAGTTATCCTTTTACTACCAGGCTGCTGTACTGCCCAGATCAGATCCTGGCTTTCTTTGTTAAGCCAGCATTGAGTTTACCTCGTCCTCTGTGCAAGCAAGATTAATTTTTAAAGCATTTCAATCCCTGTCAGAAATGCTTTGCTATTAAAAATTCAAACGACTTACCCAAAGTGCTTTATGATAAAGATTTTTGGCATTACTTTTTGGCTTTTCGTGTTGTTTTTGTTTATCAGATAATTCTAATACTATAAAATTTGATAGCATTCAGGCACTATCAAAATATGCAATAAATACCAGGTTAAATGAATCATGCATTGGCCAATCATCTTGCAGTTCTAGCATTTTGAATGAGATGTGACTAGTAAGTTTAATATTATTTATATTCAACTGTATCAAGCTGAGTTTGGAATGTTTAAATGAAGTAATTTATTGCAGCACTAGTTTTTTGACACTATGTTTTAGATATTTATTGATGCAATTATTGTTAAGTTATTGTTCTTTGTTATAGACATTTCTTGTTACAGTTTTTAAAATTATCTTTATTATAGTTATTGTTATTTTTTGTCAAAAGCAAGCGCCTGAGTTATTATTTAAATTGATATACAGATTTTACATCTAAATTGTTAATTACTTAAATGTCAATTCCAAATTTTAATTTATTTAATAAATTTTGGTTCGATGAAGCTGATGAAACATTGTCACATGTTTCTAATTACTGCTCTCTAAATAATGTATCATCAAGTTTATCTTACATCAACAATAATGTTAGTTTCTCTATATTACATATTTAATATTCGAAGTATTACAAAAACTGAAGGAAAGTTGGAAGAACTATTGATGCACTTTCCATACACTTTTACTATAATAGCTTTAAGTGAAACTTATTTTGAATCCAAATAAGCTCAATAAAATTAATATTGATGTGTTTAAGTTTGTTTTAAGTAATGAATTTTTAACTATTTCTTTTACTATTCAAGATGATTTAAATTTACTATGTAATAAATGTGAAAATGTTTGAATAAAAATATCTTTAAATGAAAGAAAATTAATAATTGTTGGTATTATCTATAGACATTCTGCTAACGATTTTAAAGAATTTTGCAATTACATTACAAAAAACATTTAAAAACTAACTTATAATATGTATACATTTGTTATATGTGGAGATATTAATATTGACTTTGTAAAATATGATAAAAACAATAAAGTTAATAATTATGTTAATGATATTACAAGCATGGGATGTATTATTTTTATTGACAGATCTACTACAATGACAGAAACTAGTAGCACTATTTTGGATCATTTTTTGGAGTAGCCATCCCTTATCTCTCAAAGAGCCAATCTCTAGATTCCCACTTTTGAATTACCTCTGCTGCTTCTAAAGGATTTTTTCAAAAACTAGTGGTGTTGTGTTGATAGTTGACCACAGTTAAAGAAGCGATTAGTGTCATGTGTGTTAGACAAGCATAGTGGACATTGTGACGTGTATGTTTCAGGGTTCACTGTATGTAGGTAACTTTGCATGAGTGGTGATTTGTTGGCTTTGAGCTGTGTCAGTTTTATGCATATGACGTTCCGGTAGTAATGTTTGTTCTGATAAATGAATGGCCTATGGTGTGGTGTTAGTAACTTTGTTGCTTTTTCTAGAACTGAGGTATTGTAAGGTGATGGTAGTATGAGTGTGTTTGAGGTTTTTCTCTGCATTACTCAGGCGTTATGTCTGGTTTTAAGATGATAATGTTTTGTATGCTCCAATGGCGTACAGTCAGGGCATGCAAGCATGACCAAATTTTTAGAAATTGCATGATGAACTTTTGCGCAATCAGGTAGATATCGTTGAATTCGATGAGAAATATTACTTGTTTGGGATGAAATCTGAGGCGAATCCGAGATGAAGACCCATTTTTTGTGTTAGTTTAGAGAATACCGTGAATTTACAAAAAGTAAGAAAATCGGAGACTGGTTTGAAGTAATAACTTTTTTTTTTTTTTAGAAATCACTGCATTTCGAGGAAGAAAAGTGCATTACTCGGAACAATTTCAAGCGATGACTTTTTTTTTTTAAAGATCCCAGTACTTTCAGGAGAAAAAGTGTATTACCAGGCAATATTTTCAAGTAATGACCTGTTTATTTCTTAGAGATCACTGCATTTTGACGGCAAAAAGTGCATTACCGGAAACGATTTTAAGCGATGATTTTTTTCAAAGATCACTGGATTTTTAGGACGAACACTGCATTACCAGGAAATAACTTTTAAGTGATGACCTTTTTTTTCAAAGTCACCTTGAATCTAGGACGAAAATTGGTCTTGAATATATCCAATTTTATGACCCGGTTTTGGCATGCCAATTGCATGACTAGTCTCAGAGGTCACCGCACGCCACTGGTATGCTCACTGTTATGAAAGATTGTGGCTTTTATGTTTCTGGGCGGATTTATATGCATTAAGATCATGTAAAGGATGTGTTTGAGTCAGTTGCTTAAGTTGAATGGCATGACGTTTGAGGTGGGTATCCATTGGAAAGACTTTGGTTTCGTCGTGTAGGTGTTGAGTGTTTGTATCTCGTGTGCAGCCAGTAACGATTCGCAAAGCTGTGTTTTGAATGATTTGCAGTTTCTTAATGTTGGTGTTTGATATGATAGGGCTCCATATGGTGTATCCAAACTGGGGCGAGTGATAGCTTTGAATGTAGAGATTCCTTTTGTTTACACATTTGGTAGAAGTGAATGGTTTTAGAATATTAAGGGTTTGTTTGTTTTATTGATACTTTGTGTTGTAAATGTTGTAAAAATGTTAGTTTTGGGTCAAGAGTGATAGCAAGAATTTTTGCGTGTTTTGTAGTTGGTAGGAGAAAGTTGGCTATTATGCACCCCTTAAGCAAAACTCTCCGTAAAAATTTTATTTTTAAGTTTTCAAACAAAATTATTATGACGCAATGTCAATAACCTAGACTTTCTTTTAATCAAATATCAGCCAGCCTGTAAATTGTTTTATGTAAGCTGTAATGACTCTGCAAACTTTTTTAATAAAGGGGTTCACTTTAAAACCTGTGCTTGTAGTACTGACCCCAACCTAAACTGACGCAAATAAGGACCCAAACTAAACACTTTCTCTAAGATGCATGTATTTATTTATTAAAAACTCTCAAAGCAACGTCTTAAAAGTCCTCAAAAGCAACGACGAAACATATGATGCTTAAATACCAATTGTAATCCATTGGCATCAATCGAGTTTGTCAACCACTCAGTTTTATACCGAAAACATTAATACAATAAAAATCATATTAATATGAGAAAAGCAAAAAATGCAGAATAAGACATAAGACCAAGCAATGCATTTATTATTTACAAGTAAGCTACAGCATGTGATATCACATTACACTAGCAATAAAGGTTCAGTGATAAATAAGCAAACATCACTCATAAATAATCCACAATAATTTTTTAATATGTGACGGAGTCGCAAAATTGCCTCGTCCTTCCAGCTCCTCACAAACGCGTTTCAAAACAAAGCAATAATGTAGACGCCAGTCGGAAATGGTTTTCTACAAACAAATATTGCATAAATTAACTAAAACGCGCAAGCACATTGCCCACTGACTCACCGACAATGTTGGGCGTATGAGCAAATCTAAATATCAACACGATTGCTAAACTGCTACCGAATGTAGCCAATGTCCACGGGGACCAATAACTTTTTCAAATAGAAAGTCTGCAATTAAAACTTGATCTTCCTTCGATCGCAAAGCTCGTTCCATTCCATGACTCATTCGAAAAAGAAAAACTTATGTCCAAAAACAAAGTGGCAAGCAACCCTTGCTCAATACAACGTGGCATCACTCGATGCCAAACAGCCGCGCGAAAACGCATTAAAAAGCATCGCTGATTGTTTAGCGTTAATACAAAAGGCGCTTTGGTTCGAAGCCCGCTAGCGATTACCTACTTCGCTACTTACGCGTACGATGTAACATATATATATATATATATATATATATATATATTAATAAAAGCACTAAAATAGATTAAAAATTAACAATTAAAATCCACGACAGCCTGTTTCATCCTAAGAATCGTCAGGTGGAAACTTATTCAAATAGAATTCTATTTGAATAGATTATTCAGGTGGAAACTTATTCAAATAGAATCTATTTGAATAAGTTTCCACCTGACAATTCTTAGGATGAAACAGGCTCTCGTGAATTTTAATTGTTAATTTTTAATCTAGTTTAGTGCTTTTATTAATAAATACTGCTCTAACTATTTGGTTATTGAGCTCTGTACCGGCGAAGTAAAGCAAACAGATATATATATATATATATATACAGTGATGACCTTACAAAAAGGGGGGCCCGGTGCAAGAAAAGTGAGGGGGGGGGCCACTATTTTCTGTCCCAAAAAAAGGTAGCTAAACCAGGTTTAGGCGTGTAAAAGATTTCCCCAAAAATTGTGCAGTTCTCCAAAAAAAAAAAAAAAGGTCTTCACTTCAAATTCATCTCGGGTGTATCATTTTTTTCCAAAAATCGTGCAGTTCTCCAAAAAAAAAAAAAAAAGGTTTTCAGTTCAAATTCAGTACTAAATCCAGTAGTATGCGATGGCTCTTCGAGTTCAATTCAGATTGTAGTAGTATGGAGGGCGCACTTTACAACAAAATATGAAAAAAATTTTTTCCCCTTTTTTTGAGCTGAAATCTACGTCCTAATGCTTCCTTGCAAAAATAGAGCAATTTCTTGTGTAGGGGGGGCCACTTTTTGCTCTATTTTAGGGGGGGCCCGGTGTGACCGCACCGCTCGCACCCTATTAAAGCCATTACTGTATATATATATATATATAGGCGATGTAACATAGGCGTACGACGTAAAAATACTTACGCGTACGACGTAACATAATATATATAAGCAGAACTTATAATCAAGGTGCCTGTGATACAAAAATTAGTTGCTTTCTAAAATTAAAAAAAACAAGGCTGCATCTAAATACTAACTCTTATAGTAAGCAACAATTGTAGTATATGAAATGCCGCTTCCAGTGCAATTTTCAAATCTTTATTAATGTGTGAATTTACCGTGTAAATCAATAAAAATTAAAAAAAATTTTTTTTTAATTTGAAATCGGCATTTATATTATTTTTAAAAAATTTAACTGGAAGCCGTGTCCAATGCAATTTCCAAATCTTTATTAATGTGTGAATTTACCGTGTAAATCAATAAAAATTTTAAAAAAATTTTTTTTAATTTGAAACCTATTTTTAAAAAATTTAACTGGAAGCTGTGTCCGATGCAATTTAAATCTGAGCATTCTCAATCTTAGTTTTAAAAAAAAATCTTTTTCAAATTTTTATGTTTTGGAACCGGCATTTATAGAATTAAAAAAATTAATTAAAAGTGGTTTTCGATTCCGAAATCTACACTTTTGTCTAAGTTTTTTTTATTAAATAAACAAACATTTAAAAACAACGTTTGCAAGTAAATTAGCACCCACCAAATAAGTAAAACAGTCAGCAAAAAAAATATTAAGTTCAAATCCAGATGACGTCACGTGACACCGCGTTTCACTTCGAACGCCCTTGATCGCAGAAAGAATGTGTGCTGAGAAATTACAGTCTTCGTTGTTCGGTTTGCATGGTTCATCTTTATTCAATTCTTCTTTCCAATATTTTTGAATATCATCATATGCATTTAACGTTGCCTCTATGCTTTTTCTTTTTGTATAAAATTCATTAAAAGAAATACAAACATGTTTAAAACGTGGATAGTTTTCAATAAATCGTGCAATTTCTCTTTTTTTTTCTTACATCACTATCACTACTTCCAATGTTTTGCTTTAACCATGTTTTTCAACTAAGATGCACAGATCCCTCAGTTTTTTTTCAAACCAAAGTCCATTAAGTTTTTCTAACAATTTTTCATGATTATAATGAAATTTCAGACTGCTTTTGTTAAAAGTTTTTTATAATTACCATAATCTTTCAAATATTTTTGCAAATTTTCAAAAGTTTTTTCTTCAGGTTTCTTTGGTTCGTTATGATCATTTTTTGAAATTTTTTTCGAGGTATTCATTTAAGTTTATAAAACTACTTGTGTTGTTTTTAAATTTTCGCGGCTCACCTATTATATTGGATAAATTTGGTAATTTGCTTGTTGTTTCTTGGGAGGAGAAACCATTGGACCTTCTTTTCTCAAGCGTTCAATATAATCTATCATGCTTTTATAGTATTCTTGATGTTCCTTCAAAATATTTTTGTTACTTTCATCCCAGGTATAAACTTCATTAGCCTTTCACTCATATTGTCTGATACAACGTTTAAAGACTCGCACTTCACATGCAATGACAAGAATTAAAAACGTTTTTGTTGCTTTTATGTTTAAAGGCTTGCGAAACTGTTCTTAAATAGCTTGCTTGACATGCCCTCAGGTTGTAAAAAAAATTTATTTTAAGAATAAAGTAACCTAAGTTTTAATCATAACATATATAAATATAAATCAATCAAACATTTTAGATAATCCAGTTCCAGATATCGGAGTTCCTGCATTGATACCGACTCCATACAAACGATTTCTACCCAGTTTAAAAACTATAACTGATAAAGCATCTGCTAAAATTAAAAAGCGTGTTAATGAGTTTGCTGATTGGTTGATGAATTATATACCACCTAGAACTAAAGCAATAGTTTCTAATTCAACTCAAAAAATTCTGAATCTTTTTCCTAAGGTAAAATTACTCAAGACGGCTCTTAAAGACTTTACGAAATCTTATGAGGGGTTCGGCGTGCGTGATGCACAATGCCACAGGTGGTACTCTCTAGTGCCATCTGTCCCAAACTCGAAATATTGTAGAAGATAAATTCCGGTTAGAGGTAAAAAAATGAATGGATTAAAAGCAATAACCACTCTTAAAATCACTTTTGAAAAGCAAAGAGGATCTGAGACAATAACAAAACAAAATTTTTTTAACTGTAAAACATTTATGAATTTTGCAGTGCATCCAGAAAAGGTTTCCGGACCTGGTGAGGTTTCTTTTCGGGAGGTTTTCTTTACTCACCATGCTCAGTTGAGCTAAATTTATAGTTAGCTATATAGGGCGGTTGTGCCTCCCAATGATTTACATAACCGTTCCTACACTGCACATTTTTTTTTTTTTTTTTGGTTTGTCATTTTTTTTTGTCTTTTTTGTCTTTTTAAATAATAATATTTAGTTTGAATTAGGTAACGCGGCCGTGCTTCTTATTTTTTCTCTTTCTTACCCCCTCTCTCTACTTTCTGCATGTTTAACGTTCGTCGTTGTGTCGCCTTTCCTTTTCATGCTTTGCTTAATGTACATTGCATATACTTAAATATTGTTACTAAGCGTGAATAAAATATCATCATCATCATCATCATTTATTATCTTAAAACATGAAGATTTTGATGGTATGTTAGAATATGCGGCCAACCAAATAATAAATAAAATTGGAGATTGGCTCAGCGAAGGTTCGGGGTGGGTGATTTCTTCAGTTGACGCTCACTATCTTAACGTTGTAAAATATACACCTCTAAATGCAAGTTCTTATATAAAATTACCGAAAAAACTTGGAAATGCTAAGAAAGGGCTTATCAATATAAAAAATGAGAACAATGAATGTTTTAGATGGTGTCATCTAGCTAAAGTGTACAGTGACAAAGTGAAAAGGAATCGTGAGAGAATAAGTCATTACAAAAAATACGTAGACAATTGAATCATTGAATTATGACGGAATAGAATTTCCAGTTTCAAATAAGCAAATACCGAAAATTGAAGATCAAAATAACATAAGTATTAATGTGTTTGGGTATGAAAACAAAAATCGCTTTCCTTTATACGTTTCTCGAAAGGTGACTGAAACAACTCTTGATTTTTTATTGACATCGGAAGAAAAACAACATTACGTTTGGATAAAAGACTTTAACAGATTTATGTTTAAACAAAACAAGCATCAACACAGACAACATTTCTGTAGATACTGTCTTCAATGTTTTCCGAGTGAAGAATATCTTAACAATCACACATCAAACTGCATTGTTGTTAATGGAAAGCAAGCCGTACGAATGCCTAAAAAAGGTAGCTGGGTACAATTTAAAAACTTTCATAAACAGCTACCAGCTCCTTTTGTTATATATGCTGATTTCGAAGCACTAACTCAAAAGATAGACAGCTGTCAACCAGATGATAACAAGGCTTACACAGAAAAAATATGTTATGTATACAAGTTGGTTTGTTATGACGTTAAATTTAGTAAACCCATTCAACTGTATAGAGGTGAAAAAGCTGTTTATAAATTTTTGGTGGTTATGCTAAAGGAAGCGAAATATTGCAAAAAAGTAAAAAAAGATTATTTTAACCAACCTATGAATTTAACATGTATAGAAAAAGAAGAATTTGCAGCTGCTACAGAATGTCACATTTGTCAAAAATACTTTACCAAGGATGACGTCAGAGTCAGAGATCACTGTCATATTACAGGAAAATATAGAGGCGCGGCACGCAATAGATGTAATAGAAACTTTAGACTGACTAATAAGATACCTGTAATTTTTTACAATTTAAAGGGATATGATTCACATTTGATTATGCAAGAAATAGGAAAATTTAAGATGAATATTGGTGTAATTTCAAACAATTTAGAAAAATACATGGCTTTTTTCTTTGGTAAAAATTTGAAATTCATTGATAGCCTTCAGTTTATGAATGACTCATTGGAAAAATTAGCTAAAAATATAACAATTTCTGATATGAAATACAGTCACAGGAATTTCAGGATGTAGAACTAATGAAAAGAAAAGGTGTTTATCCGTATGATTATATGGATAGCTTTGATAAGTTTAATGATAAAAACCTCCCATCAAAAGAGAAATTCTTTTGTATGCTAAGCGATGAACACATAACTGACAAAGATTATGAACATGCTCAAAATGTATGGAATATGTTTAATTTGGAATCTATGGGGCAATATCACGGCTTGTACCTCAAGTCTGATGCTTTGTTATTAGCAGATGTATTTGAAAAATTTCGCAAGACATGTCTTAGGTATTACAAATTAGATCCTTGTCATTATTTTACGTCACCTGGTTTATCATGGGATGCAATGCTTAAAAATACTGGATTCAAACTGAAATTAATGCCGTACATTAAACAATTTCAATATATTGAAAGAGGAATCAGAGGTGGTGTTTCGTACGTTTGGGAAAAATATGCAAAAGCTAACAATAAGTACATCAGCGACTATGATCCTACTTAACCATCAACTTATATTATGTATCTTGATGCAAACAACTTGTATGGATGGGCAATGAGTGAAGATCTACCCACAGGAGGCTTTAAATGGGCTTACAAAATTGATTTAACAAAAAAAAGTATTAGTTGGGTTTCTTTTGACGAAATTATTAGTTATAATTTAATAAAAAAAAACAGTGATTGGTTGGGATTTAACAAAAAAAGTATTAGTTGGGATTCCACAGAAAAAAGTAATAAAGGACTCATTCTTGAAGTTGATCTGGACTATCCTAAACGCCTTCATGATAAACACAACGACTAGCTCCAGAGAGGCTAGAAATTAAAAATCATACGCTATCAGACTATTGCAAGAAATTTAATATAAAGGTTGGAAGAGTTAAAAAGTTGGTGCCTAATTTAGGACCTAAGAAAAATTACGTTCTTCATTATAAAAATTTAAAGCAATACCTCGACTTAGGTTTAAAGGTTACAAAAGTGCATCGTGCTTTAGAATTTGAACATTCACCTTGGTTAAAAACGTATATTGGTTAAAAATGTATACACACAAAAACGAACAGCGGCAGAGTCTAGCTTTGAAAAAGATTTTTTCAAGCTTATGAATAACTCAGTATTTGAAAAAACGATTGAAAATCTACGTAAACGCGTTAATGTTACTCTTATTAACGACCCGAAAAAACTTTTAAAACACGCTTCAAAACCAACTTTTATCAGTTGCAAGATATTTAATAAAAACCTTGTGGCTGTTCATAAAATTAAAAAAACGCTAACCTTGAACCGACCAGCCTATGTAGGAATGTGTATTCTTGATATCTCCAAAACATTGATGTATGATTTTCATTACAACTATATCAAAGATATGGCAGCAATGCAAAACTCTTGTTTACAGACACGGATTCATTAACCTACAACATTAGAACAGAAGACATATACAAAGACTTTTGGGCTGATAAAGACGAATTCGATTTCAGTGATTATAATAAAAATTCAGGTTTTTACGATCCAACGAATAAGAAAGTAATTGGTAAGATGAAAGATGAAACCAAAGGCGTACTGATTGTAGAATTTGTTGGGCTTGGATCTAAAATGTACAGCTACGTCCAGAACGATGAAATTACTTGTAAAAAGGCAAAAGGAATTTAGAAAAATATTGTCAAGAATGTAATCAAACATGAAGATTACAAAAAAATACTATTTAACAATGATCAGATGTATGATAAAATGAAACGATTAGAAGTGAAAATCATGAAATTTATTCGCTGGAAATCAACAAAAAATCTCTTTCATCTTTTGATGATAAAAGATATATTTGCGATAATGGAATTGAGAGTTTTGCCTACGGTCATTTTTTAACTTAAGAATAAAAATAACTTAAGCATAAAATGTGTAATAATATAAAAAGATGGAAAGTTGTCAAAATTTAAATATTAAACTTATTAATGGAGTTTGGACTTGTATTAATTGTGGTCTAGTTCACGGACCTCAAATTATTCATGTTTGAATTGAATCAATGTAATGTTGTTCCATATAAAACAGTTTATAGTAGAACTGCTTACATTTTACATAAACTGAGAAAACTTTACCTCACTTCTAATGAAATGAAAAAATTCATGGAAGTTTGGAGATTTCTGGAAAGTAGACTGAAAACAATTTATTCTAAAAGATTTCCTAAAATAGACTTTTTTATTGATAAAATCTTAGAAGCTTTAGATATTTCGAAAAAACCCTCATACAAAATATCTTCAGGATTACGTGAAAAGTATGATATCATTTGGATTAATATAATTTTTGCAAATTATCAATTATAGCAAGTTCTCTTTCTAAAAATTCATCAAAATTACCAGATTTCAACCTGTTTAACAATTTTTATTGATGTTCATCACTTTCTTTATCTTATACAATTTTAATTAATTCGAACATAAATATTACATTTCTTTGTTTTCTTTGTTTTCTTTGTTGTTGCAGGTTTTCTTTGTTGTTGCAGATTTGAAAGTACATCCGAATCTAATTCTCAAACCAAGCATAAGAAGAGTGGCAAGAACCTCGAAATCAATTAAACTATGCTTTGATTTTTTGATTCTATTTAATCAGAGTTTTGACAAGTGATAATTTTCTTGTGTATTGACACATCCTACCAACTTAGAGTTATACCCAGGTCACCAGTTACTGAAATGGTCTTTGACCCACGGCAGGATTTCTTTTGGTGGGTTTCTTTGCCTGCCCGACCCTTCGGAGTCACCAGTGCTTGCACTCCCACCCTTGATTAAGCAATGCACTCTTGACTTGTGACCTGTAGAAATGTGTTATTGCTTTTTATACTTTTTCTCTTTTTTCTTTGTAAATGTACTTTTAAATTTTGAATGTTAAGACGCAGGTACGGTGACCATGCACAATTTTTTGTGCATGTTATAACGTATATCGTTTAGTTGCCGTTTCCCTATTTGCAACCTTTGCTCTATTTTGTCTTCAATTATTATCAATTGTTTCTTTTGGGTGCGAATAAAAACAAACTACTAAAACTACTACTAACTACTACTACTACTACATTAAACTCAAAGTATGCTTGTTCTCCTGATGGAGCAGAATATTCACATACAAATTTTTTACTTGTTGAAATAGGTTGTACTAAAATTGTTGCATTGAACGTACGTTGTTGTGGGCGTTCAACAGGTGAACAACGTATGTTAAATCTCTCTAATATTTTAGAAGATCGAGGTTCAACAAATTTAATAGCCAACGTACATGAAGTATTATTTATAGCAGAACCACTTATGGATATTCGCAATACATTACCAGACGATATGTCTGTTAAACCAATCACATTATCATTATAGAGTGTACACAAATTATTTTTACCACCTAGGTGTGTTAATTGTATTTCTCTATTTTTACTGTTACAAAAAGCTTTATAAAAATCATATGCTGGTTGTGGGACAAATATTTTTGTTGCTGCATCATGATCATCAATAGGATCTGCTAATCCAGTAATTCGATTATTGTTTAAGTTCAAATCACTGCTGAAATGATTATCTACATATTGTTTATTTGCTGCATCTGTAGGATTTGTCGGGTCACTTAAATTTACAATTTTATGTGTTCCATGTAAATCGATGTCATCTGAAAATACATTGTTAAAACGTTCGTCAACATATTGTTTATTCACTCCATCTAAAGGGAGTGTCGGGTCAGAAACACCTCTTAAATAAAATGAATCCCCTAGTGTTATATATGTGTTGTTTGAAATAGAATTTTTGTGTGATAAAGGTCTGATGGAGCTCACACCAATAAGATTACGACCTTGAACTTGAATAGGACTTCTTGGTGCAATTCTGTCATTACCTATAACTGCTAACTTTGCATTTAATTGGATATTATCTTTAAAGCGTATAAAGTTGCTATCCAAAAATCCTTTGTTAACACTATCAGATTCTTCTTCAGGGTTAGGTAAGTTTTTAATACTGTGACCATTCCAGTTTAGGTCACCATACATTATGTCTCCTGACTTAAAAACTTTATTTTCAATTCCTATAACTTTGTTTGGTGCTGAAGAGTTAGTTGTACTAAATTTTGAAATACTCATTTTTATCAGTCTTTAATATAAATGATTATAATAAATTTTGATAAATATTTAAGTGATAATAATAATCACGTTAAACACCATTATCTTCTTCCAGATTGTCACTAGATGATAGTTGGTTTAACAGGATCGGGAAAGACAAATTTGCTAATAAATAACAGAATCGGGAAAGACAAATTTGCTAATACAAAGGTCGTCCCCCTCCTATCATCATCAAATTTGTGAGAAGATCCGTGCGAAATTTGGTGTTTTACAACAAGAAGAAGCTGAAGAAATCTCAGGAAAAGCTCTCGATAACGGAATCCTTGACCAAAAGAAGATTACTACTTGTAATGGAAGCAAAGAAAGCTTTTGGGTTCAACAATGTTTGGACCAATAATGGTATAGTATATTGTTTTTACAAAGAAAAAAGGCAAGTACTTAAGGACTTTGGAGATATAAATAAATTAATTACTAAGTGAATTTTTGTATTTTTTATTAAACTATTTTTCATTAAATAAATTTATCAATAAATTATCAAGTAACTTATTGTTTATTTACTTATTTTTACTTATTTTTTTAAATTTTAAGTAAGCAAAATGATATAGTAGCCTAAAATGCCATTCTCTGCCAAAAAAAAAACAAAAAAGCACTTTCTCTGGAATTTTGATTTGCTTTCTGATTTTTATAATTTTCTGCTTTAATTTTTCATCTCTTATGACCAACAAAAAAGTTAAAAAATGCTTTGTTTGCCTTAAAGTAGTTAAAAAGAACCAAAAAATATTATCATGCTCTACATGTTTGCAGACTATTCATCTTAATTGCATTAAAGATAAATTTTGCATCACCAAAAATATGCTATGGAAGTGCACTTTTTGTTCATCTACATTTCCTTTTAGTTCTTGTTCAAATAAAGAATTTGCTGAATTATTTGATTTTAATATTTCCAACCTTTCTTATTCTGCTAATCATCTAAATAACTTATTCAAAAATTTATCTACATATAATGAACATCCAATAGCTAATGAAGATTCTTGTAATGATAATGAAATTAACTTTTTTCACAATGTAAATGACCAATACTTATCCAGTAAAGATGCTAAATCTCTACTGTTTGACAATTTCAATGAAAACAGTAATTTTTCAGTATTATGTTTAAATATTAGATCATTAAGCAATATTAAAAACTTTTCAAAATTAGAAGGACTATTATCTTTAACTTTAGCACCTAGCCTCATAGCTGTAACTGAAACTTGGTTAAAGCCAAATTATTCAGAGTCAATTATAAATCTTCCTGGTTACTCATTCATTTCTAATCCAAGAATTCAAACTCAGGGAGGTGGTGTTGGATTCTATGTAAAAGAAAATTTAGTTTATTCTACACGACTAGATTTAAATAGAATGGAGGAAAAAATTTTTGAATCTCTATTCATTGATGTTAAATTTAAAAATAAAACTATTACATTTGGATGAATTTACAGGGCTCCATGCAATGATATTATTTCACATTCTTGTAATACTTTAAAATGTATAAAAAAGAGAGATTGTTTTTTATTAGGTGACTTTAATTACAATATACTTGATTGTGAAAAACCTCAGATTACAGATTTTGTAGATCAAATGTTTAGTAATGGATTTGCCCCTCTTATCAATAAACCTACAAGAATTTCAAAAAATAATGCAACTCTTTTGGATCATATATGGAGCAATTCATTGGTAAGCATGAAGATAAACTGTGGTATTTTAACCCACTGTATATCTGATCACCTTCCTGTCATGATGTGCACTTCCATCAGCAAAATTTCTCATCAAAATGTCCAACAATGTCGCCATTTTACAGATAAAAATATATATCTATTCTCTAAAGCTCTTTCAGAAAGCGATATTATGTGATTCTGACCCAAATTCCAGCTACCAAAAATTACAAAAGCTTTATATGAATAAATTTGAAAATTTCTTTCCTTTAACTAAAATTTCTTGCAAAAAAACAAATAATCAGTGGTTTGATTCTGATCTTCACATACTATTAAACAAAAAAGAAAAACTATATAAAAGATACATTAATAATAAAAACCCACAAACAAGACAGGCATTTACACAAGCCAGAAATTTGTATTTTTCCACTGTTAAAACAAAAAAACAGGAATATTATAATTTAAAATTTAACAATTGTAAAAAAGACATTAAAAGCACTTGGAAATTGATTAATTCTATTATAGGAAAAAAACATAAATCTAATTGCAGAAGCCTCAACATTGATGGAAAAATTGTTCATGATCCTTTAAAAATAGCAAACTATTTCAATAAACATTTTGCTGATGTTCCCAATGAATTAGTGAAATCTTTACCTCCCAAGAAGAAACATTTCTCAGAATATTTAAAATCTTCTACATGCCAATCAATGTTTACTTGGCCAAAATGTCCTCAAGAACTTGCTTGCATTCTGAAAAATTCAAAAAACAAATTAAGTGCAGGGCCAGATCATATTCCAACCAAAGTTCTTAAATCCTCTCCTCATAATATACTTCTAGCACTTAGCCATGTCTTCAATCTTTCTATGAGTAAAGGTGAATTCATAAATTGCTTTAAACTTGCAACTGTGTGTCCGGTGTTTAAAAAAGGTGATTCCAACAATATTAATAATTATCGACCAGTTAGTTTATTATCAAATATTTCGAAATTACTTGAAAAAGTTATGCATAATAGATTGTACTCATTTTTAGAAAAGCAAAATTTTTTTTACAAATATCAATTTGGTTTTAGAAAAAATCATTCTACTACACATGCAATTTCAATTTTAGTGGAAAAAATATCTCAGTCATTTGCCTGTAAAAAGGCAACCCTAGGAATTTTTTGGATTTATCTAAAGCATTTGATACAATTGATCATACAATATTACTTTCCAAACTTAATCATTATGGGATTAGAGGCAATACATTAAAGTGGTTTACTAGTTACTTAACAGGACGTACACAACAAGTAAAATATACAGGAATTCTTTCTACAACTACTCTTGAAGTTACAAGTGGTGTACCTCAGGGCTCTAATCTAGGACCACTTCTCTTCTTGATATATGTCAATGATTTCAAAAATTGTCTGAATGATAGTGATTCTTTGATGTTTGTTGATGATACAAGCATTTTTTTACAAAATAAAGACATCAAGGAGCTATTTGATGCTGGTAATAAAGAACTTCAACTAGTTGACCAGTGGTTGATTTCAAATAGATTATCAGTTAATGTTTCTAAAACTAAATACATTTTATTTAAGACTGTTCAATCCAAATTAATAACAAAAAAGCAAACTCTCACATTGCGACAAAATAAAATTGAACAAGTTAAATGTATTAAATTTCTTGGTGTTTATATACAAGAGCATTTATCATGGTCAAGACATATAAATCACCTAATATCTAAACTACGTAGTGTTCTTGGAACTGTTATTAAAGTAAAGTCACTGTTAAATAAAAGATCTCTTCTACTTTATCACTCTCTTATAAATAGTCAGCTTTCTTATTGTATTTTAAATTGGTGTTTTGGCAATAAAACTTTGGTTAAAAGATTACAAGGATTGTGCTATAAATATGTTAAATTATTTTTTAGTTTTAACAGTAGCTCAACTGTTTGTGATGTCATGAAAGAAAATAAATTGTTAACAATAGATCAACTTTTGGCCAAAGAACTAATTGTGTTTATGTTTAAGCAAAAAAATGGTAAAAACCCATCTGCATTTAAAGATGTTTTTACTAAAAACGAATCTAAATACAATACCAGAAACAAGTCTATCTTTATTCCAAAGAAATGTTTTAGCACAATATGTCAGCAAGCTATTTCACACCGTGGTCCCGCTTATTGGAATTGCATTCCCTTTGACTTAAAAAATAAAAAACAAAGTGTTCGATCTTTTACTCTTGAGGTTTATAAATATCTTTTAAGTAATGGGAATAATACTTAATTGTAATGTTTAGATTCCTAAACGCGATACTGCCCTATGTATTTTTGATTACAGGTTTCTGGAAAGAAGGAAATGGAAATGATGTAAAAATTTTTTGAATTCAATCTCTGGAAGAAAAGCTTAATCGATCAAGATATCCAGTCTGCACACAAAGCTTTAAAAAACTCTTCTTATATTTTGATTGTCTGCATAATTTCAAACTCTAAACAAATTAATTCTTTTTCACCCTTATCTTCGCTCTTTCATTAAAATTTCTTTTTGGCAATGGTATACTGTTCGTTTTAGCAATTAATTTTTTATTTTTAGAATTGTAAAATAAGTTTCAAAACAATTACTAAATGTTATGGACTTTGTTTAATTTTTTTATGTTGCTATTATGCTGGTCTGCAAAAATTTTATCTAATATTTTTTGTAGTGCATGAATTCTGTTGTAAATGTTTTTTTTTTGTTGTTGTTGTTTATAATTGTTATATTATTAATATATGTTTTTCCATCAACTTTGACTAGCATAATAGTTTTTTTTTTTCTTTTTATGTTATGTTATCTCTTTTATCGTTAATATTTGTTTATTATTAGCTGTATAATTCCGTAATTTTTTTTGTATATACTTTCGGCATTATT
The DNA here is from genome assembly GCA_963680785.1 of Diplosoma virens. Lineage (NCBI taxonomy): Eukaryota > Metazoa > Chordata > Ascidiacea > Aplousobranchia > Didemnidae > Diplosoma > Diplosoma virens. The sequence goes on along the minus strand of OY796882.1, from coordinate 37,541,678 downwards.
TACTATTATAATTCTATTATAGTCACCAGTTGCATTTAGAAAAGGTTTCCGGACCTGGTGGGGTTTCTTTTTTGGGTGGTTTTTCTTTACTCACCTTGCTCAGTTGAGCTAAATTCCCATCTTGGCTAGTTGTGCCACCCATCATCATTACGCAGCCTAGTCATGCACTGGTTATTTAATTGTTCAGTTTGTTTCATAATATTATTGTTACGTATTTATTTATTTTGTTTTTTTTCTTTTTTCACTTATGTCTTTATATGATTAAGGTGTTGCAGCCATGCTTTATACTATCTTGTACTTTTACTTTGTTTGTCATATGCATGTTTTAACGTCTGACGTTGTGCTGCTTCTTCCTTTTCTTGATCTTTTTAATGTTTATAATTTTTGTGTTAAACTGTTTAATAATGATCGAGAATAAAAAAACACTGACTGACTCATTGACTGACTGATTCTTAAATGGATGAATTATAATACTTGTTGTGTGTATACCCTTAATCCAGACCAAAATAAATATCAATTTTTGCAAGAACAAGGTATTGAAATACTCCGTCCTGAAGATATTCTTCCAGTAGAAGAGTTTGATTCCCAACAAAAATTTATAGTTTTTGATGATATAAAACTAGACAACATGAACAAAATAAAGGAATATTTTTTTTGTCTCGAAATAGAAATTGTAACTGTATTTATCTCACCCAATCATATTTTGAAACTCCAAAGTACATCAGAAGAAACACCAACTGTTTTGCGTTTTTTGGAAACCTAGACATTAAAGACATTAGGCATATTTCTGACGATCATGCAAAAGACATAACAAGACTAGAAATGGAATCAATTTACCGTGAAGCAATTAAGGATCCGTACAGTTTCATGGCGTTGGGTAAAACAGCTCAGCACAAACCTCTTCGTTACAGAAAATGCTTTGACCATTTTTGGGCTTAAGCTTATATGCTATATAGTAAAAAATGACTTTTGTAAAAGAAGAAGAATTAAAAAAGAAAAACAAGCTTATTAAAGAATACCTAAACAATCGAAAGCTTCTTAAAAAAAGGCTTCAAAACGAAATTCAGTCCAAACAACAATTACAAGAATCTGCTTCTAAAATTTTCCTTCCCATAACTAAAAAAATTGAAGAAACCCAAAAGAAAACAGACGAAAGGCAAGACAAACTAATTAAAGAATTACAAGAAAGGCCGAGCTATACTATAGATTTCAGAGATGAAGAAAAACAACTGTTAGCACAACATAATCTAGAAACAGACATAGTTGAGCTTGTAAAACGTGGACCAGACTACATTACCAGTTTAAAAAACAGAACTATACTAATTAATAAAAGATTAGGTGCACAGCGAAGACAAGATACTGCTACAGCTGTAATTGACAAACAGATAAGCGTGTTCAGAAAATACAGAGAAAAATTAAATAAATTGCTGAAAGGAATGGAATTAACAGTTGGAAGAGGGTTTAAAAGTCCGGATGAATTGCGTGAAAGGCTTAATTTGTTAGTAGCAGCCAAACAAGCTGGTAATAATAACAATCGTTTAAACAAAGAAATTACAAGTATACTAAAAAAATTGAAGTCCCACAAATGCATTTTACCTTGTGATTATCAAAAATTATGTAATGTTATATTAAAATGACATCAAGACTTTTTTGACTCAAGAAAAGGTCAGGAAACCTCAGAAAATTTTGTAACTAGTTTTAATCCTCCATTGCAATTAAACATCAAAAAAAGCTATGAGATGGCATTAATCAGCTTTCAAATATGGTTTCTTGGCATAATATTACAAGCCTTAATAATAATTTTTATTATTCAACTGGCGAAAGTGGATCCAAATTTTTTGAAATACCTCCATACGAAAGACCTTAACATGAAATCCAGTATCTAATCAGAGAGAAGGGTGATGATGAAAATAGTATTACTCTTACACCAAATTACAATACATTGAAATCTAGAATTAAACTTAAAAATAATTACTCCATTGATTTCCGCCCTCCACCCACACTAAATAGTGTCTTAGGTTTTGATTCCTCGTACTTAGCTGGAAACAAAATGCATGACAGTCAAAACATTGTAAATATTATTAATATTAATAGCCTCCAGATTCATTGCAGTTTAATTGAAGGAAGCTACATAAATGGAGTGTCCAGTGACCTGCTTTTTATTGTTAGTCCTAATGTTCCACCAAGATATTTAATTCAAGTTGAACCTAAACAAAAAGTTTATGTTATAATAAAAAATTTAAGTCAAATTGACAGGGTTCGCTTTTCTATCAAAGACAAAGATAACAACTTCGTGGATATGATTATGTTCACCTTCGAGAAATTATGTAGTTTAACAATAAATATGTTATCACAACGAGAAATTAGATTTCAAAAACGAAAATTATTGGAGGAAGTTTTTTATTTAGCTCGTATTTTTTTTTTATTTTTATTTTTACTCACAATCAACTTGAAATTAATCATAGTGCATGTAGAAATAAAGATTGTGAATAAGGAAGCAGCAACTAAACGAAGTACGTTATTACATGAACTGACGTTGTGCATGGTCGCCGTAGCTTTGAACAAAGCGATGTGATGTTAATAAGAAAAGGAAAGCGAAAAGAAGATAATTAATACACACATCCGATCCATATTCAGAGAATGTTGTATAATCATGGGTGGGAGAAACAACAAACTCAAAGACCAAAAGGGTCAGGCAGGCAAAGAAACCCACCAAAAGAAATCCTGCCACGAATCAAAAGGACCATTTCAAAAGCATATGGCTGGACAAAAATTTATATATGTAAAATAAAACATACAAATAGCAAACAAGAATAGGTGCAAAAGAAGTAAATTATGTGAATTTTCATTGAACTGGACGGGCCTTAATGATCTGGATGTTGCCTTTGAAGTCGCATCGGGCTTTTATCACCTTCGATTTTTTTGTCCAATTAGGTGGAGTTACCTGTAATAATAAAAACCAGCAGCAGATGTTTTAAAATTTGTAAAGTCTATTACCGTTAAAAATTACGTTGCTATAAGGTGCTTTTGAAATTCTGTTCGAAATTTACTATATAATTTTATCTTTTTAATGCTTGATGGGACTTTATTCCAAGCAAGAGGATCTCTGTATCTTAAAGATTGTTTAGTTATATTTATTCTATAAAATGAGGGATAAAATTTGGACTGGCTTGTACATTTGGTGAAATTTGGACTTGTACATTTGGTGAAATTGTCGCTTACCAGGTTATTTTGAAAAAAATTATCAAAGCATGGTGGTAACATGCCTTTTATATATTTATACATAAAACAAGTTATTTCTAATCGGTTATTTCATCAATTGTCATTATGTTGTTGTTTCGCAAGATGTCAGTAACGTTTATAATAATTTTTTCCCCAAGTATGAAGTCCAATTATAAGACTTTTTTCCCAAGTATGAAAATATTTCTTCCAATACCATAAAAATTTGGTGGCGACAAGTCCGTGGCTCACTACAAAATTTAAATAAAACTGCTTTAGATGATTACACAAAAACTTTTAACAATTAACTTTAAATAAATAAATTTAACAAACTTTAAATAAATTAAACCAAAAAAAGATACAGTAATTTAAAAAAAAAGCAAGTTATTTATTTAGTATAATGAGAATGCAGAACAGCTATTTAGACTTAAAGTTTTTATCAATGTTATTTTTAAAAAATGTATCAAATTATTTTAAATGTAAAAAGATTACAAATGAATTCAATTGAATAAATATAGTCAATTAGCTTATTAACTCTTTATTTTCATTAAATTTTTTTGTTAATATTTTAGTTTATTAATAAATTCCTCACATTTTATATTTTTTTATTTTTTATTTCCTTAATTTGTTAAATTATTGATTCAAAAAGTGTATAAAGCTGTTTGGCTAAATTGGATTAGACTGAATTTAGGTTCGTGTATTCAAGCGTTCAACGGGCGATACAAAATCAGGTCACGTGATGTGAGTTTCCAATCATGGAGTGTATGTCATTGATTAAACACATGTGTTAGAGCTATTAATATATTGTCTGGTGTGCTTTTTAAAATAGTTGGAGGAATTTCATCAATGCCAGTACTTTTTTTAGGCTGAAGATTACTGATAAGTTTTTTTATTTCAGTTAAACTAGTTGGATAGAGATAAAGGGTGCTCAATGTGGGAGATTGCATAAAACTATGAGATGTTTGCGGTAAATCTGATACTAAATTATTTGCAACATTGTCAAAGTAGTCATTAAAATAATTAGTAATCTGGAAAGAGTCATTCACCAAATTATTGTTTATGGATATGGAAGAACATACTGATGATTTAACTTTACCTAATTGCTTGTTTATATTTTTCCAGGTCTCTTAAATTATTACTTAATTTTTTAAATGTTTGTCTAAAATAACTCTGTTTTTTTCTTGTAAGGCGCGATTGTATGTATTTCTTTCTTTATTAAAGTTGCTTTATTTAAAACACTCATATTTTTCAAAAACTTTTTAAAACAGTTGTTTTTTTTAACCATTAGTAAATAAAGATCATTATCAAACCATGGCTGCTTATTTTTGTTTTCAATCTTTTGCTTGATAAAAGGGAAGCAGTAGTTAAAAGTAGATTTATAACTGTCCATTAATAATTTAAATGCTAAATTAGTATTAGTTTCATTTAGTATTGCATTAATATCAATATTTTCTAACATTTCATTAAACTTGGTTATATTTTGGGGGGTAAAAGATCTTTTTTGTTGAGGTCTATACAAATTCTGTTTATTAAGATTAAAACACATATATACTGGTAGATGGTCAGAAAGTGGATTTAAAATGACTCCTGATTTTATGTGCTGATGGTGTAAATTTGTCCAGATGTGATCTAATACTGTTGCACTTGTACCTGTAATGCGAGTCGGTTTGTAATAACTGGGAAGTAATGACTTTCAAGCATCATTTTAATAAAATTGCATACATGTTCATTATCTTGATTTGATAAATCATAATTAAAGTCTCCAGTGATAAAACATTTGTATAGTGATTCAATACTATTATGGATGCCATTGTAAAGATTATTCAAAAAGTTTTCATTTAAACGACTGTCATTAGAAGGAGATCTATAAATGTTACCACAGAATAAATTTTCATTATGTAATTGAATTTTTATAAAAATTGATTCAAAAATTTTTCATTCATTATTGTTAATTCATCAATTAGGTTAAATTTATAGCAATTTTTAATATATAAACCAACTCCACCACCCTTGATAATTTTTCTGCTGTTAGAGATAAAATTATAATTTTCAAGATAACAGTATGGGCCAGGTGAATTATTTTGAATCCATGTTTCAGTTACAGCAATTATGTCTGGTTTGGGGTTTAGATTATAAACAAAGCTTTCTAATTTACTAAAATTTAAAGGATTAGAGAGTGACCTAATATTAACACAAATAATAAGAAAACTATTACAAATTTTTTTATTAAAGATCAATGATGTAAAGATTATTCATTATAAAGATTATAAAGATTTTGTAGATTGAATTTCCAAGTATTGCTCTTGAAAGTGATGACTATTTGGGTCAATTAAGTTATCATGTTCTTTATTTTAAGAATTACTGTCATCAACAAAGATTGAATTTAATTTTTCAGAATTAAAATATTTTTCAGATTTACTACTTACAATTTTTTCTTTACCAGAATTATGTGAAACATGGGAATTTTTATGTTTATAACAATTACATTTACAGTAAAAATTATTTGAGGCTATTGTTTGGTTGTTAAGTATTTTAGCACATTTTTTATAAAAGTGAGCTAAACATGTTTGGCATTGAATAGGCACAAAGTCTTTTCGGATTGTTTTTTGGCAAAATTTACATACAAGTTTTCTCAAAGTCATAATATTTAAGATTTATGTTGCACAAATAAGTAATTATATCTATATATATATATATAAATAAAACAAAAAATTTAATTAAAATAAATAAATAATAATATGTAATAAAATAAACAAAAAGTAAAAAAAAAATACAAATAAATAAAACACAAATTTTAAATTGATTTAAGATGTATAAAATGAATAATTATATAAAGATAAGCTAAAGTTAATTTCAAGAAAATTATGATGTGTCGTGGTAAGGTTAAATCAAGTACTGTATTAGTTTTGGTTATTGAACTACTAGTTAATTAAGAAAAAAATAGTTAATTAAGAAGAAAATCTTAAAGTTTTCTTAAAAATGTTTACGATAAAGTAAGAAAAGTTATTAGCACTGGCTCAAAGATCCTTAATAGGGTTCCGACTGGTGTAAAATCTGAAATTAAAAAAAAAGTTCTTAACAAAATTCCAAAGACAGCTCTTAACGATAGGTCAAGAGCAATATTAAGTAATTTAATTGCGGGTTTAGAATTTAAAAATTATATTTCATAATAATAAAATGACTCAAGTAACAAATCCATATTTGCAAATTAATGGAAGTAACTTTATAGACAACTCAATTACCGAGTTTGAGTATGTAGAGTACTTTAATTCTAACAATAAGAACAAAGATGGACAACATATTTTCGAAACTAAAGATGAAGACCTATTTCTTCTACCACATAAAGCATTTCTTGAAATCAGAGGAAAACTCCAAACTAATGCAGATGCTAATTACAATAACCATGACGTATTTTCATTAGTAAACAACGGTTGGTGTTTGTTTCAAACTGCTCAGTAGCCTATCAATTAAATAACCAAACGATAGATAGAAAACATTAACTCTTATTTACCACAAGCTTCAACAATATAAAACTTAGTTAGCTTTAGTGATGATTAGGGCAAGTTTTTGTTGCACTAAAAAATTGAAAAAATTGTATTTATTTTTAACTAAAGTTGCAAAAAGTTGCATTTATGCACAAGCATTTTAAAAGGCAATGCTCTATTCAAGCGATTTACGTATAATGCTTAATATTTGCAAACATTATTTGAAGAGAAATGGTGATCTTTTGCCAACAGTTTGCCTAGCATGATTTTGCCATCTTTTGCCAACAGTTTGCCATAACTTCGCTACACAGTGCATAAAGTTGCTTGGCAATTTAACAATTTGGCATACAGTTCTGGATTGATGTTTGGCCGGGTCATTTCTACAATTGCTTTCAGGTCACTATTCAGTTCACTATTCAGTCGTCAACGTATATCGTTTAGTTGCCGTTTCCCTATTTGCAACCTTTGCTCTATTTTGTCTTCAATTATTATCAATTGTTTCTTTTGGGTGCGAATAAAAACAAACTACTACTACTACTACTACTACAGTCACTATCAGTGAGCCTAATACAATTTTATTTCAGCTGGATTGCTGCCAAACTTAAATGTGTAACCTCTTTCATAGGCTTGAGCAACAGTATATTTTATGCTCTCTGCTCTTTGTATTTCATCAACAAGTTTAGTATAGCATTGATAAATTTATCTTAGGCTTCTAGGAAGGCTTTCAGCCGCGACTGCTTTCTTCGCTTTCACCACTAACTGCCCTGTACCTTTAAAAGCATTAACAATCTCACAAATTTGCGGAAAGTTTTTGGAATAGTATTCTGCTGCCTTCAACCAACTTCCCCATCTGGTGACTACGGGTTGTGGGAGACTGTTGATTGTTGAAAACTGAACGATATGGGAGACTGTTGATTGTTGAAAACTCTTCAATCTTTATTTCTCACCATTGAAGCTTTTACTTCAGCAATTAGCTTGTCAACATCCTCATAGTTAGCATGGATTTGTTCAGCTTCATTATGCAAACCAAACTATCCTCGCGCGTCACATTGCTAAGGCGACTCGTGGGCTCGAGATGGGGTGCTGGTGCTAAAACAACACTACGCACTGCCACCTTTTCTCTAGTCTACTCAGCAGCTGAGTACTGTGCGCCAGTCTGGTGTCGCAGTGCTTACACTCGCCTCATTGACAGTGTCTTGAACGACGCCTTGCGCATGGTTACTGGATGCCTGCGTCCCACTCCAACGGACCACCTACCTGTACTTTCAGGCATCCAGCCAGCTGAGCTTTGCCTAATGGGAGCAACACTCTCCTTGGTTTACCGTAGATTTCTGGACCTTGATCATATGTTGCATGGTCTTTTAAGTGGGTCCTCAGATACTCGCTAAGATCCAGACACCCGTTTGTGCCAGCTGCGCGGAATCTTTTGGACAACCTTGCCAGACTTGGCATCCGCGCCTCTGAATGGAAAAATCACAAATAGAAAACGGAGTACCATGAAAATGCTCTTTAGAAATTATTCAAGATCATACATGAGCTTTTTAGAGGCTGTAAATAAATACCAAGACTCTGACATTGGCTTCCAACTGTCAACTGAAGACTGGGCAAATTTATATCCAATTCATCATTTTGATGTAAGTAAACACAATGATCGATTTAAAAACAGCTCAGCTGATATTGAAATAAAATTTAATCTCGGAAAAAATTTTAGGAATTTAGCAAACAATGCTGACCAGCCTTTTTATGTGTATGCAGTTGTGCTCTCTGATCGTTACTTTAAATTAGAAGGACTCTCAGGCCGAATGAGAGAATTCAACAAAAAGTTTATGAAGTTTTATGTTGATATATTATAAATGGAAACCTATTGCGTACGCGAAAGAAAAAAACTCAATGTATTCCAGGAACTGAGGAAATGATAAATATGAAAGGGAACAGACTTATGTTACGATGTACATGTGCTAATTGTGGTATTCTCAAACCTAGTTTTGTTAAACAAGGAGGTTTGTTAGATGTTCATAAGTTGATTGGAATATTACCTAAACCAAAAGGTGGATTTACTCCTCCTAGTTATAAGTACACAGGACCATATAATCCACTGAAAAAACAGCTTGATGCAAATGACCAACCTTTATTTGGACAAAAACCCTATAATCAAATAGATGCTATTGCACTAAAGCACGATATTTGTTACAGAGACAACAATAACAAACAAGGAAAATTATAGTGTGATAATGTTAAACAGTTTATCAAAAACTAAAAGAAAAGGTGTTCAAGAATCATTTGATAAAAAGCTTGTACAAGCAGCAATAGGAACAAAATATAAGCTAGGATTAGGTGCAAAAAACGGGAATCGGCGTCGTGGGAAACTGATTTAGCTGATAAGCTGCACAAACCAGTTAAAAGAAAATTTCCTCGACGCCGAGTTATAAGTAAATCTGGGCTGATGAAATATGGGCAGCTGATCTGGTAAAAATGCAACAATTTAGCAAATGGAACAACGGTTATAAATATTTACTCATGATAATTGACATACATGTATTTTCTAAATTTGGGTGGATAGTCCCTTTGAAAAATAAAAAAGGTGAAATAATTGCTAAGGCTTTCAATCAGATCTTTAAAGAAAATAGAGTTCCAAAATACTTATGGACTGACAAAGGGAAAGAATTTTATAACAAAAATTTGAAAGAAGTATTAGACAAGCGTAATGTTAAATTGTATTCTACTGAAAATGAAGAAAAAAGTTCAGTAGTTGAACGTTGGAATAGAACAATTAAAACTAAAATGTGGAAGCGATTTACAGAGCAAAATTCAACTCAATACTTAAAAATGTTGCCTCATATAATCAACAAATATAACAACAGTTACCACTCATCCATAAAAATGTCTCCAGTTGAGGCTAGTAAAAAGAAAAACGAAGGTATTGTTTACTATAATTTGTATAGTAACCTCAAAGCAACAAAAACAAAACCAAAATTTAAAGTTGGAGATACAGTTAGAATTTCTAAATACAAACGAAAAACATTTGATGAGATATATACTCCAAATTGGACAGAAGAAATATTTATTATTTCAGAAGTTTTAAATTCAAATCCATATACCCATACCTATAAAACAATACTAGAAAAAATTGTTGGGAGCTTTTACGAACAAGAACTTTTAAAAAAAAACCAAACTAAATTTAGGATAGAAAAAGTTATTCGTAAAAACAAGAAACAAGCATTAATAATAATAATAATATTTATTTGCCAAACGCACAAACATAAATTTTATAATACACAGACACGGTAATGTAAAAGAAAATCGAAATATGTATAAAGGCAGGGGCACTGAAAAACATACGTTATCAAGTCAAGTGCCCCCATATCCAGTACAGTCCAAAAACAAAATTTACATATATATTAATTAAGTATTTTACTACATATACTGATACAAATCTTTTTGATGTAAAACCGATGCAGTAAAAAAAAAAAAATTATTGAAAAATAATGACAAAGAAAAAGAACAAATCAGAAAAGGGCGACAATTAAAAGAGTAAAATTTAATACTGATCAATTAGGTGCTGTTTATACGTTTTTTTGAAAGAAACACAATGCCTGTCTTTTATTGTGTCTTCAGGTCTGGTTTATTAGTCAATCGAATACCAAAGTTTGACTCCACGGAAAGTAAGGAGCTGCTGTCCAATTGTTTTAGATACATGTGGAAAAAAATAAGTTAATTTTTCTGTTTGTCTATTGTTGTGAAAGTGTATTTCTTTTATTTTTTTAAATAGCTGAACAAAAACAGCAGGTAATCTGTCAGAGTATAGTTGATACATAAATTTTCCTAATTCAAGATAATATATATCTGAGATTTTCAAAATATTTAATTGCTTATACATCGTGTTGATTGGTGTGTAGATAGAGCAGAATGTTGCAATTCTAACAATGCGATTTAGACGAACTTCTATTTTTTTTTAACTGTTTTGTAGCAGTACCCCAAGTTAATATGCCATATTGAATTTGTGAATAAACTAAGTTATAATAGAGCAGGCAAAGAGTTTTTCTCGGAACATAATTGCGCAATCTGCAGAACAGACCAGAGCATCTAGCAAATTGATTAGATAAATTGTCAATGTGATTTGCCCAGCACAACTTGTCATCAAAAATTACACCTAAGTATTTAATGGAATTTTCTCTTTGTAAGCGGGTTTGGTTCATAACTATAATAAACTCATCTTTACAGGTTTTGTGTAATTGTTTATTGTAAATGATGTAGTTAGTTTTAGAATAATTTAGAGCTAATTTATTCATTCAAAGTCAAAAATCAACTTTATTTAATTCATTATTAACTTTATATTTTAACGAGTTTAAGTCCCTATCCGATAGCATTAGAGCAGTATCATCTGCATAAAGTGTAGTATCAAATTCGGAGGCAAGAGGTAAGTCATTGACATAAAGCAAAAACAATAGAGGTCCAAGACAGGATCCTTGAGGTACCCCGTTGTTATTTTTAATTTATTCGAGTAATGACCTTGGACGTTTATGTATTGATAACGATTGCTCAGATAACTTTTTATAAGATAAAGAGCTGTGCCTCTAATACCAAAATAATGATGCAATTTCCACAACAGAATCGTATGATTAACCGTATCAAACGCTTTTGATAGGTCTAAAATTATGCAGCAAGTATATAAACCGTTATCAATGTTTGTCATTATTTTATCATGTATTGTGCTTATAGCAAATTGTGTTGAGGAGTTAAGTCGAAAGCCAAATTGATTTTTGCTGAGAAGTTGACTTTTATCAAGATATGAAAGCAGTCTAGAAAATAACATTTTTTCAAAAATTTTGTCAAAATTGCGATAATAATGAAATGAGTCTATAGTTAGTAGGCATATTTTGATCACCTTTTTTATAAATGAGAATAACCTCAGCTATTTTCAAGCAGTTTGGAAATACACCTGTTTCTATACACAAGTTAAATAAGTTACTTATTATCGGAGAAATAATCAACTTGCCATATTTAATAAATTTAGTTTCGACATCAGTGTACCTTTGAACTTTCTTAGTTTTTAGTCCATCAATTATTGAACATATTTCAGCGTTTGTGGATGGAAATAAGAATATTGAGTTGAAATTACAACTATTGGGTTTGGTCATTTTTATATGTGAATGAGGTACAGGAATATCTTGTGCCATTTTATACCCAACACTTGCAAAGTGCTCATTTAAAACGCAGGCAATTTCTTCAGGTTTTGTTGTTACATTACCTTTATTATTTAAAAGATTTGTTGGAAAATACGTTTTGAATTTTTAAGTTTGTATATTTTATTGATTAATTATTTGATACAATTTTCAGAGTTATGCTTTTCTTCAGTTACAATTTTATTATAGTAGTTTCGTTTTGCACCTTCAATTGCTCTGTTTAGAACATTGCGATATTTTTTATATTTGTCGAATTGATAATTGCTAGGGTGCATAAGAAATTGTTTATACATTTTATTTTTGAGTTTAATCGATTTTAGCAATCCTTGGGTAAGCCACGGTTTACTTTTTAATTTTTTTTCTTTTCTAATTGCTCTTCGTCGTGGTGCATGAAAATTTACAATATCAGCAAATAATTTTACAAACTCTTCAAACTGATCATGCGGCGAACGAGATTCTGTAACATGCAAATCACCTAATTGTTTATACAAATCTTGGCAAAACAATTCTTCTGAAAATTTTTTCATATCACGAATGCAAACTTCCTCTGATTTCTTTTTTATACATTTAATATCTTTTATGAAAATAAAAGTAGGAAGGTGATCCGATATGTCACACAATGCTATACCACTAAATAGTGAGCGATTAAAATCATTTGTATATATGTGGTCGAGAAGCGATTTTGTAGTTGCTAAAATTCTTGTTGGTTTATTGATGCAACACTTGACTGAGTAACCTAGAAGATTGTCGGCCTAGGTCTTTATAATTTGATTACAATAAAATTGTAACAAGTCTATATTAAAGTCACCCACTAAGTAAAATTCCATTTTTTTATTACTCATATTTAAAAAATTTTTTTCGATTGCTTTTGTAAAGAGTTCAATTTGGTTAACAATGTATCCTGGATGACGATAGACAACTCCAACTACAATTGATTTTTTATTTGTTTCAACTTCTATCCAAATGTTTTCAGCAAAATTGAGGTTTAAATCTAATTCATCAATTATCTTATAAGTAATAGAATTTTTTATGTACAAACCGACACCGCCAGCCTGAGAATCGCTATCAGAGTGTATGAAGTTATAACCATTTATACCAATGTTAGTTTGTAGTTCATATTTTTTTAATTTAGTTTCTGTTATGGCTATAATATCAGGCAATTTTTGTAACTGCAGAATGTAGTGAGTTAGTTTATCAATGTTTTTTTGAAGACTTCTGGTATTAAAGTGCATTAATAAAAGGTCATTATAATTATTTGAAGCATGGTTATTAATAAATGCTATATCATGGTAGTTGCAATCCAAAAATAATAATTCATTAAAACCCTCATTTTCTAATTCTGTTATATCATAGTCGTTCTCTAATTGGATGCTGTAATCCACGGCGCCTTTCGCGGAAATCACATGACCATTTGTGCCTTTCGCGGATATCACAGGACCATTTGCGCCTTTCGCGGATATCACATGATCGTTTTGTTTACTACATCTATATTGCGTTGTGTGCTTTAGACAAGCTCTGCAAATTGCGCAGTAGTTTTTTGCAAGGTTGATTGCATCAGTTTGCAATTCTTTTGCATCAAAAAGAATTTACATCAAGGTAATTTTGAGCATGCATACGTTAAAGAAGCCATTATAGTTTAAGAAACGGTGCGAAAGTTATATTCAACAGAAAAAACAACAAACAAACATGCATTAATCAGAAACAAACAAATCATTATTATTGCTACAACAAGGACTGTTTAAGGTATCGCAGTTAAACAAGAGCGGTTTATAATTTAGCTTTGCAAAGTAATGTCAACGTTGTATTTAAAAAGATCATCAGGGCAACTCACGTTTAACCACGGACCAGCTCCTTCATCTTTTTCATGTTCTTGAATCAAACTTGCTTTTTCGGCGGACTTCTTCATTTTTATATTTCCATTGATTGTGTGACATAAAACAAAATTATTATTATTTTCTTTCTTTACATATTGTAATAATTTGGATCTTAAAGGGGTCAGATCTTCAGAGATAAATACGTTCTGAAATTCAGCACTGTTTTTAAGTTTGGATTTAGCAAATAGGATCTCATTTCTTTTTTTAAACAAAACAAATTGAGCAATTACTGGTCTAGGCTTTCTTTCTATGTTTTTTGTTTTTTTGCCTAATCCATGAGCATCTTGAATGTCCATACCTTGTAGACGAATCTTATGTCCATACCTTGTAGATCCATACACTTTACGGCACTTTCCCCTGCTTGGTGATCTTGACAAGCAGTTCTAAATTGCAGTCATATCTCTACTAAATTACTAGCGGACAGCAATATCTTGGCATCTCCGGAAGCAGGTCGGGGTAATTGCGTACCCTATGTATAGCGCCTCCGTCGCTTTCCTGCGAGTCAGGAGGATAAATATAGAGATAAAAATAAAAAAAAATAAAAAAATAAATAAATTATTAGACATTAGTAAAATGGTCTGGTTATGACAGTTCTTTCAATAGCTGGATTCCAATTCAAGAAATTAATATTTTATAATATAAAGATGTTTTGTGGATATAAACCTTCAGCTCCAAAAAATATTGAAGATATTAGACAAAAATGGGATAAACAAAATTTAACTTATTGTATTACGAATTTAACACCAAAAATGACAAAAGAATCAATTCATCAACAAATTGATTCTGCTTTTAAAGTTTACAAAAAACATTCAGCGCTTAAATTTAAAAAAGTTGAACCTAATGAACCGTGTGATATAAAAATCAGTTTTTGTGAACAAAATCATCGAGATAGTTTTCTTTTCCATGGAGCAAGGGGCGTGTTAGCTCACGGATTTTATCCAGGTTCAGGAATTGGTGGAGATTTACATTTTGATGCTAAAGAGAATTGGACAGATCAAGAAACTCCCCCAGGACATAATCTGTTTGTAGTAGCAGTGCATGAAATAGGTTATTGTTTAGGTTTAACCCATTCACAAAGCGCTGATTCAATTATGTACCCCACTTATAAACATGAATTGTCTAAGCAATCACTTAATGTACTATTACAAGAAGACATTGAAAGAATACAAAAAGCGTATGGAAAACCTGACACTAAAATATTCGACAATGATGGCTTTTCAATTAGAGTAAAATCTAAAGAAAAAAATAAAATAAAACTATTAATTGAAAAGTAAATTTTATGTGTAGATATATTAAATGAATAACAAATTAATAATTAAAAATCGTGAATTTTATTTTCTTCCAACATACATAGCTTACTCGTATGCTGAAAGTTTAGATGGTTATGTTGTTCATGCGATTACTCGAATTCCCACTTTAGGCGTTATCAATGAAAAAGGAAATCCACTGTTGAAAATGATTGAAGACAGTGTTTACATGTCCATGATTTCAATTGGGAGTGTTTTCATGGCTTACTAAAAGAAGGAGAGAAAATCAAACACTTTAACGAAAGACGTGATAATAATAGATTGGAGAATATGAAACTGCGTAGTTCAAATGATATTGTTATACGAGGATCTATAACCTATGCTTAACATAGAATTAAAAATAAAAAACTGAAACAAAAGTGTAGATCATTAAATTTTTTATAAGTTCTATAAATGCCGGTTCCGAAACATAAAAATTAAAAGATTTTTTTAAAGACATCGAACCTTACCAAATCAAAAAAATCTTTTTTTAAAAACTAAGATTCAGAATGCTCAGATTTAAATTGCATCAGACACGGCTTCCAGTTCAATTTTTTAAAAATAGGTTTCAAATTGAAAAAGAATTTTTTTTTAATTTTTATTGATTTACACAGTAAATTTACACGTTAATAAAGATTTGAAAATTGCACTGGAAGCGGCATTTCACATACTACTAACAATTTGTCCATAATAATAACTTGATAATCAAATGAAGACTATGAAACCAACGCGGGTTAAAGACAAGATAATATTAAATCTTATAATAAGAAAAAGTTTATCTACAACAATCATTTAATAATCAAGTGATTCTTCATTGATTATGAATGATTGATTATGAAACAAGCGTGGATTCAAAACGAGAGTAATATTAACTTTTATATCTGATAGTAAGCAACCATTGCTCGATAACAATGACTAGATAATCAATAAAGACTATGAAACAAACGTAGGTTAAAGACTGGAGTAATATTTACTCTTACAGTAAGAAAAAATTTATCCACAACAATGACTTAACAATCAAGTAAAGACTATGAAACAAGCGCCTGTTAAAGACAGAATTAATGTTAATTCTTGTAGTAACCAACAATTGGTCCATAACAATGAATTGATAATCAAATGAAGACTATGAACCAAGCGTTAACTGAAGACGAAAGTAATGTAAACTCTTATAGTAAGGAAGAATTTATTCACAACAAAAACATATTAATCAAGTAAAAACTATGAAACAAGCGCGCGTTAAAGACTTTTTTTTTTTTTTTTTTTTTTTTTTTATTTTAATCTCTATATTTATCCTCCTGACTCGCAGGAAAGCGACGGAGGCGCTATACATAGGGTAAGCAATTACCCTGACCTGCTTCCGGAGATGCCAAGATATTGCTGTCCGCTAGTAAGTTAGTAGAGATATTACTGCAATTTAGTACTGCTTGTCAAGACCACCAAGCAGGGGAAAGTGCCGTAAAGTGTCTTTCCCAAGGACACAACAGAATGGCATAAGTAGGTTCTGAACCTAGACCATGCTGATCATCAGTCAGGACTGTTATAGACAGTCAAGACAGGAGTAATATTAACTGTTATAATAGTAAATAAACAAATAAAGCTCCTATTTCTAAAAGTACTTAAATCACATTTTCGAAAAAATCAGATAAACTGAAAAAAATTGTTTGTTTACTCGTTAGAAATATTCTGACAAAAAATCTTTTCAGGATAATGTACAAAAATCACCTTTTGAATAGCACTGAGATTTAAAATCTTAGCGTGTTTTCCTTCTAGAAGTACCGAAATCCAACTGAATTATGTTAAAAGGTCTTATACACACTTGATAGCTTATTAAAGCTATTGTTTGAAGGGTCGACCAGCAAAGCGGTTTACCTGGACAATTTTTATTGTTTTTCTCAATAAAGCTTCAAACAGGAGCTTTTGAAAGTTTGTAAGCATTATAATGAAATAATAGGCAAGCTTATTAAATAACTTATTTTTGCATTAGGTTTACCTATATTATTATTTTAATCATTAATTTTAAATTAATTGGAAATCTTAACGCTTTATTTAGAGCTTTTGATTTCCGTCTATAATTTAATAATTCAGTTACATAGCAAATCTAGTGGAGTCACGAAGTATCAACTCATCTATTGACATTCAGAAACATTTTTTAAAAAAATTTGTACTTAATAGCTTTATATGTATTTAGGTTTTAATTAATAGATCATTGAAAAGTTTTTTTATGTTTTCTTAGTTTGGGGTGCAAAAATTTTCGGAAAATTAATTTCTCATTACTTGGTTTTTTTCATTTTCACCACATCCTAAATTCTTTTCTGATATGTCACTCTAAAAAAAATAGAATGCATATCATTATTATTATTATTATTATTATTACATGTGGTTGACATTTTCTGCCTAAATACACTGTCAATTTGGTAAAAAAGCGCTTCTAAAATAAAAGTTGCAATAAAAATACCTAAGTCTAATTTGCAAAACAAGCTTTAATTCGTTATAACGTCATATTAAATCTCTAAAAAATTGTTGAAATAGGTAGAGATACATAACGAATGTAATAAAAACGCCATTTAGGTATTTTCCATCATTACTATGATTAACCAGGGTTTTTGAAAACTTTAAACCTCATTTTTTCAAAACTGACATTATGCGACTTAGATACATTTAAAAGTAAGCCCTTAAAATGGTTCATAACAATGACTGAATAATCAAGTAAAGACTATGAAACAAGCGTGGATTAAAGACAGGTAACGTTAACACTTATAGTAAGCAACGATTGATCTATAACAATGACTTCCTAATCAAGTGAAAACTATAAAATAAGCGTGGGTTAAAAACGGAACTATATCAACTCTTATAGTATGGAACAATTTATTCACAGTAATGACTTGGTAATCAAGTAAAAACTATGAAAGAAGTGTGGGTTAAAAACGGAAATAATACTAATTCCTATAATAAGCAACATTTGATCCATGCTAATGACTGGATAATCAAGTGAAGACTATGAAATAAGCGTGGGTTAAAGACGGGAGTAATCTACTTCTTATAGTAGGGAAGAGTTTATCAACAACAATCACTTAATAATCATGTGAAGACTATGAAACCAGCTCGGGTTGAAGACGAAAATGACTTTGACGTATCTTGAAGAATAGCAATTTTTCTAGCATAAATTTAACCATAACAATGATTACTTTAAAAACGGGATAATATTAACTCATTTAGTAAGCAAAAATTCATCCATAAAAATAAATGGGTTAAAGATGGGAGTAATATTAACTCTTATAATAAGCAACAATTGGTCCATCACAATGACTTGCTAATCAAGTAAAAACTATAAAACAAGCGTAGATAAAAAAACGGAAGTAGTATTAAGCCTTATAATAAGGATGAAATTAGCCATATCAATGACTGGGTTAAAGACGACTATAACATTAACTTTTATATTGAATAGTAAGCAACACTTGGTCCATAATATGGACTTGATAATCAAGTAAATACAATAAAAGATGCCTGGGTTAAAGACAGGAGTAATATTAACTTTTATTTTGAAACAGATTTTATTCACAATGATGACTTAATAATCAAGTGAAGACTATAAAACAAACGCGGGTTCAAGACGGGAGTACCCTTGACTGTCTTGACGTGACCTTGTCGTGTGGATGGTCCTGGACGAGGACGGCCCCTGGCGCGTGGCTGGGGTCGCTGCTGGTCGAATGAAAACTGCCACGATACCGTTAAGATCTAGCTGAGCACAGGTGCCAGAACCTGAAGGAGCTCTTCCGGTAAGAGAGCTCAGTAGCCCTGTTTAAGGTGAAGCTATCACGGACCGAGGAAGCCTCCTTGAGTGACCTTCTGGGCGGTTTCGAGAAGCTCGGGTGCAACCCACTTGCGTGGCGGCAGTGGGCCATAGTTAAAATCCTTCTATGTTACATCGTTGTCACCTAAGTTATAACCTCGATAAGGATTGCGTGTCACCGAAGATGCTATCCAATTCTCAAAGCAATCGTTTGCATAGAGCCTGATCGTTGGCTCTTTATCGACTCTAGTCTCACTGTGGCTGTTCGGCGGACGGCCTTTCTTGAGCATGCCAGAGGCTCTCTGCTGGCTCTCTTCTGAGCTGGTCTTTTTGAGGAGACTTGGCGTGTCCCTGACCTCATCGTTCCTCGGTTGGAGAAAGCATTAAAAGTTATTTTCGGGGAAAGATCCATGGACAACATTCCGAAGAGCCCGGAAGCCGAACAGTGTTGCTGCTGGTGAGGTAGGCCTTGGAAGTCGGCTTTGCAGCAGGGCTGGTTGCCTTGTTTAGATAGCGAACTTGAAGGGAAACCTCACGACCCTTCGAGGCAGGCCTCATGGCCCTGCATGCGATATTGGTGACCGGGGCTGAACGCCCAGTAGTGGAACTATGCTGGGCTGATAGCCCTGAACGAGAGAGGCAAGAACATCCAAGGCCGTGTTTCCGATTCGAGCCTGGGGCTATTGAACAATTGTCTAAGGGTACGCGACCCTGAAGACCATCAAAGCGCGTAACGGAGGCGGCTAAGTGCCCGACCGGAACGAGACCAACGATTGGGCACCGAGATGATTATACACTCTTGGGTG
The DNA here is from genome assembly GCA_963680785.1 of Diplosoma virens. Classification (NCBI taxonomy): domain Eukaryota; kingdom Metazoa; phylum Chordata; class Ascidiacea; order Aplousobranchia; family Didemnidae; genus Diplosoma; species Diplosoma virens. The sequence continues at coordinate 37,522,035 of OY796882.1, read as the reverse complement.
TTGGTTGTCCTGCGCCTGCTATATGATATAGCGATTTCTCTAGGAAAAACTTATCCTTAACACTAACTAAGTTAAAGACGGGAGTAATATTAACTCGTTTGGTTAGCAAAAAATGTTTTCATAATATTGCTTTATAGTCACAAAAAATTTATCCACAGCATTGATTAGATTAAAACAGGATTAATTTTAACTCTTTTAGTACGTAAGACTTCATTCAAAACAATAATTAAGTTAAAAACGGGAGTAATATTAACTCTTACAGTAAACAACAATTTATAAACAACAATGATTTAAAAATAAATTTAAGACTAGAAACAAATGTGGCATAAAAACGGAAGCAATATTAACTCTTATATTAAGCAACAAATAGTCAATGACATTGACTTGACAATCAAGTGAAGACTATTAAAAAAGTACAAGTACAAACGGGAGTAATATTAACTGTTATAGTAAGCAAAATAGGCCACAACAATGACTGAATAATCAAGTGAAGAATATGAAAGAAGCTTGAGTTTAAGACAGAATTCAATCTATCCACAATCCTAACTTGATAATCAAGTGAAGACTATGAAACAAGCGTGGGATATAGCCGGGACTAATTTGTAATTGTTGGTATTATTTATAGACATTCTGATATATTTCGTTATCTAAGTTTTGCTTAACATGCATTGAAAACACAAAACGTTAGTTGTGTTTTGTTTAACATGGTTTAAAAGAAACCATGTGCTGGTTTTACATTTCTTAAGAAATATCTAATACGCATCAATGTTTTAATGATCAAATGAAATCTATAACAAACGCGGTTTAAAGTCGAGAGTAATGAGAAATTTTATAGTGGGAAAACAATTGGTCCACAACAATGATTTGCCAATCAAATGAAAGCTATAATACAAACATGGTTAAAGAAGTGAGTAAGTTTAACTTTTATAGGAAGCAACAATTGGTCCGTAACAACGACTTGATAATCAAGTCAATACTATGAAACAAACGTGGATTATAAACGTAAAGAATATCACTGTTATATTCATATAATTATGTAATGTAATATAAGTAAGTATGTAACAACAATTTATAAATAAATAAATAAATAAATAAAAAAATAAAAAAATTAAGCAAAAATTTATCGAATACAATAACTGGGTTTAAAACATAAATAATAATAATTCCTTTAGTAACCAACATTTGGTCCATAACAATGATTGGATAATCAAATGAAAACTATGAAACAAGCGTGAGTTAAAGACAAGAGTAATATTAACCATTAAAAAAAAGAAGAATTTATCCACAACAATAACTTAATAATTAAGTGAAAACTATAAAACAAGCGCCGCTTTATAGACGAAAGTAATATTAACTTTTATAATGGGGCAACAATTGGTCCATAACAAAGACTTGCTAATCAAGTGAAGATTGTGAAACAGGTGTAGGTTAAAAAAGGTAGTAATATTAACTCTTATATTAAGGAAGACTTAATACACATCAATGTCTTAATGATCAAGTGAAATCTATAAAACAAACGCGGTTTAAAAATGAGAGTAATGAAAACTTTTATAGTGGGGCAACAAATGGTCCATAACAAGACTTGCTAATCAAATGAAAACCATGAAACAATCATTGTTTAAATATGGGAGTAAGTTTAACTTTTATAGTAAGCAACAATTGGTCCATTACAGTGACTTGATAAGCAAATCAAGACTATGAAACAAATGTGGATTATAAACGAAAAGAATAACATCTAAAGAATTAAGCAAAAACGAGTGGGTTTAAGACATAAACAATAATAACATCTGTAGTAAGCAACATTTTGTCCATAGCAATGACTTGATAATCAAATGAAAACTATGAAACAAGCGTGGGTGTAATATTAACTGTTATAATATTAAGACCGGAGCAATATTAACTGTTATAATAAAGAATTTATCCACAACAATGACTTAATAATCAAGTGAAAACTATAAAACAAGTGCGGCTTATCGACGACAGTAATACTGACTTTTATAGTGCGGCAACAATTGGTCCATAACAATGACTTGCTAATCAAGTGAAAATTATGAAACGGGTGTGGGTTAAAGATGACAGTAACATTAACTCTTAAAACAAGCAGGATTTATCCTTAACAATGACTGGTTTAAGGACGGGCGTAATAATAACCTTTTATAGTAAGTAACGATTGGTCCATAACAATGACTGGATAACACTAGTCTACACAATTTTTGAAACAAAGTAGAAAACAAGTGCCCTTGGCTAACTTTGGGGCGCTGATTTCGAATCTGATGTCCATTATGTCATATCAGCCTTCATTTTTCAGTTATCTTGCACTAACCCCATCCCAGATGGCTCTAAAATGCCGTATAGTAAACACCAAGTTGCTGTTCGGATTTGCAATTTTTTTGAAGCAGCATCCACATACCTGTTGGCAGGTAATGTGTATAACAACATTTCTTTACGAGAATGTAACAGTTTCTTTAAATATGTGCTCTGTGTTTCGATTTGTTTGGCGTTTTCCCAATGTAACATTTTTTGCTTTATTACCGGTATTGTTTTTCTTTCTACGATTTATCGCTCTTTCCAAACAGAATATTACATTGTTATGCTACAAATATCTTCCCGTCTATAAACTAGCAGCTGTGATAAGGAGATACTTTCGAAAATTTTTCAGTCTGCATAGGTTCACTAGAAGTTGGAATGATAGCTTAATTAGATTAGCTTGACTGTATGAGTATGACAATATTGTAGGTGTTAGAGCAGTTTCTCCAGGATTTCACTTGAAACTCACAAGGTGAGGATTTTTATGTTTTTTTAAGGCCATTAAAAACTTTCATTCTAGCGATACTAGTGCTGTGTTAGGTACTGTAGTTAGCAAGTTTTACTGAACTGCAAAATTTAATATCATAAATTTTGTTGTGCAGAAATTTATCAAAAATGCTTATATCTTAATTAGTATTTGAGTAATTCAAAATGTCAACATTGCGGCTTAGAGAGTGTGTAAATGATCCAGACAGTTTCTGCTACATTTGTGGTCGGTTTACAAGGAAAAAAGATAGACGAAATGTAACTCCATTAATAAAAAATGCTTACTACGCTTATTTTGGTGTGAAACTGGGGGACAAAGACAAGACATGGGCCCCACACAAAGTATGTATTAGTTGTATGTCGACATTCAGCTTGTGGATGAAAGGGAAGAAGCATTTCTCATTTGGAGTTCCAATGGTATGGCGAGAGCCTCAAAATCATCTTAGTGACTGTTACTTTTGTGCTGTCAAAACTACCGGTATAACATCTAAAACGAGGTCTTCCGTAGCATATCCCAGTTTGCCATCAGCAATTCAATCAATTCCTCATAGTGATGAAGTACCTAAACCAACATTCCATGGTTTTCATCTCAGTGAAAGTGAATCTATATCTTCAAGTGAGGAAAGTGAACTATGTGAAGATTTCATACTTGTCCATCAAAATGATGAACCGCAACTGTTCACTCAAGCAGAGTTGAATGACTTAGTTAGGAAACTTGATCTTCCAAAAATTTCTGCTGAACTGCAAGGATCACGACTGAAAGAAAAAAACTTGCTGGCTCCTGAAACCAAAGTCATGTTTTATCGTTATAGAGAAAAAGGTCTTATGGAATTTTTCAAAATGGAAGAAAATTTGCTGTTCTGCAATAACATAGAAAAACTAATAACTGCTATGGGGACATCATACACTCCATCAGAATGGAGGCTTTTCCTAGACAGTTCCAAAAGAAGCGTGAAATGTGTTCTGTTACACAATGGCAATAAACTTGCGGCAACAAGGTGGTAACACGAAATAGCCTTGCTTCTTATGCTTGTGGGATAGCAGAGCAAAGCAAGACCACTGGATAAAAAGAGAATGGCCGAGTAGAGAGGTATTTATACTAGGAGAGAACATAAAGAACAATCCATTGGTGAATAGAGAAAAAATATTATTGCCATCACTGCACATCAAATTGGGATTAATAAAACAGTTTGTCAAGGCTTTGGACAAAGAGAGAGAGTGTTTCAAATACCTTTGTACAAAGTTTCCGAGGCTTACTTATGAAAAAATCAAAGCAGGTATTTTTGATAGGTCCCAAATTCGGCTTTTGGCAAAAGACCAGACATTTACTTCCACCATGAAGAAAGCAGAATTAAATGTATGGAAAACATTTTGTGATGAGGTGAAGAACTTCCTGGGAAACATCAAATCCCCGAATTTCAACGAACTTGTAGAAAGCTTATTACAAGCTTTTCATAACTTGCGTTGTAACATGAGTGTTAAATTATATTTCCTGCATAGTCATTTGAGCTAATTTCCAGAAAACTTAGGGGCATTCAGTGAAGAACAGGGTGAAAGGTTTCACCAAGATATTAAAGTGATGGAAAAAAGGTATCAGGGAAAATGGAATGTCAGCATGATAGCGGACTATTGCTGGAATCTGATACGTGAATCTTCGGACTTTCAACACTCTCGTCAATCTAAAAAAGGAAACTATTGCCATAAAATTGTGTTCAGTGTATTTGTATTCTTCTTTGTGCTTAATATATTTCTACAACCACCCTTAGTATGTGATATTGTATGCATATAGCTACACATTAGTTTATGCCTTTCAATGTGTATAGCAAAAATTTTAAATCGTATTTTTTAAAAAATGTGACCCGTTACGGCAAAACTAATAACAGATTTGAAACCAGCGCCCTCAAATTAGCTAGACTGCATACTTTTCATTTTTGTTTCTGAAACTTGATCAAATTTTGTAGACCTGTGTAATCAAATAAAGATTATAAAAAAAAGTTTGGGTTAAAGACCGGAGTAATTAACTCTTACTTTTATAGTAAGGAAGACTTTATCTTAACTCTTATTAACTTTATTAACGTTAATATTAACTCGTAAAAAGGACTTTATACATAACAATGACTAAACAATCAAGTGAAACAAACACGGTTTAAAGACGAGAGTAATATTAACTTTTATTTTAAAAAAATTATTTACAACCACGACTTAATAATGAAGTGAAGAATATGAAAAGAGCCTGGATTAAAGTGGGAGGTAATTTTAATTCTTATTGTAAGCAACAATTGGTTCTTACCAATGACTTGATAATCAAGTCAAGACTATAAAACAAGCGTGGATTATAAGCGGGAGTAATATCAACTACTATATTAAGCAAAAATTCATCCATAACAATAACTGGGCTTAAGACATAATAATAATAATAATAACTACTGTAATAAGCAACATTTGGTCAATAGCAATGACTTGACAATCAATTGAAAAATATGAAAATAGCGTGGGTTAATAAGTTTATATTAGCTGTTACAATAAAGATTAATTTATCCACAACAATAACTTTATAATGAAGTGAAGACTATAAAAGAAGCGCGGTTTATACACGAGAATAATATTAACTTTTATTGGTGAGCAACAATTGGTCCACAACAATGACTTTAAAATCAAATGAAGACTATTAAACAAACATGTTTTAAAGATGAGAGTAAGTTTAACTTTTATAGTAAGCAACAATTGGTCCATAACAAGGACTTGATATGTAAGTGAAGACTATGAAAGAAGCTTGGGATAAAGACGGGATCAATGGAAGAAACGAATTTATCCAGAACAATGAGTTAATATTCAATTGAAACCAATGAAACAAACATGGATAAAAATCGGGAGTAATATTAACTTTTATAATAAGCAACAATTAGACCATAGCAATGACTTGATAATCAAGGGAAGACTATGAAACAAACAAAAGGTTAAAAACGGGAGTAATATTACCTTTTACAGTAAAGAAAACTTATTCAGAACAATGACTTAACAATCTACGAGTAAAAACAATGAAACAAGTGTTGGTTAAAAACGGGAGTAACAATAACTCTTATGGTGAGCAAAATTAGTCTATAACAATGACTTGATAATCAAGTGAAAACCATAAAACAGGCGTGTGTTAAAGACGACAGAAACATTAACTTTAAAATAAGCACGATTTTATGTGTAACAATTACTGGTTTAAGGACGGTTGTATTAATAACTTTTATAACAAGCAACAATTGGTCCATTACAATTAATTGATAATCAAGTGAAGATTATAAAAAAACAAGCGAGTTAAAAACCACAGTCCTATTATCTCTTAAAATAAACAGAATTTTTTCGTTAACAAACTTTGCTCTATGTTAATAACACATTGCGGTTATTGCACTATGTTTAAATTGATTAAAACAGAAATCGTTAATTGTTTTGGGTGTTACATGATTTAAAGATACTTTGTGTTGTGTACGTTTTGCTTAATATGTGTTGAAAAACACAAACCTGTATTGGTGTTGTGCTTAATATAACTGAAAAAAAGCATTGTGCTAGTTTTGCAGTGTTTAACTTGATTTAAATAGCACATTGCACTTATTGAACTATTCTTAGATTGATTAAAAACAGATTATGTTACTTGTTTTGGGTGTTAAATGATTTAATAAACATTCTGCATTGTTTGGCTTTTGTGTTTTCCTAAAAAGCATTGTGCTAGTTTTGAAGTGCTTAACTTGACTCAAATAACACATTGCGCTTTATGCACTATTCTTAGACTGATTAAAAACAGATTGTGCTACTTGTTTTGTGTTTTACATGATTTAAAAGATACATTGCGTTATTTGCGTTTTGTTTAATATGCGTTGTAAAGCACAAAGTGCTCTTGGAGTTGTGCATACTAGAGTTTAAGAAAAGCATTACTCTAGGTTTGCAGTACTAAAGTTGACTCAAATAACATTGCGTTTATTGCACTATGCTTAGATTGATTTAAACAGAAAGCATTAATTGTTTTGTGTGTTAGATGATTTAAGAGATACATTGTGTTATTTGTGTTTTGCTGAACATGCATTGAAAAACACAAAATGCTAGTTGTGTTTGGTTTAACATAGTTCAAATAAAGCATTGCGCTAGTTTTGCATTGCTTAACTTGACTCAAATAACACATTGCCCTTAATGCACTATGCTTACATTGAGTAAAACAAAAAGCCTTAATTGTTGTGTTCCATGATTTAAAATATATAGATTGTGTTGTTTGCATTTTGCTTAACATGCGTTGTAAAAACCAAATTGCTATTGAAGTTTTGGTTACTATAGTTCAAACAAAGCTTTGCACTAAGTTTACACTGCTTAACATGATTCAAATAACACATTGCGTTTATTGCTAAGATTGATAAAAACAAAATGTGTTACTTGTTTTGTGTGCCACATGATTTAAACGACATCCTGTGTTATTTGCAATTTGCTTAACATGCATTGTAAAACACAAAACACTAGTTATGTTTGGTTTAACATAGTTCAAATAAAGCATTGCGCTAGATTTGCACTGTTAACTTTACTCAAATAACACATTGCGCTTAATGCATTATGGTTACATTCAGTAAACCAGAAATCAATAATTGTTTTAAGTGTGTTCCATGATTTAAAAGATACATTGCGTTATTTGCGTTTTGCTTAACATACGTTGAAAAAGTGCTATAGGAGTTGTGCTTACTATAGTTTAAGTAAAGCATTGCGGTAGGTTTGCAGTGCTTAACTTGATTTAAATAACACATTGCGTTCGATGCACTATGCTTAGATTGATTTAAACAGAATTCGTTAATTGTTTTGTGTGTTACATGATTTAAAGATACATAGCGTTATTTGCGTTTTGCTTGACTTGCGTTGAAAAACACAAAACTCTAGTTGTGTTCTGTTTAACATACTTCAAAAAATACATTGCGCTAGTTTTGCGTTTTGCTTAACTTGATTTAAAAAGCACATTGCGCTTAATGCATGATGTTTAGACTCAATAAATGCGGATGACCAATTTTCTTTTCAATAAGTGCAACAAAACCACGGTCTCGTCCAACCATGGCAGCGGCACCATCTGTCGTAACAGCAAATATTTTCTTAATATCAACTTGTATTTTTTCAAAGTGATCAATAAATTTCTCAAGTATGTCTATTCCTTTTGTAGAGCCATACATAGGGCTTCGACAGCACAACTCTTCCTGCTCATCATCGTCAGTACAATATCGCGCGATGATTGCTAAACGAGGAATGTCATTGATATCCACACTTTCATCAAGAGCAACACTAAACGTTTTGACCGACTTCAACGCAACAGCCTGCTGTATTTTTACGTTAGCAGCCATGTCTTCAACACGTCGTTCAACCGTTCGAGAAGACACTGGCAGATTTTTAATCCTTGAGAGAATGACTTTTTTATTTGGCAAATCCTCAAAGAGAACTTCTGAACAATTGACAAATACTTCTTTAATGTAATCCCCATCGGTAAAGGCTTCCCACGCTTGGCAATACATTCCGCAACTTTGTAACTACTTTCCGCAGTTTGATTTGTACAGCGAATGGCTTTTTTAAAAATGCTAACTTGTTTTTCGTAAGTAGAAACTGCCTTTTTAAGAGCTTCATTCTTCTCAAAATCATCTTTGAATGATTTTTGATGTTTGGTTTCAAAATGACATTTAATATTTGAGGTACGGCAAACAACATTTTTACAGCCGAGTGTACATACAGCTTTTTCATTACGACAGACAAACCCAAATCTGTTGTCCATGACTCTTAAAATTGTCTCACATCTGATTTTGATCTTTTGGCTGCTGACATTGTAATTAACATCAAGCTTAAAAACGGAAAAAACGTAAAAAACTTAAATACTGTGCCGGCAAGCAAGCGATCAATAATGACGTGACAATAATGAAAAAATGATAATGACGAAACAATAAAATAAAACACACAAGTATAACCACGTGTTTCGCGCCAAATGTAATTTTTTTAACATTTAAAAACGTGTTTTTGGAAAGTTCACAATGCTGCGTGCCATATAAAATCACTTCTCGTGCCATTATTGGCACGCGTGCCGGGGGTTGCCGACCCCTGGTCTAAGATACCAGACAACGACAGGCATTAAATTTGGTATCTACAAACCAGGTTAGGGTAATTGCTTTACGATTCATTTAATGCTCCTGTAACAATAAAGGTTACAAATTGAGAACCAAAATGTATCATCAATAAAGTGAAGATTGTTTCTAAAAAATCAAATGTTTGAACAGTTTTTTCCTTTCCATATTAAAGTATACATTTTTGCTCCAAGCCCCCACACCCAAATTTATCTTTAGTTGAAGTTTGTTGCTTAGATGTAACTTGATTAAAAAATATTGGGCCTTATTTCCCAGGCTTGATAAATAACAAAAATAATGCAGTTAAAAAAGGACAGTTGGTAACTGTTTATGTGTATGAATATATTTATTAAATTTTAATATTTATAAGTTGTTTTGGTCCATATTTATCAGGGTTGGCAAAATGCTGGGTTTTTTAAAAAAAATCTAGCATTTTTTATTTCATTAAGTTTTTTTTAAAAAAACCCAGCCTGGCGGGTTTTTGGGTTTTTTTTGGGTTTTATTAATTTTTATATTTTATTGTTACTTAAATTGTTTTTGAGACATTTTACTATTAAAAAGAAGTTAAAAAGTGACTAATAAAGTGAGGAATGATAAGTAAATTTAACAAATATTAATACAAATTACAAATAGACTGATATGTTTACTTTTTGACATACTGATATAGCCATTAGCTATAGCCTATATAACAAACAACTATTACCAGTAAATTTATCAAACTTGCATTTGTCCCATTGAATTGTATTGAACATATATTTATAATTCTCATTGTACTGTATATTGAGAAATGGGCATGGTGCACACCAGTTTTTGCCGCATCTAACTAGGAATGATTATAATCAAAGAGCATAGGTAGCTCGATGCCGTTGAATGAGCATTAGGTTAAGAGAGCAAAGGTTTCTGACGGTTTATATTTTTTCCCATTTTAAGACATGTCAAAACTGTCAAGCAGAAATATGACATCAGTGTCCCTGGTAATCTAAATATTAGTGATGTCTTTGTTCCCATGACTTCACCTAAACCGATTATAGGTTAAATAAGAACATTTATTATAACCTACTTATCTAACTAGTGGTAAATGCAGTAAAAATGCTTGTTTGATTTTTGTGTAAAATGGAAATAAATAGAGTTGAATTGAGGCTGTAGTTTTACTTCCACTTTCATGGCTGACATTAACCTTCAACATACCAAGGCTGGCTCACCAACGTTGTTTACCAAGATGGGGTCCTCTGAGGAGCCCATTGTTTTGAATGCTTCAACGGTTTGCTAAGTGTAATAAATTAGTTTAAACTATAGAATTGTGTGTTACTGAAAACTATTTCAATAACACAACCATTTTTGGACATAACACAAATATTTGTGGTACCAATATTTGTTTATTTTTTATTTTCTGTAGAAAAATACCTGTGGAAGAGGAACACAGAGTGACATATAAGAGTGGAGGAAAAAGTACCCAAGTAGATTATGTGATGTGCAGAAGGAGGAACTTGAAGGAACTGTGTGATTGTAAGGTAATATTGAATGAGTGTGTCGCAAACCAGCACCGTATGGTGGTATGCAAAATGGTTCTTATGGTGAAAAAGAAAAAGCAGAGAAAGTAAAGCCAAAGATACGATGGTAAAAACTAAAAGAGATAAGCTGTCAAGAAGCGTTTAGACAAGAGGTGACCAGGATTTTGGGAGGCAAGGATGAGTTACCTGATGAGTGGGACAAAACGGCAGAAATGCTAAGAAAAACAGCTGAAACTGTACTGGGAGTGATATTCGGAAAACGAAAAGGAGACAGGGAGACTTGGTGGTGGAATGAGGAAGTTCAGAAGAGCATAAAAGAAAAGAAAGAGGCAAAGAAAGCATGGGAAAAAATAAGAAATGAAAATACTAAAAAGATATACAAAGAAAAGAAGAGTAAGGCAAAGAAGGCAGTTGCAATGGCAAAGGGACGTGCATATGACAATTTGTATGCTAGATTGAAAACAAAAGAAGGTGAAAAAGAGTTGTACAAATTGGCTAGCCAGAGAAACAGAGCAGGGAAAGATGTACAGCACGTGAGGGTTATAAAGGATGAAAATGGTAATGTGATGGTAAATTCGGAAGCAGTGTTAAAGAGATGGAAGGAGTACTTTGAGAAACTGATGAACGAGGAAAATAACAGAGACCCTAGGACAGAGGAAGCAGAAGTGGTTAACGAAGAGGTAAATTGTGTCTGTAGAGAAGAAGTAAAAAATGCACTAAGAAGGATGAAAAAAGGTAAAGCAGTTGGGCCAGATGAGTTGCCAGTAGAAGTTTAGAAGTGCATGGGAGAGATGGGGATAAAGTTTTTGACCAGACTGTTCAACAGACTATTAATGGGTGAACGGATGCCAGAGGAATGGAGAAGGAGTGTGCTTATCCCAATCTATAAAAACAAAGGGGACGCACAGTGCTATGGAAACTACAAAGGAATAAAGCTAATGAGCCACACAATGAAAGTATGGGAAAAAATTATTGAAACCAGGTTAAGAGATAGAGTGGAGATCAGCAAACAGCAATATGGATTTATGCCAGGAAAGGGAACCACCGATGCCATGTTTGCTCTAAGAATGTTAATGGAAAAGTACAGGGAAGGTCAAAGAGAGCTACATTGTGTATTCGTGGACCTAGAGAAGGCTTACGACAGGGTTCCACGGGAAGAGCTGTGGTACTGTATGAGAAAATCCGGAATAATGGAAAAGCATGTACAATTAGTACAGGATATGTATGAGGGAAGCGAAACAGTGGTGAGGTGTGCAGTAGGAACTACAGAAAGTTTCAAGGTTAAAGTTGGACTGCACCGGGGATCAGCATGAAGTCCATTCCTGTTTGCAGTGATAATGGACAGGCTAACGGATGAAGTAAGGAGAGAACCACCATGGACGATGCTGTTTGCTGATGATATTGTGATTTGTGAAGAGACCAGGGAAGAAGTGGAGCAAAGATTAGAATCCTGGAAGTATGCATTGGAAAGAAGAGGGGTGAAAGTAAGTAGGTCAAAGACCGAATATCTTTGCATAAATGGAGAAAATGATGACGAAACAGTAAAGATGGAGGATACAAAAGTGCCAAGAATAAAAGAATTTAAGTATTTGGGATCAACGGTGCAAGAAAGTGGTGGTTGTGAGAGGGAGGTAAAGAAGAGAGTACAGGCAGGATGGAACGGATGGAGAAGAGTATCAGGAGTAATCTCTGACAGGAGGTTACCAGCTAGAGTAAAAGGAAAAGTGTACAGTTCAATGGTAAGACCAGCAATGGTGTATGGACTTGAGACAGTAGCAGTCACAAAGAAACAAGTAGAAGAGATGGAAGTCTCAGAGATGAAAATGCTGAGGTTTGCTATGGGAGTGACGAGAAAAGACAAGATTAGAAACGAGCACATCAGGAGTACGTTAAGGTTGAGCAGTTAGAATTGAAGATGAGGGAGGGCAGGCTGAGGTGGTATGAACATGTCATGAGGAGAGACCAAGAGTATGTAGGAAGAAAAATGATGGAAATGGAGTTACCAGGAAAGAGGAGAAGAGGGAGACCAAAGAGAAGATTTTTAGATGCAGTAAAGGGAGATATGCAGGAAGTTGGTTTGAAGGAAACGGATGTTGAAGACAGAAAGATGTGGAGAATGATGATACGCTGTGGCCACCCCTGACTAAAGAAAAAGGCCAAAAGGAGAAAAAGAAGTAGAAAAATACAGCCAGCCCAAAACACAATATACTGATGCACCAAAACACTAGCAAAAATGCTACCTACACTCTTCACCATTAGTTAGAATACGATTTTTACAATCAATATAAAAAACCAAGTTCACAGTAGGTGAAACAGATGGCTTTTTTTGACATGACATTGTAACATACCCTGATTTTTACCCCAAGTGTTATTTCATTTTTTTTTTGTATAATGAGGCCCAGAATATTTAAATTAGAATGATATTCAAAATTTTTTTTACAAATGTGATCACATTATATTTATTTTATTCAAATTTATGACACATACAAAGATTAAGAGAAAAATTGCAACAATAGTTAAGGTAGGAGCCAAAAATCTGACCTCTGGGGTCCCTGAGAGACCCCCCTTGGTATGTTAAGGGTTAATTAAGAAAGTCATAATTAACAATTGGTGCATGTTATTCATAGGATATCTTAGTATATACATATGTTTTTTCGATAAACAATTATTAAGCCGTTTAGAACGTCTGTTTTCGTTTCTTGGAATACGAAACAAACGCATACCTGTTTTTGTACTTAAAGTACAATTTGAAGCAACCCATAATTACTCTTAAATCTTTTAGTACAGTACTTATAAGTTTTTAAACTTGAACATTTTTTTTCAATTTTCAAAACTTTAGAAAGTTATTTCAGTTTTTTTGGTACTAACTTTTTGGCAAAAAAATTAGAAAAAAACCTTTTAAAAGACTAACATTTTAAAAATTATTATTTCAAAGATTCAAGTTTCATATCAGCATCATTTTTTTTATATTTGGTAACTCATCTTTTCAGATGGCATTGCTAAAATGGTAATCGAAGTCATTTTTTGGGGTCCCTGATTTTGCCTCAGATCATTCTTTTTTCTTTAATCTAAAGCATAACAAAGTAGGGGCAATATGTTTTTTGAATCAAATTAAACACTGCAAAATTAACGCAATAAACACTACTAGCGTTGTGTTTTTCTAAACCAGGGGTCACTAACCTTTTTGAGGCCGAGGGCTACTTCATGAGCATGGAGTCACATGAAGGGCACACGACCTGTTTGCTACAAACTTCTTAAATAACAAAACTGCATGGATATTAAATGTTATAATGGTGATATTAAAATAGCAGTAATTATAACGCTGTGAAATTATTTCTCACATATCAATAATAATTGTTTTCCACAATTATCAGTCATTTACACAGCAATAATAAAAAATAGAAAAACATGTTTCAACATTAAACATTTATTTACTCAAACATTTGAAGTGCTGTATTTGTAATACAAATGCAACATTTTTTAAAGCAAAGAGACATCACTTATTTCCATTAACAAGCTCACAAATGCTTTCTGAACATTTAACATTATGTGCAATATTTCTGATGAATATTGCTGCTCTTTAAACAATGAAAAGAATGTCTGATTCGTCAGATCATTTCTATGAAAGTGGGAGGCCTGGCACTGCATGCTGCTCACCAGTGCATTATAATCTGGTGAATAATTTGACACAGCAATTCGCAGTGAATCTTGTAAATGTGCATCAGTCAGGCGTGTTCTGTGTTTGTTCTTGATAAAGTTCATATTGGAAAAGGATGATTCACACAGATATGTTGAACCAAAAAAACAATTTTCATAGCTGCTGTGCACACACCACTGTACTTCTCTTTGTCCACAAGGCACCAAAAGTTTGGTGCAGACTGATGAGCTTTAAGGTTTATGTCATTTTGCAGCGTTAAGATTTCCATCTCTACATCAGTAGCGCTCAAACTGAACAAATCACTGAGCTGCTGAGCAGTGGAAGTTACGTTTACGTACATGAAAGGATTTGTAACAAATGACACGAATGGCTCAAGCTTCTCAAAGTCACAAAACCTGTCTTCAAATTCCTGTCCTAATCTGTTTATGACTTTTGAGTACTTTGTTATAACTTCATCCAAAGCTGCAGATGCAGAAACATTGTTTTTTAACACTGCCTGCACAGAAAAAAAATGCAGGATTTTTTCTTTTCCACCTGCGCAGAGAAAATGTTCATCTTAGCTTTAAATGCGTTTACTGCACTGATCATGTGAGCAACAGTTTTGTCTTACCTTGCAGTTCCCGATTCAGATGGTTCAGCTTCTCAGTCAAATAAGTTAAAAATGCGAGGTCAAGTAACCACTCTGGTTCCTCAACTCTTTGACTTCACTCAGAAGTGACAAAAAACGCTTTAGATTCCGTCCCCTGCTGAGCCATCTTATTTCTGTGTGTAATAGCAAGTCACCGTATTCAGCGGACAGCTCATCCAGCAGCATCTTAAACATTCTGTGTTGTTTTGCTTTGGAGCGGATGCTGTTTATGATCCTTACGACAGGAGTTATCACGTGATCAAAGCCGGTGACTTTCGCATAAATCGCCTGTTGATGAATGATTCAGTGGTAGTGCAGAAACGTTGGGAAGTCTGAATCATTCCTGCATTGTGCAATGAATCCCGCATGCCGACCCGTCATGGCTGGTGCCCCATCTGTTGTTATTGATGCCAACTTATTTAATGGCACCTTTTTCTCGACGAAGAAGTTTTTGACAGCTGTGTATATGTCAACTCCCCGCGTTGTTGCTTTCAGTGGCAGGAGTGTCAGCAGTTCTTCTTTTGTAGAAAAATCATCAAACACCATTCGGATGAATATCATCAGCTGAGCCGTGCTTGCGCTGTCTACTGACTCGTCACATTGGATACTGAAACACCTGCACGCAGCAAGATCCCGGTCCACCTGCCCTGTCAAGTTCTCAGACAAAGATGACACTCGTCTTGCCATCGTACTTGCTCCAAGCTGAACATCGGAGAACGCAGAGATGACTTCAGGACCATGTTTTTTATCTTTGAATAATGTATTAGTAACGACATCATAGTTTTTTTAAAAACCTCCCCATCCGAAAAGGTTTTCTTGTTCTTTATCAAAAAATGCGCAGCTCTAAACAAGGCTTCAGTGGCATTCTGTGATTTTTTCATCGGCTTCGTGAAAAAAGTCCGCTGTTTGTCTAAAGATGCCTTTAATCCATGAGCTTTTTCTGTCCGTAATGCGCTGCCAGGTGGATAGTTGACATCAAAGTTTCTGTGACAGGTTTTGAAGTGCCTTTCCACATTGTGCCGCTTTGGTACTGCAACAGTCGTCCCGCAAATAAGGCACAGATATTTATCTTTAAAGAACGTAAAAAAGAACTCTTCTTCCGAACCATCGTTAAAAACGTATGTCCTTTTTCGCTGTTCTGCCATGATTTTTAGGGCAAAAGCACAAGCAAGCTAACTCTTCGTC
Source organism: Diplosoma virens (assembly GCA_963680785.1). Lineage (NCBI taxonomy): Eukaryota > Metazoa > Chordata > Ascidiacea > Aplousobranchia > Didemnidae > Diplosoma > Diplosoma virens. The sequence goes on along the minus strand of OY796882.1, from coordinate 37,506,141 downwards.
ACTTTGCGTGGTCAATGGGTCAGGAAAAAGCGAGGCGGCACCGCAGGACTGACCTTTGACTTAGAAAGACGCGAGTTTGGTATCAAATATTTCTTATTAAATTTTTAAATTATTTCTATTTGATAATTTTTATTTTATATAACAATAAAAATAGCACAATGTGAGCACTAATTAAAAATATATGTATAACATTCATATTGAATTGAAATATGAGCCGTGCTTGTAGAGTCTATTTGAATAAGCTTGTATAGGTACCGTAGTGATAACCCAACAAAAAATAACTAGTTTTACATACACAATTTATTTTACAAATTATCACTTAAACTGCAATTTAAAGTTAGGCTATTCCTACACTGGTTGTCCCAGCTAAAAGAACACAAATCGTTAATACTATTTAAACACGACAACGCCGGTTTAACTAACTCTCACAATATACCCAGCTACCTGCGCAGTCAGCGGTCACTACTAAATATAGCCAACGCATGTTCCGAGCAACGAGGAGAGCCTACACGTGGCCGTAAACTATAGCGTCATATAAAGGAGAGTGAAATTATCTTCGCGCGTGGCCCTAAACTATGACATCATAGAAAGGAGAGAGAAATTATCTTGGCGCCAGAGAAAAGAAAGAATTTGCTTATGTAACTGTGCTATTTTTGGCGCATGTTTCGCGGGCGCCTTAAAGGGGTCCTGGGGGCGCCTTGTCGCCCGCGAGCACTGCGTTGGTGACCCCTGAGCTAGACTAACCTACTAAAAAGAAAAAAGCTTGCAAAAATCCCAAAAATTTATTTTACCAAAATAATCAATCCTAACTAAATTTTTTAAATTAGGCTTATTATAACATTTTGAAATAATTATAAAAAAGTACGATGTGATACTTAAAATTTCAATTTTTTCTTAGAATGAATTGTATTTCTTTTTATTATATGAAAAGTTCATTTCCAAAATTGTTTAAAAAGTCCAGTGAATTTTGAAAACATTCGTTGTTGCTAAGATGGAAAATTTGGTTTGTGATCCTTTGACGTAATGAATGCTTTTTGTTCGGCTGCTTGTTTAATTCTGTCATCCAGTTTAAGTTGTTCTGCAATGTGTTTGGCCTCCATGTTTATTATTCTTGCTGTGTCTTTACTGATTTTTTGATATGTGGTGGTGATGTTGTCGTGCAGTAATTTTTTATAATCTTTGAGTTTGACCTTATAAAGATTAGTGTTTTATCAGCAGGGACGTACAGAGCTGTGGATTTGTTGAGAGCATTAGTGTCCTTTGCCAGCTGGGCTTGGAAAAAAATTCAAAACTCGTCTGAATTTTACTGAGCGGGCCATTTCATACAAATCAGACTCAAATCCAGTAAGATCGCTGCATTGTGGACTGGTTTCTTTCTGATTTAAAGGCGTAAGTGTTTCTGTTGTCTTCGGTTACGTCACTGTCTGACTGGTTGTCAAATTAAAAACTTTCCATCTTAGGCGTCTGCTAAAGCTGTTGAGGTTATCCAGCAGACATTTGAGGTAGTGCTGGTTTCCTGGTATTGAGATGTTTTTCAATGAATATTCTAAATTCAATGAATATCCTAAATGTACATGTCATGAGGAGAGACCAAGTGTATGTAAGAAGAAAGATGATGGAAATAAGGTTACCGGGAAAAAGAGGGAGACCAAAGAGAAGATTTTTAGATGTAGTAAAAAAAGATATGGGGGAAGTTGGTGTGAAGGAGACGGATGTTGAAGACAGAAAGATGTGGAGAATACGTTGTAACATACGCTGTGGCCACCCCTGACTAAAGGGAAAGGCCGAAAGGAGAAAAAGAAGAAAATAACATTATGTGTTATTTGCGTTTTGGTTCTTCTTCTCCTTTCAGCCTTTCCCTTCAGTCAGGGGTGGCCACAGCGTATCATCATTCTCCACATCTTTCTGTCTTCAACATCCGTTTCCTTCAAACCAACTTCCTGCATATCTTCCTTTACTGCATCTAAAAATCTTCTCTTTGGTCTCCCTCTTCTCCTCTTTCTCCCTCTTCCTGGTAACTCCATTTCCATCATTTTTCTTCCTACATACTCTTGGTCTCTCCTCATGACATGTCCATACCACCTCAGCCTGCCCTCCCTCATCTTCATTCCTAACTGTTCAACCTTAACAGTACTCCTGATGTGCTCGTTTCTAATCTTGTCTTTTCTCGTCACTCCCATAGCAAACCTCAGCATTTTCATCTCTGAGACTTCCATCTCTTCTACTTGTTTCTTTGTGACTGCTACTGTCTCAAGTCCATACACCATTGCTGGTCTTACCATTGAACTGTACACTTTTCCTTTTACTCTAGCTGGTAACCTCCTGTCGCAGATTACTCCTGATACTCTTCTCCATCCGTTCCATCCTGCCTGTACTCTCTTCTTTACCTCCCTCTCACAACCACCACTTTCTTGCACTGTTGATCCCAAATACTTAAATTCTTTTATTCTTGGCACTTTTGCATCCTCCATCTTTACTGTTTCGTCATCATTTCCTCCATTTATGCAAAGATATTCGGTCTTTGACCTACTTACTTTCACCCCTCTTCTTTCCAATGCATACTTCCAGGATTCTAATCTTTGCTCCACTTCTTCCCTGGTCTCTTCACAAATCACAATATCATCAGCAAACAGCATCGTCCATGGTGGTTCTCTCCTTACTTCATCCGTTTTATTTTCGTGCAGTAATTGTTATTTGCGTTTTGGTTAACATGCGTTAAAAAACACAACATGCAAATTGTGTTTTGTTTTACATAGTTCAAAAAATACGTTGTGCTACTTTTGCTTAACTTAATTTAAAACAACATATTTTGCTTATTGCATTATGCTTAGATTCATTGAAACAAAAATGCATTAATTGTTTTTTTGTTTTACATGATTTAAAAAACACATTGCATTATTTGTGTTTTGCTTAACATGCGTTAAAAAATACAAAACGCTAGTTGTATTGTGTTTCATATAATTCAAAGACAAATTTGTGTTGGTTTCACACTGCTTAGCTTTATTTAAAAAACAAATGACATTTATTGCACTATGCTTAGACTCATTCAAAACAGAAAGCGTTAGTTGTTTTGTATTTTACATGATTCAAACGACACTTTGCATTATTTGTGTTTTGCTTAACATGTGTTGAAAAACACAAAACCCTAGTTGAGTTTTGTTTAACATAGTTCAAAAAAACACTGTGCTAGTTTTTCAGTACTTAACGTAACTTAAAAAGCACATTGTGCTTATTGCACTATGCTTAGATTCATTAAAACAGAATGGCGTTAATTGTTTTGTGTTTTATGTGATTTAGAAAGCACATTGCGTTATTTGCACTTTGTTTAACATAGTTAAAAAAAACACAGAACGCTAGTTGTATTTTGTTTAACATAGTTCAAAACAAACCATGCGCTGGTTTTACATTTGTTAAATTGATTAAAAAAACACTGCTTATTGCACTATGCTTGGTTACATTAAAACAGAAAGGCGTTAGTTGTTTTGTGTTTTACATGATTTAAAAAACATAATTGCGTTATTTGGGTTTTGCTTAACATGCGTTAAAAACACAAATCGTTAGTTGTGTTTAGTTTAACATAGTTTAAAAGAAAGCATGCGCTGGTTTTACATTTCTTAAGAAATATCTAATACGCATAAATGTCATAATGATCAAATGAAATCTATAAAACAAACGCGGTTTAAAGACGAGAGTAATGAGAAATTTTATAGTGGGGAAACAATTGGTCCACAACAATGATTTGCTAATCAAATGAAAGCTATAATACAATCATAGTTTAAAGATGGGAGTAAGTTTAACTTTTATAGGAAGCAACAATTGGTCCATTACAATGACAATCAAGTCAAGACTATGAAACAAACGTGGATTATAAACGTAAAGTATATCAACTGTTATGTTAATATAATTATGTAATGTAATATAAGTAAGTATGTCACAACAATTTATAAATAAATATATAAAATAATAAAATTAAGCAAAAATTTATCAAATACAATGACTGGGTTTAAAACATAAATAATAATAATTCCTGTAGTAAGCAACATTTATTTGATAGCAATGACTAGATAATCAAATGAAAACTATAAAACAAGCGTGAGTTAAAGACTGGAGTAATATTAACCATTATAATAAAGAATTTATCCACAACAATGACTTAATAATTAAGTGAAAACTATAAAACAAGCGCCGCTTATAGACGAGAGTAATATTAACTTTTATAGTGGGGCAACAATTGGTCCATAACAAAGACTTGCTAATCAAGTGAAGATTGTGAAACAGGCATGGGATAAAGAGATAAGTAATATTAACTCTTATATTAAGAAAGATTTAATACACATCAATGTCTTAATGATCAAGTGAAATCTATAAAACAAACGCAATTTAAAGACGAGAGTAATAAAAACTTTTATAGTGGGACAACAAATGGTCCATAACAAGACTTGCTAATCAAATGAAAACCATCAAACAATCATGATTTAAATATGGTAGTAAGTTTAACTTTTATAGTAAGCAACAATTGGTCTATTACAATGTTCAGCAATTTAAGACTATTATAAAACAAACGTGGATTATAAACGAAAAGAATATCATCTAAAGAATTAAGCAAAAATTTATCCACAACAATGAGTGGGTTTAAGACATAAATAATAATAATATCTGTAGTAAGCAATATTTGATCGATAGCTATGACATGATAATCAATTGAAAACTGTGAAACAAGCGTGGGTTAATAACTGGAGTTTATATTAACTGTTACAATAAAGATTAATTTATCCACAACAATGACTTGATAATCAAGTGAAGATTACAAAACAAGCGCAGTTTATACACGAGAATAATATTAACTTTTATTGGTGAGCAACAATTGGTCTACAACAACGACTTGAAAATCAAATGAAGACTATCAAACAAACATGTTTTAAAAATGAGAGTAATTTTAATTTTTATAGTAAGCAACAATTGGTCCATTGCAATGACTTGATAAGCAAGTGAAGACTATGAAACAAACGTAAATAAAAACAAGAATATTATTAACTTTTATATTAGGCAACAATTGGTCCATAACAAGGACTTGATATATAAGTGAAAACTATGAAAGAAGCTTGCGATAAAGACTGGAGTAATGAAAGATACAGATTTAAACAGAATTCGTTAATTGTTTTGTGTGTTACATGATTTAAAAATACATAGCGTTATTTGCATTTTGCTTGACTTACGTTGAAAAACACAAAACTCTAGTTGCGTTTTGTTTAACATAGTTCAAAAAATACATTGCGCTGGTTTTGCATTTTGCTTAACTTGATTTAAATAACACATTGGTTTAAGGCACTCTGCTTAGACTCAATAAAACAAAATGCGCTAACTGCTTTGTATGTTATATGATTTAAAAAATACGTTTCGCTATTTGCGTTTTGCCTAATATGCGTTGTAAATCACAAAACGCTAATTAAGTTCTGTTTAATATAGTTCATATAAAGCATTGCGCTAGTTTCGCAGTGCCTAACTTGATTCAAATAACACATTGCGATTAATGCATTATGCTTAGATTGATTTAAACAGAATGCATAATTGTTTGTGTGCTACATGATTTCAAAAACATTGATCGTTATTAGCGTTTTGCTTAACATGCGTTGAAAAACACAAAACGTTTTGTGCTTTGTTTAAGATAGTTCAAATAAAGCATTGCGCTAGGTTTGCAGTGCTTAACTTGATTTAAATAGCACATTGCGCTTTATTGCATTATGCTTAGATTGATTAAAGGAAAATGCATTAAATGTTTTGTGTGTTAGATGATTTAAAAACTACATTGCGTTATTTGTGTTTTGCTTAACATGCGTTTAGAAACACAAATGCTAGTTGTGTTTATTTTAACATAGAATTAGAAGGAATAGAATTGGGGGAGCCTTGTCAACTTTTCAAATTAAATTAAAGAAACAGAACATTGTGCACTAAAGTTGACTGTTTTTTATTTGAGCGCAAGCTTTTGTGGGCTACTGCCCACTTCTTTGCCCATTGCACTTGACGAAGCGGACAGTAGCCCACGAAAGCTTGTGCTCAAATAAAAAACAGTCAACTTTAGTGCACAATGTTCTGTTTCTCTTATTTATTTTAACATAGTTGAAAAAAAGTATTGCGCTTGTTTTGCAGTGTTTAATTTGATTCGAAGAACATATTACCCCTATTTTGTTATGCTTAGATTAATGAAAACAGAATGGCCTGAGGCAAAATCTTAATCAGGGACCCCAAAAAATGACTTTGATTACCATTTTAGCAATGTCATCTACAAAGATGTGCTACCAAATATAGAAAAAAATTGATGCTGATATGAAACTGGAAATACAGTAACTAAAATCAATATCAGACACAGATATTTATCATGGTTGGTGGGTTTGCAAACCAAAACCATAGTTAATATAATAGTTAAAATAAAGTGAAAACCTTTTTTTTCTCTACACTTTCTTCGTCCTCTTTTCCTTTTTAATTGTTTTGCATATCCGTCATTCTTTAAAGAAAGGGAAGGATCACTTTTAAACTAAATTCCTCCAGTTCACATGCTTATAACTAAAACTTTATCTTTTTACTTGAAAAAGTCTTGGACAGACTTGAATTCAGTAATGGGATTCAGGGTGCTTGCACCGTTTTGCGTGAACACGTTCTTGGAATGTCATAACATTCATGTAGCGAGCAATTATTTAACGTAATCTCTGTACTTTTATGTTTCTGTTAATGAAAGAACCTATTGCTCGTAAAGTTCTATACCAGAGGTTCCCAACTGGGGGTACAAAATTAGATGTTAAGGGGTACGAAGATCATTGGCTACAGAGCAGCTATTTGAACGGTTTCGTTGAAGAATTTACTTTTGTTTTGAAAAAACGATTATCTCGCTTGAAAAAGTATGCTGGAAAGTATGAAAAATGTTTTTGATACATGCATTAAAATGGTTAATTTCATTAGAAAGCAAGATACAAATCACAGAATTTTCCAATATTTTTGTGACGAAATGAGCAATGAATATTGCATTTTGCTGTACCACACTGATGTACAGTGGCTTTTTCGAGGCCTAGTAATGACACGTATTTTCGAACTTCGAGAAACAATCAAGTTGTTTTTGCCATACAAAAACTGTGATTTGGTGGGCTCTCTGAAAGCAATGAAATTATTCAACGTGTGGCCTATATTGCTGATGTTATGTATCACCTAAATGAGTTAAACTTCAAGGACAATATATGAACCTGATTACAGCTTGTGAAAAACTTAAAGCTTTCAAACTAAATTACCCTGTGGTTAAGCCGATTTGCAAAAAATAACCTTGCTAATTTTCCTTCTCTTAAGAGAATTGCAAAAAATTGTCTTCTACAAAATGTCAAGCATAATATTATTGCTCCTTTGATGGATACTTTTCAGATAGTGAATTAAATGCAGCTCAGCAATGGATCATAAACCCATTTCTATTCGATTTGACAACAATGTTTGATTATGATAATTTGAAGGAAGATCTCATTGAAATAAAAAGTTGCCAAAAATTCTAACTGCTTTTCGAAAAATCAAAGTTAGACAATTTTTGATGTGTTGTAATGGAAGCTTTTCCAAACCTAGCTAAGAAAACCATGAGAATGACAATTCCTTTTTTAACAAATTATTTTTGGTGAAAGTGAATTTTCGGCAATAATGTATATCAAAAATAAGCACAGGAACCGTTTGCAATTGTAAGAGGACTTACAGGCTACTTCAAGCAAAACTGAACCATCACTTGAAAGATTATAGTGATGACGAACCAAGAACAAAAGTCTCATTATACTGCGTAATAAAACTGAGAATGAATTTTATTTTAAAAAATAAAATCTGAACTGTGCTGCTACTTTAACCCGTATCTTATTTAAAATCTACGCATAACTCAAGGTAGTGTATCTAAAAAAGGATAAATTATTATTCTAAAGATTAAAGGGGTACAAGAAAAACCCAAACCAAAAAAGAGGGTACGGACAGCAAAAAAGGTTGGAAACCCCTGTTCTATACTATAAGGAAAACAAACTGTTCTTTTTAAGTTTTTGAATCCCATCACTGCTTGAACTCGTTTTTTTTACAAAAAAACTAGGACTCAACTCAAGTCCTCGAATCAATAATTGTTGACTTGAAGTAGTTTTTGTGTGCATAGAAGCCTAAGCTAGGCTCTATGCAATGTATAGAAACGATTTGAGGAAAACAGTTTTATAAATTCAAATTTCTTCAACTACCATTCAAGCTTTAATAGTTTTATACTAAAATTATATTATTTTTGGTAGCGTTGGACTTGAAATCGGTTCGACCTTTTTGAAAAGAACTTGAACTAGGTTTGAGTTTAAAAGTTTAAAGTTTTTGGACTGCTTTTATGTATGTATGTATGTATGTATGTATGTATGTATGTGTTTTTATTTCTCAGCCGCAACAGCACAAACCAGAGCACAAAAACACAATAAAAGCTAAAAAGAAAGGAAGCAGTAAAAACGATATACGTTGTAGGACATGCGAACAATACATTGTATAGATACAACAAAATCATTATAATTAGCATGCTCACTGCATCTTAAAAGCCATATAACACAAACAAACAAACAAACAAACTTGAAAGGGAGAAATCAGAAGAACGAGCTTCTAAGACTTGTGGTGAATATTTATGCAAAACCATCAAGTACTTGTAAAGCCTCAAGTAAAAATTATTTTTATCATATGCAAATTCTAAAATTATTGTATGAGTAAGTCAAAATAAATACAAATGGAATTATAGTTTGGGTCATAATAACAAATTTTTAAATATGATTAGCAGACTAGCAACTTTTGATGAAAGGTCTGATATAATCGATAGATTTTACGATCTAACGCTTACGCTACACAATCTTCGTTCTTTTAACTGGAATAATATGACACAATGTAACTGCATTACAAATGCAGACAGCAAGTAGTCTATTCAAAAGTTATTGGAATTTTGAGTAATTAAAATACACAAATAAAATATTTAATATTAATAAACATAATTTAGTAATGTAGCAAACAATAAAATAGTTTGCTGAAATGGAATTGCAAGGTTATATAGTTTTAGGATTGCAAAGGTTTAGTTAAAAAAATTTTGTAATCGCAGAACGGAATGAGTTTAATGATTTAGAATCTTGTCGAAAATTAATAGTGGTTTTGGCAAGCAGTTCTAAATTACAGTCATATATCTATTAAATTACAAGCGGACAGCAATATCTTGGCATCTCCAGAAGCAGGTCGAGGTAATTGCCTACCCTATGTATTAGCGCCTCCATCGCTTTCCTGCGAGTCAGGAGGATAAATATAGAGATAAAATAATTAATAAATAAAATAATCTAGCAGCAATATCTTGGCATCTCCAGAAGCAGGTCGAGGTAATTGCCTACCCTATGTATTAGCGCCTCCATCGCTTTCCTGCGAGTCAGGAGGATAAATATAGAGATAAAATAATTAATAAATAAAATAATATAAATAAATGGAATATCATCCAAATATCTTGTCGAAGATTAGATGGAATAGCATCCAAATAATTGGTCCTTTATATCTCATAGCTTGCTTTGTAATATGCACTCTACAAAACTATGGATAAAGTAAAGATTGTGACCTGGTATTTTTTGTAATTTTAAACGCAGTTTTAAAAAAGTAGTCAAATGGCAAAGATAGTAGTTTATTTATAAATTTATATACACAAAAGTGGCTATCTCTATGTCCCTAATTTGACGTATTGTCAGTAGATTGTTATCTTTCATGATGTATGAGACCGTCTGCCTCTTGCCGACATTAAATATAGAGTGCATCAATTTGTTCACTGCACATTGGATCTTGTTAATTATGGTTTCGTTGCCAAAACACCATGAAGTAATGCAGTATAAAATATGGCTTTTAACCAGTGTGTGATATAAAAGCAACAAAGTCTTACGATCAAGAAAAGGTTTAATTTATTTAATGCAATAAATACTAGACCTAATTGTTTTTAGCAAATATTCCATGTGTGGCTTCCAAAATAAATGCTCATGAATAACAACGCCAAGGAATTTTGTGTCACAAACACTTTGTAATGCGTGGTTATTTCGAATAATATTTAATTGTTTAGTGCTTTGTTTACAACGAGGGTTTGGAAAATTATATAGTTAGTTTTGGTAATGTTTAATGATAATTTATTAGCAATTAGCCATTTTTTAACATTTTTTAATTGAGTGTTTGCTGTCAAAGTTAATTCAGACAAACATTTATGTTAAAAAAATATAGTGGTGTCATCTGCAAACATTTTAAAAATCATTTAGATAAATTAAAAATAATAGAGGGCCAAGTATAGAGCCTTTAGCATGCACACAGTCTATTAGAACTATATTTTTTTAATTTTTTCGCCACTACATAACAGACATTTAGGCCACAGTCGTGATAGTCTCCAAAAATAATAAATTTGTTAAATTATATTTTAATAGAACTAAAAATTGAACTGACTAAATAAGTAGGTTACTACCAAAGACAAAAACCTGATATTTTTAAGCAGAAAATACAAAATTTGCACTTATTACATAACAACAAAAACATCTTATATTATTATATATACGTAAAGCAATAACAATTAAGCCGCCCGAGCAAAATGATGATAAAATCTCAAGATTTATGCTCATTCCACAATGTACAACAAGTTCTTCAGTTTTAAGTCAGTTTCACTTCAGTTTCAGATGATACCACTTATCTTTTTATAGTACAACAAGTTCTATCATAAGAATTGCAAAATCTTTAGACTAAAACATTACTATAGAGAAGCTTTAGCTTTGGTTTTTGTTGAGACAAAAAAGATTAAGAAATGCTTGTAATAGGAACCTTTGTGCAATATGAATGCCTTAATTTTGCAAAAAAAAATTTGAATAAGATTTGAACAAAGTTCCTATAAACAATGAGTTATAACTAGAAAAACGACGCCATATTGTGTCTATCGAGATGATCTTCTACGCGTAAGTACAATACATATCAGAAAAGGAATTCTGATGTAACGTAGAATATGGCTTTAAATTAAAAAAAGCAACAAAAATTTGGTTGTAAAAATCTTGAAATTATCTGATTACTGTATAGGAATTTATTAATAATTTTTAAAATGTTAGTCTTTTAAAAGATTTTTTTCTAATTTTTTTGCCGAAAAAGTTATTAAGGCAAAGTGGGGCGTGTTGTCACAGTTTTAGGATTTTTAACATTGTGCTTTTACTGGTTGATATAGCAATGATTTTGCCATAGCGTTTTATTCTTGCGTATGTACCCTTTGTAATGTCAGCAAAATAATTTCTCAATTCCAAACAGCTTTTTAGAAAAATAAAGTTAAAAAAAAATTTTTTTTGTGACAATTCGCCCCATGCCGGGGCGAGTCGTCACAAAGCAAGGGGCGTGTTGTCACATAATATTTTCTGCCTTTTAAGAGATTTAATAAAACAAAACTACAATATTTTAAACGAAATATTATTGAAAGCATTAAATTAACCAATACTAACAAGCCATAAATCAAATATTGTCCCTTTGAAACGAATTATGTATATAACAAGCGTTTTTGCAAAAATGTTGATCTTTATTCAACGTTGTAATGTTGAAGACGTTCGCAATCGAATTTAAACTGTTCAGCACTTCTTAAAGTAGTTCCACATTTCGGTTGTGGTAGAAGAAAAATCACATCTTCTATTCCATGTGTAGCAGTGTCTTCAACATCAGGAAAACGAAACGTGTTTCCTTTTGTGCGGAATTTCATTCGAGTCATAAATGTATGAATTTCTTTTTCTTTTTTATCCACTTCCATCACTTGACCAATATAAAAATTTTCTGTCGATTTGGTAGTAAATCGGACCAGGATATAATCATCTACCTTCACATCACTTGTTTGCAGTTGTTTGGAAAATGAAGACACTTCGGAGTTGTCAGATTGCTCGGCACTGACATCTGATTCATCGTCACACATGGCTGCCAAAGGAATATCATCATCGCAACTGTCACTATCATTGGTTGAAAGTTTTTTCGCCATAACTTGCGTTTTTGAATGGAATTGTATCTTTCGTTTACGAGTGACAACAGGAACACAGCGCTTCGATAATTTTATTTTTTTCTGCAGCAGCCAATTTTTTACTGGTGTGTCAGTGAATATCGCAGACTTTGCTTTAAACCGTGGACGTGACGTCGAAGGTCTATTCTCCAAATGGCCCAATGGTCGTATACTTTCAGTGCTAATATCGAGACAAGATGGATCATCATCATCCAAACTTTGCTTCTCATGCGGTGCTGTCGGAATGTCCTGTTGCACAAGTCGACTTGCAATATCAGTTTGTATATTGGAATTGGAGTTGTTTTGCATCGTAGCTGCATCCTGTGGTTGGATAATTTCTTCTGAGGAAAACGGTCTAAAAGTTGCATAGTTTTGCAGATATTCGTCAGGGGTAATTGCGTTTCGGTCAAATGGATAGATGCCAGTTTTTCGAAACTCAGCCACAATATTTGATGGAGTGAAAGCTAATGGATATGCGTAGGACACAATAGACGGAATAACATGAATTGACATAGATCTACCTGGGTTTTTTCGCATCCAGGAATCCATTTTCTGGTTTTTGTATGTTTTAAGGGGTCCAAATACAGATACATCCAAGGGATGCAGCCGATGTGAACAGTGTGGTGGAAAACTTAGCAATGTAATGTGGTGCTCTTTAGCAAAATCAATAACAGACAAATCAACGTGAGAAGAACAGTTATCAAGAATAAGCAAAAGCGGTTGAATTGCAGATGGTTTTGCATATTTCACGAAATGCTGCATCCACATTAAAAATGTATCAATATTTTGCCATCCTGTTTGGGACTTATGACCAGTGGCAATACTTTCTGGAGGAGCTGTCAGTAGCCAGCTTTGCTGCGTTTTTACTCGGGGAAACACAAAAAATGGGGGAATTGTGTTGCCTAAAGCATTTGCAGCACAACACAACGTTACTAACTTCCCGCGTTCCTGTGAAACAGCTGAACCCACGTGTTTAGATCCTTTTTCAGCTACAACTTTTTGAGTAGTTTGAACAGTTGTTAATCCAGTCTCGTTGACAATCCATATTTCACTTGGTCCATAATTATGTCGATTTAGCACTTCTTGCAAATTATCCATAAAAATGTTTACATTGTGAGGATTAAAATTGGCCATTCTTTGTATAAACGTTGCTCTAGGCATTCTTAAAGATAGGTCTGTGCGTCTCTTCATAAAACTCTTCAGCCAGTTTTCACCAGCAAGCTCTTTGGTTGTCCAAGACTCGGGCACTCGCACATTGTGTGCAACCGCAAGTCGATATGCCAGTTGTCGTAAATCGAAGTAAGTAATGCCATAAAATATTTTGGAAGCCTTTTTAGCATACTCTGTTAAATTTTCTTCCAAGTTTGCAGGGAGAATTTTTCCTGGCATGCCGTATCTGACAGTAAAATTTTGTTTTGATTTTTTTACTTTAAGGTATCGACTAAGTGTTCGATAGTTGATACCAAATTTCTTCTCTGCTTCACGTAAGCTATGGCCATCTGTCAAAAACTTCATGGCAGCATGTACAGCTGTGTCACTGTAGGAAGCTCTATTTGTTTTACGAATATAATTACGCACCATTTATAAGTTTCTGTGAATAAATTATACCTGAAATTGAAAACATAAATTATCACTTGCAGGGGCGAGTTGTCACAGGTGTGACAACTCGCCCCAACCTATCCATTTTAATACAATGGTAAATGGCGACTGCTAGAAGCATGCTATTAGTGGCTAGACTTTTAGCTAAACTCTTAATCTACTAAGCTATAAAACTGACATTAAACTTCTGTCCATGCTGCTTTTATCTAGATAAAACTCAATTTCCAAACGTTAGCAAAATATACATCACGTGCAAATTTTATGATGATTTTTCAGTTTAGCACTGAAGCTGTGTGACTTTTTTGCAAACAGAAACTTAAAATGAAGATGGCGGGAAAAGATGCTACTGCAACAAAAATAGTCTCCAAACAGTTAGTTAAAGTAGGAAAAAACTTGCTGTGACTACACGCCCCATGTGACAACTCGCCCCACTTTGCCTTACTAGAAAAAATAAAATAACTTTCTAATGTTTTGAGAATTGAAAAAAAATGTTTAAGTTTAGAAACTTATAAGTACCGTCCTAAAAGATTTAAGAGTAATTATGGGTTGGTGTAGTGCTTCGAATTGCACTTTAAGTACAAAAAAAGGTATGCGTTTGTTTCGTTTTTCAAGAAACAAAGACAGATGTTCTAAATGGCTTATTAATTGTTTATCGAAAATTTAATAAGACGGAAATGAGTTTCCTAATTCTCTTGATTATGAAATTCTTGAACGTTACATAACAATGCGTGTAAATATTTATGCTCAGAAATAATTTTGATAACTTCTGTACAGTATGCAAGTAAGATAGCTGCTTAAAGTTTTGTTAAGAAAGTTTAATGTTTTATTTTCATATTGCTTTACACTTAAACTGTATCTTTTGTGAGAAATTGCTGAAAATGCATTGGTTATTGTTTTTGCTTTTACTTAGTTGTAAATGGCTGTAGTATTTTGTAAAGTTTTTAATCATTTGATTTTTAAATTAAATATTTTTTCTTAAACTGTATTATATATTATGTAGAGTAAGCTGTAAAATTCCCAACTCGTCCAGTTACAATTACATAAAAAGATAAGAGTTTTAAAACCAAAAAGGAATTTTGGTTTTTGAAAGTTTATTAAAGATAGCAAAAAAAGGTCTTAACTATTGTTTCAAATCAAAGACCGACCACTACTTTTTGATGTCATTTCTATTTTGAATGTCTATAATCATGGTTACCATTTCATGCTTCTAAGATTTGTATTTATTTTTATGAAAATTGTTTTAAAGAATTCACTCATGTTTATTACCAATTAACTATATACATTGATGGCTTTAATAGGGTGCCAACAGAGCAGCTGCACTGAGTCCCTTCTAAAATACCTCAAAAAGTGTCCCCCCCTACATAAGATATTGCTCTATTATTTCATAGTAGCACCAGAATGTCAATGGCATGTCTAAAATAAAAAATTTTTTTAGAGATTATTTTGTTTTAAGACACTAAGTGGTCCCTTCAGAAACAATGATTTTTATCAAAGAACACATTGATTTGGAACACTTAACAGTGGTGCCCCTTAAAATAAAGACCTTTTTTTCGAGTTAACTTTTTTTGATTCACCAAAAAATGAAAAAAAGGTCCTATATATTCTTCATTTTATTTAAAGATCACAAGAACACTTAACAGTGGGCCTCCCTAAATTGAAGAGCTTTTTTTTAGTGGTGACTTTGTTCTGATACATTAAAAAGTGGCTCCCTCTATGACAATGACTTTTTGGATCAGGTCTAATAACTGCCCAGTCGGGCAGATATTAGACCTGATCCGACTTTTTTTTAAATTGCTTTGCCTTCAAACACTAACATTCTTGCATCAGGCCTCCCTTTCTGTAAGGCCATCACTGACTATTTGTCTGTCTAAAATACCAGACAACAACAGGCATTAAATTTGATATCTATGAACCAGGTTAGGGTGAATTGCTTTACAATTCATTTAATGCTCCTGTAACAACAAAGGTTACAAATTGAGGACCTAAATGTATCATAAATAAAGTGAAGATTGCATTTGAAAAATCAAATGTTTGAAAAGCTTTTTCCTTTCCATATTAAAGTATACATTTTTGCTCCAAGCCCCTACACCCAAATTTATCTTTAGTTGAAGTTTGTTGCTTAGATGTAACTTGATTAAAAAATATTGTGCCTTATTTCCCAGGCTTGATAAATAACAAAAATAATGCAGTTAAAAAAAGGACAGTTGGTAACTGTTTATGTATATGAATATTATCATATATTTATTGAATTTTAATATTTATAAGCTGTTTTGGTCCATATTTATCAGGGTTGGCAAATTGCTAGGTTTTTTTTGAAAAAACCCAGCCCGGCAGGTTTTATTGGGTTTTAATAATTTTTATATTTTAATGTTACTTAAATTGTTTTTGAGACATTTTACTATTAAAAAGATGCTATAAAAGTAACTAATAAAGTGAGGAATGATAAGTAAATTTAAACAAATATTAATACAAATTACAAATAGACTGATATGTTTACTTTTTGACATACTGACATAGCCATTAGCTATAGCCTATATAACAAACAACTGTTACCAGAAATTCATCAAACTTGCATTCAGATTTGTCCCATTGAATTGTATTGAACATATATTTATAATTCTCATTGTACTGTATATTGAGAAATGGGCATGGTGCACACCAGTTTTTGCCGCATCTAACTAGGAATGATTATAATCAAAGAGCATAGGTAGCTCGATGCCGTTGGATGAGCATTAGGTTAAGAGAGCAAAGGTTTCTGACGGTTTATATTTTTTCCCATTTTAAGACATGTCAAAACTGTCAAGCAGAAATAGTGACATCAGTGTCACTAGCAATCTAAATATTACTGATGTCTTTGTTCCCATGACTTCACCTAAATTGTTTATAGGTTAAATAAGAACATTTATTATAACCTACTTATCTAACTAGTGGTAAATGCAGTAAAATTGCTTGTTTGATTTTTGTGTAAAATGGAAATAAATTTATAAAATTTAAATGATGCTGTAGTTTTATTTCCACTCTCTTGACTGACATTATTTATGATGATCATATTTATCAATTGTTAGCATGTTCTTCATAGGATATGTAAGTATATACAGATATTTTTCCACTATTACAAGGTAATATGTTCAGTAATACTATTACTATTGCAGTGTTTTTGCGAGCTACTTTAGTCTTCTATCAATCAATTTTAATCATGTGTCATTCAAGTTTAGTCACTATTAATCAAATTTAGTTCTGTGTCGACCAATTTTAGTCATGTGCTGATCAAATTCAATCTTGTGTCGATCAATTTTAATTTTGTACCGACCAAAAATAGTTGTGTCGACAAACTTTATTTTTATTGGTAAATACATGTAAACAATTTTGAGATATAATTTTTACTATAAGATTTTTTTGTTAATTAAAGTTTTACAACTACTGCATTTTCAAAACAAATATTGTAAGAACATCATAATTTTGTAGAATATCTCAAAGAATTTATAAGGTTTTTTTGATCTAATTTGTTGTTTTTGCAATCAAAATCGATTTGAAAAAACTTTTATATAGATACAGTATCTTTGTATAGGGTTTCCCAATAGGGTCTATATATATATATATATATATATAAATAATATGGGGTCTCTGTATTAGGTCTTCATAATCTATAGTCTCTATAATATAGTCTCCATAATGTATATATGGATAGGTACATATACCTATCGCTGATCCTATATGGAGACCCAATATTATGAGAACTATAGTTTGAGGACCATATTATGGCGACCTAATACTGTATCTATTATAAAGACTTATGATTTAAAAATACCCAAAAAAACTCACTTGAGACAAGGTTTCAATTGGGTTTTTAATGCCAACCATGAGTAAAATGCTTGGTTTGATTTTTGTGTAAAATGGAAATAAATTGACGAAATGAATTGAGGCTGTAGTTTTATTTCCACTCTCTTGACTGACATTATTTATGACAATCATATTTATCAATTGGTAGCAATTTATTCATAAGATATGTAAGTATATACAGATATTTTTTCACTATTACAAGATAATATGTTCAGTAATACTATTACTATTAATATAATTGATATAAAATGCTTTAAATATCTTAAAAAATAAAAAATTAAAAAAAAACATTTGAAGCTGGGTTTTATTGGTTTTTTTTAAATGGGTTTTTTCGGGTTTTATTGGGCGAGGTTTTTAATGCAAACCTTGATATTTATGAGCTTGAGATGGCAAGGCTTCATTCACTTTAAAGTTAAACATTATTTGTCTACTTTATATTTTTTCTTTTATGCATTTGTTATAAGTTTCCAAATCTACTTTTTAATTTGTGTTATTGTTGCATGTATTTGTAAAGTTTGACATTTCAGGTGCTTAATTAAGGCTTTTAAAAAATCTTAGTTAATTTTCTTTATATGTTTTAAGAGATCGCTGAGGTTCCAAATTTTGTTATTGTTTTTTATGATATAATTGCTTTGCAGTAAGTCAAGATAAGGTTATTTAAATTATCAAATACTAAATTTGAAATTTTGTTTTAATGGAATTGTTTTACCTTTTAATGAATAGAACGTGTAAGTTTTTAAAATCTTTTAACATTTTAATTTCTACTTTGCTATCAAATATTCTTGTTTTTGCTAACCACTAAATGAGTGGCCAGTAGTTAAACAAGAATAAAAAGAAATAGCATAGCCTCAGTTTTAAATCTTGGACAATAAACTTGAACCAGTAAAATGATTTATATGTTAAAATGCATAAGAACAGCAATTATCTAAAGTAGTTACGACCAGGGGTGGTTGGGATAACTGATTTTTTCAAATAAATTTTAAAAAAATACGCTAATCTTGTACTTTAGCACAGTAAATAAATTCACGAATGCTTTTCATTCTAGGCAATAATTACCACAGGGGGCATCCGGGTTAGTTTCACTATGGGTAATCCCATTTTTTACTAACCCTGGTAAACTAACGTGGATCCGGATACCCCCTGTGGTTATTATTGCTTAGAATGAATGATGAATTAATTTACCACACTTTACAGGATTACCAAAAATACAATCTTTATTTACCAAAAATACAATACAGGATTACCAAAAATACAATCTTGCAATAAATCTTGCAATAAAAAGTTTATCGAAGTTAAGCTCATAATTGGATGTAGTTTATTCTTATACCCAAGGTATCAGTGACTAAAATAAACTAAATACTTGTAGGTCAAAACATAGAGATCAGTGACTAAAATAATCTAAATATTTGCAGTCAAAGTTGCAATTCTTTTAAAAGCTGGCCAAGTTGTATTTAGCTTTTTATCTTTTTATCATCTTCTATGAGCTGTTGTTGAAAGTCTCAGGACTTAATCCATCTCAGGATTTTGGGTTGTGTGACCCAACAGTTGATTGAAACAACACTTGGTCTAATTTATGAATCTAATTTACAGTAACAAAGGGATTGTATAATTGCAAAAGCATACAAAAGTAAATCTTTTTTTATTAACTGTCATTTCAATCAAATGTCGGTTCGATCAACTGTTGTTTCGATCAAGTGTCATTTTGATCAACTGTCATTTGATCAAGTGTTGTTTCATCAACTGGCATAGCACCTATGGGTTAAGATGCTTCTTAAACCTGTAATAGAAAAAATAAAGCAGCAATGTCTTTAGTTTGATAACATGGGAAACCTTGCTAGCTGTATTAGATTGTGATACAAAGCTACAATAGAAATATTTAGACCTACTCTAAAATGAGAATTTGCTTTTGATATTGCTTTTTAAAAGAGATAAAGCTCTTGTTTTTTCTTATTGTTGGTGGTATTTTATTCCAAATTAATGGGCCTCTATAGCTTAAAGGTTGTATATTTAGGTCTATTGTACAAAATAGGGGAAACAAATTTGATTTACTCTTAGTTTGGCAAGATTCTTTGCTACTTAAAAGTAATGTATTTTTATTTAACATCTCTTCAAAGGCTTCAGGTAAATGTTTATTACAATATTTATACATGAAATAAGCTATTTCAAAAACTATGACAAAGAGACATATTGTCATGGTGGTAGACAGTTTTGTTTCAGATATCATTTCTGAAAGTTTTTATTTAAATTATGCGTGTTTAAATGAAGTATGAAAAAATCTTTACATTTGGCTTACTTGTCATGAAAATCTTGTGCTGATAATTAACAACCTTCCATTTCAGGAAAGCGTTTATCTATTATATTTAACCCTTTGCGGTCCAATTAATTTTACCGAATTTTGCTTATGTGGTCCAAATCTTTTTAATTGAGAAACTAATCATGCGTATTTGTGCATATAATCATCCCTGGGATAGGGTTTTGCTGTAGCGACTGCATACTCATAATCATCCCAGGGATGAAATTGAACTGAATTACATAAATTTATTTATCATCCCTGGGATGAGGTTGGACCGCAAAGGGTTAATGTAGACTGGTTTGAATCATTAGATGTTAGTTCATTAGAGAGTCCAATGTTGGTTAGATTTTGTTAGGGAAAATAGTTTTTATAGCAGTTATAGCAACAGTATGATTGGCTAGATTTACGAAGTTTGTCAGATCTATTAATGTTAATTTAGTAGATTTAAAATGTGTCCAGGCCTGACATACATCACAACAAATAGATTTTTGATTAACTTTAAAAGATTTATTACATTTATTACTGGGATATTTTCACAGGTATTATGTGTCAGATTGTGTCACTATCTATACCAGTGCTTTCCAAACTTTTTGTGTAAGTGACACACTTTTAAACCAGAAATAAATTGGCGACAGCTCTTAATTTAATTTTAGTCAAAAAGCTTTTACTGCAAATTCTCAACATACAATTTTAATGAGATATATGAGCTTGCTTACAAACACCTTAAAAATAATAAAGGAAAAATTTGTTATTATCATCTTTAGTAACCATGGTTTTTATCATCTTTTCACCTTTAATATGCACAAAAATTGAACCTGTTAAGGACCATGTGGTTTAAACTTGAAATTCTTGTTGAGCCACCATTAAAAAATAAAGTCTTTTTCTTGTAAGTGACTCTGTTATAAACAATCCAGAACCAACAAGTTTGAATTTTGATGAGTAGATATAGTTTTGTACAGAACAACACACAAACTTAATTATAATAGGAGGGTAAACTTAGTTCCAGCTCTGTCCTGTCTACTTCTGTTTGAAGCTGGCAGGCAATGGACAATATCAATATCTTGTTTTTGGATGACATCTGTTAATGGCCGTTTAAGTTTGATGTTCAATATATTAATCACTTTTTTTAGAAACTCATTATAGTTTTCATTATTTGCAATGTCACTTCTATGGAAAATGAGGCAGTTAGACCTTTGGTATTGTTCTAAATCATCCAAATGCAGTTCTAAGTTTTGTATGTTTCTTTTTAGGCCTTGAATTTTCCACTCAATACATGCTATTGATTTGGATAAGAAGTTGAATTGGGCTAATTGGTAATTTCCAGTTATTTTACCATCTTAGCAAAGTGAATTTAATTCACAATGTAAACAACAGATTTAATTCACAATACATCAACAGATGGAAATCAGCTTGATATATTTTTTTGTTATCTTTTTATGTCATGAAGGGTATTTGTGACTTCCCTTAGTTGTTCAGAAAGTGCTTCCATTTTTTGTATTAGCGACAATCAAGTTTTTGCAATTATTGGGGTTTGATTAACAACAATATATATTACATATATATATAAGACCTCATTAAATTCTACCAACACCTAAACCATGTCCTTATTCAAATAGAATCTGTTCAAATAGAATTAAGTGATAGAGTTGTGCCCTGTTGAGCTGTGTTTGGTGTAAAAAGTATGTTGGTAGTTTTGTCTGTGTTTATATGGAGATTATTAGTAGTGGGTTATTCATAGATTTTATGAAGATATGGTTGAATGAATTTTTGGGCCTTACAGTGTTTGGTGTAAGATGCAGTGATTGTTATGTCATCATCAGCATATGTTGTAATTTGTATGTTATTTGGGGGAAGTGGAATGTTAGAAGTACAAATGTTGAATAATGTTGGAGATAAAACTCCACCTTGTGGTACTCCAATGATTTGTTTTGAGTTGTTTTAAGTTTTGAGAGTGTGCCATTGTATTGAGTGCATGCTTGTTGTTCTTTTATGTAGTTTTTGCTATGAACGTGATGATGATGATGTTGGGAGTGTTTGTTAGTATAAGTTTGTGTATGTTCACTGCATCAAAGCAGTGTGTGTTAAGTGTTTATGTTTGAATCCATGTTGATGAGAATTACGTAATTAAAATGCTTTGTTGTTTTTTTTATTATGTATGGTAATAGTGTTTTCTCTAGTGTTTTGGCAATGCTTGACAGAAATGATATGTTTTGGTTGTTTGTGCCAATGTTGTGGTCTTTGTTTGGTTTTAGAATGGAAATGATTGTGACACCTTTCCAAAGATGTCAAATGTGTTAGTATTGAGGGCAATGTTGTACATATTTGTAAGGTATCTGATGGCAAGTGGCCCTAGATGTTTGAGATGTCTGATGTTTATGCCACCAGGTCCAGTGTAATTGTTGTTTGTACTGTTTAAGATGGCTAATTGCACTTGTGTAATGGTAAATCATATTTTCTTGATCGGAACGGTCTTCAGTGTATGGTCTATGTGCCTGTTGATTTTGTTTGTGCTATATGGAGTGACGTTGTGTATTGTTTATTAAAAGCTTTTGCTTTGTCTATGTCAGTGATGGTTATTTTAGTTTGGAAACAAATGCTTCTGTTTTGTTGTGCAGGTGGCTTTTTGTTGGTGATCAATTTTGTCAAGATGTTGTTTCAGGTGTCTGTTTCATGTTCATGTACTGTATTGGTTTGTTTATGTGATTGTTAAAAGTAATGATTTATGGGTCTGATCTGTTTTGTTGGTGATGATGGAATAAGCTTGTTGATATGTATGGGTAAGTGAATGTGATTTGTGCTGTTGTGATTTCCTTTAGGAATAAAGAGTCTGTCAGCATCCAAAGTTGCCTTGATAAGGTGTTTGCTTGCCTGATGAACATTTGTGCTGTGGAGTCTGTAGAAGATGAGATTCTAAACATGTTGTTTAAATGAAATCCAATCGGCCTTTTGGTAGTTTGTTATTATTTTAGTGAAGTGAAAGCAAGTTTTTTTTTTATTTTTATTTTAATCTCTATATTTATCCTCCTGACTCACAGGAAAGCGATGAAAGCGCTAACACATAGGGGTAGGCATAGGCAATTACCCTGACCTGCTTCTGGGGATGCCAAGATATTACTGTCTGCTTGTAATTTAATAGAGATATGATTTACATTTAGAAATGCAAGACCACCAAGCAGGGTAAAGTGCCATAAAGTATCTTTCCCAAGGACACAACGGAACGGCGCAAGTAGATTTTGAACTGAGACCGTGTTGGTTACGAGCCTGGCACTTTAACCACTCAACCACGCTGCCGACAAATTTGTTTGGTCTTGTGATGTTTATTAAGGGTGGTGAGTAAATGTCAGGGAGTGGATGGTCTGCCAACTAGTGCAATCATGCAAGTCTGCTAAAGCAGTAGTTATGTCTGGTGAAGTAGGTTGTTGTAATCTGGTTGATCTAGTAAATCTGCTGAAACAAACGATGTTAAAATTTTGCATTGATATTTGTTACTTTAATACCAGGATGTGATGACGCAGTGTTACTTTAATATCATCGATGTCGGTGGAGATTGATCCAAAAGCGTGTATCTCAGTCGCTCGTGAACAATCGTGGCAAGGCCATGCTTCCTGCTTAAAGAAGACCCAGCTAGTTGGTAGTTTGGTATTATCAACTTCTCTGCATCAGTGCAGTGGGTCTCCTGCAGTAGGATGATGAGTGCCTCAGACTGCATAGCGAGGTGATGAAGAACGTTCATCTTGCTTGCAGTGATTCCTTCGATGTTCAGCTGAAGAATAGTGGGTTTTTGGAACTTGTTGGCAATGTGCCCTGAAAAGGGCAGTTTTATCCTAACATTGCCCCGTCCTGAAAAGGACGTTTGCCGATTGGCAGACGCACACTGAACATCAAAATGGATGGATACCCTTCCGTTTTGGTAGGTTCGGTTTTGGTCTGTCATTTTTGAAAATCAATGAACAGACTTACTCACGGCCCAGGCTGCGTGAAGGCACCTACCATCTGGGCCAATCTTTTTTGATTGTAAGAATGTATAAATTTTGCTATTTCCAATTCATAAATATCACTGATTTTTAATATATTCATTGATTTATATAAGGTAGTCATTTCAACATGATCTTTCAGACATTTGAAATTTATAAGTCGAATAAATTTTTGAATTATTTGTAATTGATGGATTAAAGTAGAATTTGTACTACCCCATGCAACAATTTTATATTTTTTATGAGGATAAACAAAACTATAATGAAGGTTGATTAAAGTAGTTTGGGGAATAAAATGTTTTACCTTAGACAAAGCCCAGGAAGCGTTAAGAGAGTTTATTGCTAAAAAGTGATCATGCCATTATTATACCTAAATATTTAGCAGATAGTGAAGAAGGGATCTTAAAGGCATCAACCTTTACAATAAAATTATTGAAAGCACTTCCATTATTCTTGTGATGAGGTGTAACAATAATGTAAAAAGACTTGGAACAGTTTAAAGATAATTGATTAAATTTCATCCAATTGTTTACAATTTCGAGTTCATGATTTACTTCAGATTCAAGGTTATTTATAGAAATTGCACAAATGCGCATCGGTTGTAATTGAGTACGAATGTGCATTGCTTAATTTATAATAAATAAACAAATGAAAAAAAATGAAGTAAAACTAAAAATATGTTAAGGAACAATGCAAAAACCTAAAAATAGTCTAAGAATATCAATATCATAATTCTGTGAAATAATATAATATTAACTAATATGTACTGCTTTTAGGTTACATAAACTTTCTTCAACTTTATTGCTAAATCAATTTGTTTGAAATTACGTTTCAACTTCTTGTTATTTTCTTGTGCCGCATGACAAGAGCAACTAACTTGCTGAAAACTAATGAAGTCAGAGCTACTTTAGTAATTGTACAGAGCAATATCCACATTTGTAATTATTTAAAACTTTAAACAATGAATGCGCACACACGTTAACGATTTGCAATAAACAATGTTTCTACAGAAAAATGATAATTTTTACTTTTTTTGCTTTGAAAGATTTAAGTTTAATAATGAATTTAACTAAGTTTTTTGCTTGGAAAAATATAAAAGCATGCTTAAGGGGAAAAATAGAAGGCTTAAATAAAGAAGCTGACTATTATTAGGCTTACCTTACGTCCCGTTTTAGCTGGGCAGTCCCGTTTATTAGGCCTTGTCAGAGTGTTTTGCTCGGTTGATCAAAATGTCCTGGTTTAACCAATTTTAAGTGAAGACCTTTTTGTTTTAAAGATCACTATGATTTTAAGACAAAAAGTAGGAAATCTGAGACTGATTTCAAGTGAGGACCTTTTTTTTTATAGAGAACACTGACAAATTTTTTTCTTTTATAGAGCGTCCTGGTTTGGCACTTTGTAAATATGGTAAACCTAACTATTATTATATTTAAGAGGCTGACTTTATAATGGTAAGTTTTGGTTGACAATATTTAGAATCAAGTAGCCTACATATGGAGGATATGACTATATTTACGGCTTTGTTTGACCTACATCCAGGTACATCCTGGTTTGATCATATGATTTTCGAACAAACGGGTATTTGGAAATAAACATAATTGTTTATTAAAAAGGCATTTGAAAAGAAAAAGTTTTTTGGTCATATGACTTTTCCTAAAATAAATACTCAGGGCTTAGGCAACTACTTCTTTTCAACATCAGCAAGTGTTTAAGTCGGATTCGAACTACAAATTTTCTGTGCATTTACCACATTCAAAATAATTATATATGTATTACTTCAAAATAATTACAAAATATTAACATTTATGCAAATTAACTTGCTGTTGATAGTACTTTGTATCTTAATTTCTTTGGATTTCTTTGAAAATATGAACATTCATACAAGATGATGCGCAAACATGCAAAATGTGCGCAGCGCGTAGTTTTGTTGGATGTATATAACTTGGAAACGTGAAAACAATTCAAGTTAATTTTTTATATGAGAAACTCCTAGTAATAAATGAACAAAGTTTTGCAAAAAAAATTATTAATTCTATGTTTAATATGTTTTAGTTATAACTCTTTACAAAGTTTCCTGTGCATTCGTACAATGCCTATATGTGTTTACTTTTTAAAATTAACACAGTATCATCTGCAAATAAACTGACACGAAATTTAATATGTAGAGGTAAATCATTAATATACATGGAAAAAATAAAGGCCCTAATATAGAGCTTCGGGGTACACCACAATAAATTGGATTCACTTTTGAGTCAATATCATTGCATTGAGTATATTGGTTATGATATTTCAAATAATATGAAAAAAGTGATTGCATTTTGGCTTGAATGCAATAGCTATTGATTTTATTAATTAGAATTTTATGATTGACAATGTCAATAGATTTTGATAGGTCTGAAAAGATGCAACAAGTAAAATATTCTTCATTGAAATATGTTTTGAAGATCAATTATGGCCATCTCAGTTGAGTAGCCTTTTCTCAACCCAAATTGTTGACTAGAAATAATCGTGAGGGAGAAAAAATAATTTTCAATTTGAACATATGAAAGTGTTTCAAAAATTTTGGCTATTGGCGATAAAATTGATATAAGCCTATAATAACATATAGGCCTACATACATATGTATATAGGCAATCTAAATCTTTTTCATTGATTGTAATTTCAAGGTGAGAATGAAAAAGATCTATAGCCATTTTATCAGTAATTTTATTTTCTAGTGAAGTCAAGCTAAGAATCAACAAACAGTTTCTTCTAGGGCAATGGCTTCCAACTGGTATGTTGCAGCACTCTAATGTGCCATGAGAGGTCTCTAAATGTGTTGTAAAAGATTTTGGAAAAAAATTATTGAGGGACGTCAATTTTTGCAGTTTTTGTACATGAGATTCAGAGGGAAAGAGAGAGCATGAGTTCAAGCAGAGACTTTTTTTTCCGAGATGACCATGATTTTGAGAGGAAAATTGAAAAATGATTGACAAAGTTTCAGTAATGTCCTTTTTATTTTTAACCAATATAATGGTTGTGCTGCAAAAATTTAAATAGCTGAAGTGTGTTGCCATATACAAAAAGATTGGAAGCCATTGTTCTTGAGTATTGTTGTTGATTATTCAATGTTATATCCAAATTGTCTTTTTGACTGGTCAAGTTACAGTTTTCCTTTTTTATTTGTAAAGTTTTGTTTTTAAATTCAACAGCCAGTGAATCACAAACAATTTACATAAGAGAATCATTATTTAATATTGATTCACTCATTTAGAGACAATTATTTCCAGAAATTCTATGTCACACTTAAAACTTAAAAGTTTTCAACCAGAATAGATCTGACAATATCTGTAACAGCTTCATGTTCATTTTCTTGCTTGCTGGATGTAGATTTGTTGACAGATTTTCCCCAGTCATTATATTGTAGTAACTTCTTCTTTTGGTTTTTCCCTTTAATCAGGGGTAGCCAAAGTGTATCATCCTTCTCCAAACCGTCATGTCTTCAACGTCCATCTCCTTCACATCAACTTCCCCATATCTTGTTTCACAACATCTAAAAATCTTCACTTTGGTCTCCCTCTTTACCTCTTTTCTGGTAACTCCATTTCCATCATCTTTCTTCCTACATACTTTTATTCTCTCGTCATTATATGTCCATATCACCTCAGCCTGCCCTCCTCATCTTCATTCCTAACTGTTCTACCTTAACTGTACCCCTGATGTACTCATTTCTAATTATATTTTTTTAATTGAATTTATTTAAAAAAACAATTTCTGTGTGCTTATGATTACACTTTTCATTGATATTTAAAAACAGTGCTTGAAATGGAAAGATAATTTTGTTTACATATTAAAAGTCTTAATTGTTATTGCATGAATCAACATGCCAATTTACAAGCCATATATAATTGTACAGGGTTGGGAAGCAAAATTGTCTGGCCAGATAATAAAAAATCTAATTTAGTATAACTTTTGTATTTTCAAAAATTTTGGTTTGAAATTTAGGTAAACACATGGAGTAGGCATTTCAAACATTTTCGTTTGATTTGCTTTTGTTTGCCACAATGCATGACCTGATACAGTATCTGAAAGTGGTGCAGGTCCTTCTGATATCCCCTTTGGCAAAATCATTTCATTCCCTGGCAATTGCAGTCTTCAGTGAGTCCAAAGTGTCATGGGAGTTGTGATTGGTTTTACTATTGATAGCGCACCACCAGAAATAATCCAGAGGTTTGAAATCATATGAACTCAGAAGCCAAAAGTCTTTAGACCAGAAGCTTGCCATATTGGTAATGCAGAACTTTTTCGCTGTTTTAGATGTATGGGCAGGAGCTCCATTTTGTTGTCACACATAACTGTTGTCAGGGTAAGTGGCCTTTAGCTATGGCGTACTGTGTATGTCAGAACGTAGTATGGTACACATGAAATCTGATTTTCTGATCAGGTTTGAAGAAATATGGGGCCATCTTACTGCTATCTGATCCTAAGTCTCCCAGAACAATAACCTGAGCTGGATTCTTTGTTCTAAAAACACTTTTGACATTTTTGTTGGTGTAATTCAGCGGTCATTCTTTCTTTTATAAACTTGTCCACCATGAATATTTTCTTATTACTTATTGAAGAAAGAGAAAATTTTTTTGCACCTATCAAAGTTTTTTTGCTTTATGCTCTTGGTGAAAAGATGTTGTGGCTGCCTGAAAAAAGAGTTAAGGCCCAAGCACAGGTTGACAGCAGTTCTTATGGTCTTTAGATCTAGATTTAAATTCTTAGCGTGTCTTTTCATGCTAATTGTAGGATCCTCTGTGATTTTCGTTGAGAGTCTTGAGGAAGACCTTGCTTCTCTTCCTGTGGTGGCCCCCACTGTCAGGAGATCTCTTTGTATCTCTATCAAATTTTTTGGCATGCTGGATGTGCTGCACAGTTTCCTCAGTCACACCAACGATCTTGGCAATTTCCTTCTGGGGTGTATGTGCATTTAAGAGATCAATAATGTTTGACGTTGTTATCATTTGAAGTATTGAAAATTGTTTTTAGTCAATGGTATTTTTAACTGTCTTTTTTTATAGAAAATGTGTCAAAGAATGAAAAATTGTTGAAGGCAAGTATAGAAGGATGAAAGCCACTTTTTCACAAAATAATTGGAACAGAGGTATCTTTATTAGGTGACATAATCCTAGGTTTTGCTAATTTTGTTTCATAGTACTGATTATTTATGGTAAAGTAATTATAAACTCTAATAATGCTATTTGCTTAAATATTCAGTTATTTTACTTTTAAGAATTGTAGATTTAAGTTGGTTTCTATTTACTGCTAATATTGACAATTTTTTAACTGCTAATACGATCATTCCCATTTTTTATAAATCAGGACAATGGATAAAGTTGTGTTATCCTGTTTGTTATTATGTCAACTGTATATTTTGGTATGCCCATCATACTAAGCAACTGCTGTAACGTACAAAGTAGTCAATGATCATACTGTTGCACCTTAAAATTGATAACCTAAACGCGTCTTTGTACAGCTTTGTAGAACTATTAAAAGTGTTTAATTTATTTCCCGAATTCCAGTGTAAAAAGCGAAAATATTGTTCCATGTAAATCGAAACACTATCTTAACAGCTTTACAAAATTACGTCATTCATAGTATTTGTTTAAAAAAAGAAAAAGCTTATTGTTTACATATCTTGATCTGCTCTTTGTGGAATCTTTAACAATAGGACACTTTTCAGTAGAATTTTTTTAAGACAAGTACATATTGGAAATTTTTCTAATATTAACAAATCATGTACTTTGTTTTACTTTGGAAGCTACTGTTTGATAGCAGATTTTATGAGTGTAATGCCATAAAGTTCATGTAGTTTTGCTAAAAAAATTGCAATAAATTTTTTTACTTTTCTCTAGTTTCATTTTTTATTGTTTAAACAGGTTTCAAGAAAGACAACCAAGATGTTGTCATCGTCGTTTGGAAGGGCCTCCACTTCTGATCAGACATAAACAGTTATCCTTTTACTACCAGGCTGCTGTACTGCCCAGATCATATCCTGGCTTTCTTTGTTAAGCCAGCATTGAGTTTCATCATCCAAAGATGTCAGACCTCGAATCCTTGTCAAAAATGCCTTGTTATTAAAAATTCAAACGACTTACCCAAAGTGCTTTATAATAAAGATTTTTGGCTCTACTTTTTGGCTTTTTGTGTTGTTTTTGTTTATCAAATAATTCTAATACTATAAAAATTGATAGCATTCAGGCACTATCAAAATGTGCAATAAATACCAGGTTAAATAAATCATGCATTGACCAATCATCTTGCAGTTCTAGCATTTTAAATGAGATGTGACTAGTAAGTTTAATATTATTTATATTCAACTGTTTCAAGCTGAGTTTGGAATGTTTAAATGAAGTAATTTATTGCAGCACTAGGTTTTTGACACTATTTTTTATATATTTATTGATGCAATTATTATTAAGTTATTGTTCTTTGTTTGTATTATATAAACATTTCTTGTTACAGTTTTTAAAATCATCTTTATCATAGTTATTGTTATTTTTTATCAAAAGCAAGCGCCTGAGTTATTATTTAAATTGATATACAGATTTTACTTTTAAATTATTAATTACTTATCAATGTTGGTCGAAAACATGCAGAAGCAATTGGAACAAGTTGAGAAAAAGAATGATGACTTGGAACAATATAGCAGATCAAATTGTCTTATTATTCATAAATGTAAAGATGTTCCTAAAACAGGGAAGTACCTTGAATGTGAAAATTATATTTGTGATAAATTAAATGACAGTTTACCACTTGATAGTCCTTTACAGGTAAATGACGTAGACATAGCCCATCCACTTCCTTTAAAAAAGAAGTTTCTCCAATAATAATCAAGTTTCTGCGTCAAACCCAAAGAAATGAAATATATGCCAAAAAGAAAGCAGTTAAAGGAAAAGGGATGGTGATAACAGAGTCCCTGACAAAGCGTCACTTACAACTTCTTGAAGCTGCCTGAGATGCCTTTGGATGGAAATCTGTTTGGTCCATGATGGGTGACATATATGCATTTGTTGGAGGAAAAAAACAGGTGGTTAAAAACATCAATGATATTGCTAAACTAAAGCATGCATCAGTCGGCTACTCTGATGCTGTGAAGAGATAGATTGCAAAATTGTACTAATCTGATACATATACCAAATTTATTTTCTAAATCTCTTTAATTAACTTTGGTGAGATTTCCTTTTTTTTTTTTTTTTCATAGCTAAGTTTCAAAGCTGACTGATAAAGCTGCATTAATTGGGTTAATTTAAAAAATCATAAAAGGCAAATTATAGAACAACAGTTTATCTTGCGTTTTTTTTTACAAATTTTTTGTTACATCTATTTGCATTTTTCCTTTTTAAATTTAATTTTTTTTTTCTATTTATTAATTTTTTGTGTTTGTGTATATTTTTTTCTCTTTTTGTGTCTTCACATGCCTAAACAATTTAAACTTAACTGTAATGTTTGCTCTAAAAACATTTACAAAGACAAGGCTATTTATTTTGTAGTCATTGTAAAAATAATTATCACAAAACTTGTATAAAATCTGCAGGTTCAGTAAAATTGTTGTACAACAATTATTTATGTTAACCTTGTGCTCACTTCACATTTCCATTTCATAGTATTGATGACACAGAATTACTTGAAATCTTTAAACCAAAAATACCACTGAATGCATCAATATTTAATCAATTATTCACAGATACAATTGAACCAAAAAACAAGGACAATTTTATTAGTGCTAATATTCAAAACGAGTTTTATGTAAGTGCAGAAGAAGCAAAATTATTAATGGAAAATAGTTCTAATTGTCAAATACAACCTTTTTCTTCAATATATGCTAATGTTAGATCTCTAGTAAATCCCATAAATTACACTAAATTTGAAGGACTGATAGCTACTTTGGGTTATAAGCCAGATGTAAGTGGTATAACTGAAACTTGGGAAAGCACAAATTCATCAGGTCACTTTAAAATACTTCCTGGTTACATTTTTGTGTCCAACTCCAGAAAAAAATATATTGGTGGAGGTGTAGCTTTTTATGTTAAACAGGACTTAAAGTTTCAAATTCTAACTGACCTAATGATAATGGAAGAAAAAATATTTGAATCTATCTTTATTGCTATACAATTTCAAAATAACCAAGTTATATGTGGGAACATATACAGATCTCCTCAAAACAACAATAAATCATTTCTCCAGTTCACAAATCATTTAGAAAAAACTTTAATTACAATCAACAAGACAAAATCAAAATGCTATCTTCATAGTGACTTCAATTTAGATCTTCTTGCTTCCAATAATGAACATGTTGAATCATTCTCCGAGTTGATGCTTGAGTACAATTTTTACCCATTGATAAACAAACCAACGAGGGTATCCAACTCCAGCTGCACTGCTATTGATCACATATGGTGTAATTTGACTAATGCATTCATAAATAGTGCAATAATCACCCATGAAATCAGTGACCATCTACCCATTATGCAAGTTTCAAAAGTTGGTGAACCTCTACTAAAAACGAAGTCTAATGCAGGGAGGTCATATACAGTTAATAATTTGAAAAAGTTCTCCGAGTCTATCTCAAAAATTGACTGGTCCAACTTGTATACTATTTCCGACACTGATAAAAGCTTTCAATTTTTTTAGAATAAAATTGATCATTTTGCAGAACATAGCTTTAAACAAAAACAAATGAAAAATATTGAATTCAAATGTGCATGGTATGACAGAGAGCTACTTCACTTATCAAGAAAAAAAGACAGATTATACAAACATTTTCTGAAAACAAAAACCCACTGTGCTAAAAAAAAGTATCAAAAAATAAGAAACTTTTACTTTCATTTAATAAACAACAAAAAGAAAACATTTATTCAAAACAAACTCAAGTCTCACACAAATAATATCAAAAACACTTGGTAAGTTTTAAACAATTTAATGGGAAGAAATCTTTTCAAACTACAAACTACTTCTCTTACATAAAAATAAAACACTTACTGATAATGTTGAAATTGCTAATGCATTCAATGAACATTTTTCAAATGCAGCAGTTAAATTAGCTAAAAATTTACCTAATTCTAATTCTCACTTTTCTAATTATTTAAAATCTTCTCATCTATCTTCAATATATCTTTTTGCAACAAGTTTCCTTGAATTAAAAAAACTAATAGCAGAAATTAAACCAAAGTTAAGTACTGGATTTGATCAAATACCACCCATTGTCTTGAGGTATCTTTCAGATGATGCATTGCACGGTCTTAGCTATATCTTCAATTCATCACTCCTCCAAGGCAAATTTCCAGATGCTTTAAAAAAAAAAAAATAGTTCCTATTTTTAAAAAAGACGATTCAAAAAATCTAACTATCGGCCTATTGGCTTACTTTCATCGTTATCAAAACTTCTGGAAAAAATTATGTATGAAAGATTGTACAACTTCTTGAAATGCTACAACATTCTTAATGCAGAACAATTTGGATTTCGCCCAGGTCATGTCACAAGCCATGCTACCACACTAGTTATTAGCAACATAGCTGATGCTTTTGAAAGAAAACTGTTAACAATTGGTGTTTTCTTGGATCTTTCCAAAGCCTTTGACACTATAGACCATAACATCCTACTCTATAAACTGAATTATTATGGAATTCGAGAAACTGCATTCGAATGGTTTAAAAGCTATCTATCAGGACGCACGCAACAGGTGCAATTCAATAATTGTCTTCAACTATAAAACCAATCACCAGCTCGGTACCTCAAGGCTCAATTTTGGGTCCTCTTTTATTTATACTTTATGTTAACGATTTTAGAAACTGCTTGGATTTCAGCACAAATGTATCATTTGTTGATGATACTAACATCTTTATTACTGGTAAAAATATACAATCAGTCTGTTCGAAAACTAATCTTGAACTTAAAAATATTGATGAATGGATGATTGTGAATAAACTAACAGTAAATTTTGCAAAAACTAAATATCTACGTACTTTTTACTCCTAGAAAAAGTAATTATTCCGTCTCAAATACATCGTTCGAAGTACATTTTAGAAATAATACTATTGAAAAAGTTTCATCAATTCGCTTTTTGGGTGTAATAATTAATGAAAATTTGAGCTGGAAAGAGCACATGAATATGATAAAACAAAAAATTCGTTCTTCTCTAGAAAGTATTATGCGAGTAAAACCGTGTCTTACCACTAAAGCAATGCTAATTTTGTACAATTCATTATTATTAAGTCATCTAAGATATTGTATCACCAGCTGGTGCTATGGAAATCGCACAAAAATCAATCAATTTCTACGTATTTGTAATAAATTTATTCGAGCCATGTATGGAATAAAACGGAGAGGCTGTGTAAAAAATGTTATGATCAAAAACGAGCTTTTAAATATTCAGCTGTTGTATGAAAGTGAAATTGCAATTTTAATGTACAAATTTCAAAAACGCACTCTTCCTATTCCAATTCAACAACTATTTCAGCTTAAACCATGTCAAATTAAAACTAGAAGTGATAGTCAAATTATTTCTTCGTGTTTTAGAACAAAAATCTGCCAACAATCAATTAAATTTATTGGACCGAAAATTTGGAATACTTTGCCTCAAGAAATTAAAAACTGCTCTACATTAGTTTCTTTCAAAAACAAACTAAAAATTTATTATCTAACTGGCGCAATACCCGACGAATCTACATAAACATAGTGCCCTACCTGCAACATAGAAAAAAAATTTTTTTCCTGCCTGCTACTGTTTTCTTTTTATATTTCAGGTCATCGTCGACATTAAATCAAGAATTCAACTTTACATGAACCTGGAACAATCGTTTAATCCCAAAGTGTATTAAACTAGTCTTGAAACTCGACAAACTTTTTTTTTTCCTAACAATTGACCAGATAAAAAAGTTTAATGCCAGCAGAGTCTTAAAATAAACTCATATTGGAACCTTAAATAATGGGTTTAAAGAATTCTAAACGAAAATAAATGTGTTACAAAAACAAGTCTTGTCTATAAATATGTTTCTCTTGGGTATGAGTTTAAACTGCATCCGGTTGTAAGCTTATCAACTGATAAGTCGGGATGAATAAGGATACCCAATTACAACTTCCTCCAGGTCACCCTTGGGCAAGGTGTAGTACCAGAAAGCCTCCCTGTGCTGGGGTTACATGCCAGCAAATAATATTATAATAACAAAAAAGTCTGTCTTAATTTTTTTTTGTTTTTATGCATTTTTTTTATCGTCTTGTTTTAGGCATTTTTCTTTTTTTTTAAATTTTTTATACTTGTATATATATTTTTTCTCCAGGTGATGCAACCACGCAAACCGTTACCTTTGCTAGTGTAGTTTATTGAGTTTTTGCGTGTTACAACGTTGTTTCGTTTTGTTGCATGTCCCTTTTTCCGTAGTGTAATTACGTTGATGTATTTTGTTTGACAGGTGGCGGAAATAAAAAACGACTGAACTGAACTGAACTACTTAAATGTCAATTCCAAATTTT
This sequence comes from Diplosoma virens, assembly GCA_963680785.1. Classification (NCBI taxonomy): domain Eukaryota; kingdom Metazoa; phylum Chordata; class Ascidiacea; order Aplousobranchia; family Didemnidae; genus Diplosoma; species Diplosoma virens. The sequence goes on along the minus strand of OY796882.1, from coordinate 37,470,898 downwards.
AATTTATTTAATAAATTTTTCTTTAATGAAGCTGATAAAACATCGTCACATGTTTCTAATTACTGCTCTCTGAATAATATATCATCAAATTTATCTTACATCAACAATAATGTCAGTTTCTCTATATGACATATTTAATATTCGAAGTATTACAAAAACTGATGGAAAGTTGGAAGAACTATTGATGCACTTTCCATGCACTTCTACTATAATAGCTTTAAGTGAAACTAATTTGAATCCAAATAAGCTCAATAAAATTAATATTAATGGGTTTAAGTTTGTGTTTAGTAATGAGTTTTTAACTTTTGAAGGGGTTGGTGTATACAATGATAAAAATATTTCTTTTACTATTCAAAATGATTTTTAAATTTACTATGTAATAAATGTAAAAATGTTTAAATAAAAATATCTTTAAATGAAAGTAAATTTGTAATTGTTGGTATTATCTATAAACATTCTGGTTACGATTTTAATGAATTTTGCGATTGTACATATTACAAAAAACATTCAAAAACTAACTTATAATATGTATACATTTGTTATATGTGGAGATATTAATATTGACCTTGTAAAATATGATAAAGACAATAAAGTTAATAATTATGTTAATGATATTAAATGCATGGGATGTATTCTTTTTATTGACAGATCTACTACAGTGACAGAAACTAGTAGCACTATTTTGGATCGTTTTTTGGAGTAGCTATCCCTTTTATATCTCAAAGGAGCCAATCTCTAGATTCCCACTTTTAAATTACCTTTGCTGCTTCTAAAGGATTTTTTCAAAGACTAGTGGTGTTGTGTTGGTAGTTGACTGCAGTTAAAGAGGCAATTAATGTCGTGTGTGTGAGACAAGCATAGTGGACATTGTGACGTGTAATTTTCAGGGTTCACTGAATGTAAGTAACTTTGCATGAGTGGTGATTTGTTGGCTCTAAGCTGTGCCAGTTTTTTATGCATATGAAGTACCGATAGTAATGTTTGTGAAGTTTTGATAAATAAATGACCTAGGGTGTGGTGCTAGTAACTTTGTTGCTTTTTCTAGAACTGAGGTATTATAAGGTGATGGTATTGTGAATCTGTTTGAGGTTTTTCTCTGCATTCTTCAGGTTTCTGGTTTTAAGATGATGTTTGTATGCTCCAGTGGCATGCGGTCAGGGCATGCAAGTGATGCGTTGCATGACCAAATTTTTAGGAATTGCATGATGAACTTTTGCGCAATCAGGTAGATATCGTTGAATTCGATGAGAAATATTATTTGTTTGGTATGAAATCTGAGGCCAATCCGAGATGAAGACCCAGATTTTTTGTGTTAGTTTAAGAGAATACCGTGAATTTAAGACAAAAAGTAAGAAATCAGAGACTGGTTGAAGTAATGATCTTTTTTTTAGAGATCACAGCATTTCAAAGAAGAAAAGTGCATTACCCGAAACAATTTCAAGCGATGACTTTTCTTTTTTAAAAGATTCCAGTATTTTCAGGAGATAAAATGCATTACCAGGCAATATTTTCAAGTAATGACCTGTTTATTTGTAGCGATCACTGCATTTTGACGGCAAAAAGTGCATTACCGGGAACGATTTCAAGCGATGATTTTTTTTGAAAATCACTGGATTTCTAGGACGAGCACTGCATTACCAGGAAATGACTTTAATTGATGACCTTTTTTCGAAATCACCTCGAATCTAGGACGAAACTTGGTCTTAATTATATCCAATTTTATGACCCGGTTTTGGCATGCCAATTGCATGACTAATCTCAGAGGTCACCGCACGCCACTGATATGCTCATTGTTATGAAAAATTGTGACTTTTATGTTTCTGGGTGGATTTAAGTATGCATTAAGATCATGTAAGGGGTGTATTTGTGTTTGAGTCAGTTGCTTAAGTTGAGTGGCATGAAGTTTGAGATTGGTATCCATTGGAAAGACTTTGGTTTCGTCGTGTAGGTGTTGAGTGTTTGTATCTCGTGTGCAGCCAGTAACAATTCGCAAAGCTGTGTTTTGAATGGTTTGCAGTTTCTTGCTGTTGGTATTTGATATGATAGGGCTCCATATGGTGTACCCAAACTGGGGCGAGTGATAGCTTTGAATGTAGAGATTCCTTTTGTTTACACATTTAGTAGAAATGAATTGTTTTAGAATGTCAAGGGTTTATTTTGTTTTATTGATGCTTTATTTGTTGTGAATGTTGTGAAAATGTTAGTTTTGGGTCAAAAGTGATAGCAAGAATTTTCGGGTGTTTTGTAGTTGGTAGAAGAAAGTTGAGTATTATGCACCCCTTAAGCAAAACTTTCCGTAAAAATTTTATTTTTAAGTTTCCAAACACAAAATTATTATGACGCAATGTCATTAACCTAGACTTTTTTTTTGATTAAATATCAGCCAGCCTGTAAATTGTTTTATGTAAGCTGTGATGACTCTGCAAACTTTTCTAATAAAGGGGTTCACTTTGAAACCTGTGCTTGTAGTGCGGACCCCAACCTAAACTGACCCAAATAAGGACCCAAACTAAACACTTTGTCCAAGATGCATAAATTTATTTATTAAAAACTCTCAAAGCAACGTCTTAAAAGTCTTAATTTATTAAAAGCCCTCAAAAGCAACGACGAAACATATGATGCTTAAATACAAAATGTAATCCATTGGCATCAATCGAGTTTGTCAACCACTTAGTTTTATACCGAAAACATTAATACAATAAAAATCAGATTAATATGAGACAAGCAAAAAATGCAGAATAAGACATAAGACCAAGCAATGCATTTATTATTTGCAAGTAAGCTACAGCATGTGATGTCACGTTTCACTAGCAATAAAGATTCAGTGATAAATAAGCAAACATCACTCATAAATAATCCATAACAACTTTTTAATATGTGACGCAGTCGCAAAATTGCCTCGTCCTTCGAGCTCCTCACAAACGCGCTTCAAAACAAAACAATAATGGAGACGCCAATCGGAAATGGTTTTCTACAAACAAATATTGCATAAATTAACTTAAACGCGTAAGCACATTGCCCACTGACTCATCGACAATGTTGGACGGATGAGCAAATCTAAATATCAACACGATTGCTAAACTGCTACCGAATGTAGCTAATGTCCACGGGAACCAATAAATTGTTAGCAACTTTTTCAAATAGAAAATCTGCAATTAAAACTTGATTTTTCTTCGATCGCAAAGCTCGTTCCATTGCATGACTCATTCGAAAAAGAAAAACTTATGTCCAAAAACAAAGTGGCAAGCAACCCTTGCCCAATACAACGTGGCATCACTTAAGGCCAAACAGCCGCGCGAGAACGCATTAAAAAGCAGCGCTGATTATTTAGCGTTAATACAAAAGGTGCGTTGGTTTGAAGCCCGCTAGCGATTACCTACTTCGCTAATTGCGCGTACGATGTAACTTATATATATATATATATAACACTGTATGAAAATAAGTACTTCTAAAGTGCTCAATAACAAAGATAGAGCTTAAATTAACAGCTTTAACTCCATGATGAAGGTTGCTGATAAAAGTGCTCTACCAGAAGGGAACGTGAATAACACTGTATGAAAATCAGTACTTCTAAAGTGCTCAATAACATATATATATATATATATAATAAAAGTGGCAAGACTGTCAGTAAAGAGCTCAATGAAAACTCAGAGCATTAAATTAAATTACAAAAGCCACAAAAGAGATTTTATGAAAACCTCAACAGTCTGTTTTGCATTTTCGGCTCATCAGGAGGTGATTCTAAACGCAGACGAAAAGTTAAGAAAAAATGCACGAAAAGCTAATCGCAACATAGGAAAAGCATTTTTCAACCTCATAAACAAACATTTCCCCACACACCACAAACTCAACAAAATATGTAACAAATTTAACGTGAAATTAAGCTACATTTGCATGCCAAACATGATGAGCATCATCAACAATCACAATAAGAAACTTTTGCACCCCCACACCAACGACAAAGATTTACCATGCAACTGCAAAAACCTTCACGACTGCCCACTCAATGAAAAATGCCGAACAAAATCTATTATTTACAAAGCATCCATCAGTGCTCCCAACTCATCGACCCAACACTATTTTGGCTGCTGCGAAACTGAATTCAAGACCCGTTTTTATAATCACCGACAATGCTTCAATCACCGTGACAAAGCAAACGTCACCGAACTCTCCAAAACATTATGGAAATATAAAGATAAAGGAATCAAACCACGAATAATTTGGTCAATAGTTTGCAAATCATTTGCATACACCAGCGGGGCCAAACGCTGCAATCTCTGCTTAGCAGAAAAACTCGCCATCTTGCAAGCCGACCAGCGCACGCTCTTGAAAAGCGATCCGAGTTTGTCTCCAAATGCCGACACCGGAAAAAATTTAAATTAAAGAAAGCCTAGCCTGATTAAATATTTTACAAATTTTATTTAATTTTAATTTTAATTTTAATTCGATTTTCCGATGTTTTAGCTTATAATTTTTGCAATCCTTTGCCCCTCCCCGTTTATGCCGTGTTTACTCATTGTTGTCGTGTTCCCATTATATCTATTCCTGCGCCCCCTGATCTCCTCTATAACCATTTCCTCGCTGTCCGTTCACGCCTCGCTACTTCCTTCCTTTACAATGTTCTTTCTCTCCCACTATCTACCGCGCATTTGTAATTTGATCGCCAGTCAGTTTTTTGCAGCGTCAGATACCTAAATGTTTAGTTTGATTACAAAATTCTAAATTCTAAATTTTGAGCCGTACTACTAGCTTGCTTACTCAAATATTTTTAAATTTTTAAATTTTTAAACTTTAAATTTTCAATTTTATTTTATTTTAATTAACTTATATTTACTTTATCCGTAATATTATTACTTTTGGCTCTTATATATATATATATATAACTGGAGACAGTACTGTTACGACCTTTCGGGTCTCATCAGTCCAGTGAAGTTATGCTGAGAAAGAACAAGGCACACCAATTTGTACCTTGTGGCTAATCTTTTACTTGTGGTTTTTAAGCCACAAATAAAATCAAAGCCCAGTGATGCCAAGAGTGCTCAAATCATATAAAATGATGAGCAATGCATAGTGCAATAGCATCACTGTCTTCTCAGCCAGAGTGCTCGACCTGCAACAGCAGGGAGCATAAGTACGCCTATATATATATATATAATGTTACGTCGTACGCCTATATATATATATATACACCTAGAAATTTTTCAAAATTTTTTTGGTCGGTGCTCATCAGGAAAGTGCTCAATGACGTCGAGTCAGAGCGGTTAGATAATTAACTTACAGACCACAAAATTTTTTTAATTTAACATTAATTTTATTTGCCCCAACAGACTGTTTCGCCTGCCTGGGCTCGTCAGGGGGCGGTTAAAAATCTGAAAAACAAAATAAATAAATAAATAAAAAAATACAGTTTAAACGAAGCGCTTGAATTCCGGCGAAAAAGCGTAAAACAACAACAAGAAAAAACAAGAGGAAAACTACGGTTGTCAGGTTAATCGGTAAATGAATTTTATTGCCAAAGAAAAAGTGTTTTTTACGTAGCTTGCTCTATTGTTTGGAAATAATAGGTAAATATAAAAAGTTTGCATTAAAAATGCGTTAAAATTAAATTAAATAGTCTGCACATTGGAAATACGATAAAAAGATGCTAAAGAAACGCGCTCAAAATGACAATTACTAGGATATGAATTAAAAATTAAAACAGTAAATTTTTTTACAGGGTATAATTTAAGAGTATTTTTAGTTCGATAAGTATGTGGTGTAGAGATGGATTGATTTATTTGCTGATCAAGTAAGTGGACAAAGTTGCGATGTAAAAATAAGGTAAACCGAGTTTGTAAATATATTTATTAACTGCCAGCGTAATTAAAACTTCGTAATTTAAATTTACTTCGATGTCGACATTTTGAGACCAACTCCGAGCGTTTATTTAGTAATTTATTTGGGTCAGCCTGGAATATTTGTAATTTTTCTGATAAGCATAAGTTGCATGTTTTTGAACCACATTGGTATGGAGTTGCGTGTTGCACAATTTTCCATCTTATTTCTGGCGATAGTCCTGATTGTTTTAATTTCCAAACGGCTTTAGATAGTTCGGTGGAGTTAATTTTTCTACTGTCTTTAAAAGATTGGTTATGGTTATTGTATCGGAGTTTAAATGATGTTTCGCAGCTGCCGTAATAAAACTTGTCAGTTTCATCAGTTTTTAGGGAGGCTTTATAAACTACTGAGTTTCTGCAACATTTTCCGTTAAGTGGGCAGTTTTTATCTGATCTGCAATTGCATTGTTTGGCGTCTACTTTGTTGTCCGAGTTGTTTAGGCGTGAAGTGTTTTGCTTATTTATCATAGATTTCATATTTGGCATGCAACTATAGCTCAGTTTTATGTTGTTTTTGTTAAAAATTTTGTGGTATTTATTGCTTCGTGGAAAGTGTTTATTGAGAAGGGTAAAAAATTCTTTGCCAATGTTAGTGGTGACTTCATCATTGAAAGGAGGGTTGAACCAAATAATTTTTCTTGTTCTGTTTCTTGATCGGTTTTTTGAGGTTGAGCTGAATTGATCTGTTTGTTTTGGTTCTTCTTTTACATAAGTTAATTTTTCTCTGTATCCGCTTTTTTCAAGGGCTAGTTGATATTCTGGGATTGTTTTATCAAATTCTTGTAAGCTGTATGAATTTCTAGATAAGCGTGATGATATCATTTTGGGTAATTGTTTTTTTATATTGGGGGGGTGATTCGATTTTGCATTTATATAAAGGGGTATGTCTCCGGGTTTGCGGTATGGCCAGTATTTACCTGTAGTTAAATTTAGGGTAATATCTAAAAAATCAGTTTGTAAAAGATTGGATTCTGTTGTTATCTTGAGACCGTTGTTTTGAAAAATTGATGATATGATTTTCTTGATTTTTTCGATGACTGGTCCTGATTTACTGTTTATTACTGCCAGGCCATCGTCTCTGTATAGTCCCAGGTGTTGATTTTTTATGGTTTTATTAAGTTCGTGTAAAAGATACAGTCCAACTAATTCACATATTTCTGCCCCATCGTATGAGCCCATTGCTACGTCAAAAAAGTTGCCGTTTTTCTTTGTCCACGTACTTTGATCGCCAAATAATACAGATTTTCTGCAGTGCATAATGATGTTAATAGTGTCATCATCAATATTGACGTATTCTTTTGCAAAGTTAATAGATTTTTTCAGTAAATTTTCGGTTATAGATGGGTAGAATTCAATGATGTCAAACTTTATAAATTTACAATTGTATTTGTTTGGTATGTTTTTGAACCAAGATATTACCTCGGATGTATTTCTCCATTGATGAAGGTTAGTTTTAGAGCGAATTACCTTATTTATTTTGTCTAAACATTTTTTACTGATTATTCCGATTTCCGATTTTGCAGGGTTGATGAGGCGGCATTTTGGGTTGTTAACAAAATTAGGTTTGTGGTCTTTGAGAGTGATGAATGCTTTTCGAGTTGGAAAACGTTCAATGCGGTCGTCAAGTTTGAGTTTGCTGGCTATGGTTTTAGCTTCTTTGTTAATTTTTGCAACTGTTGAATCTTCTGTTTTTTGGTAGGTTGCTGTAATGTTGTCTGGCCTGACGAGCCCAGGCAGGCGAAACAGTCTGTTGGGGCAAATAAAATTAATGTTAAATTAAAAAAATTTTGTGGTCTGTAAGTTAATTATATATACACCTATATATATATATATATATATAGGCGTACGATGTAACATAAAAAAGCTTTGTGTTTTACATGATTTAAACAGCGCATTGTGTAGTTTGCGTTTTGCTTAACATACGTTAAAAAAACACAAATGGCAAATAGCGTTTTGCTTAACATAGTTCCAAAAAACTTTGCGCTTGGAACATACGCGATAATTTTTCGAAAAACTTTGATGTGAAAAACATTCGCTAATTTTGCAGTGCTTAACTTAAGTTAAAACACCTTGCACTTATTACACTATCCTTAGATTAATTAAAAACAGAATGTGTTAATTATTTTGTGTTTTAGATGATTTAAATAACACTATGTGTTATTTGTGTTTTGGTTAACATGCGTTAAAAAACACAACATGCAAATTGTGTTTTGTTTTATATAGTTCAAAAAATATGTTGTGCTACTTTTACAGTGCTTTAAACAACATATTTTGCTGATTGCATTATGCTTAGATTCATTGAAACAAAAATGCATTAATAGTTTTTTTGTTTTACATGATTTAAAAACCCATTGCATTATTTGTGTTTTGCTTAACATGCGTTAAAAAATTCAAAACGCTAGTTGTATTGTGTTTAATATAATTCAAAGACAAATTTGTGTTGGTTTCACACTGCTTAGCTTTATTTAAAAAACAAATGACATTTATTGCACTATGCTTAGACTCATTCAAAACAGAAAGCGTTAGTTGTTTTGTGTTTTACATGATTTAAACGACACTTTGCATTATTTGTGTTTTGCTTAACATGTGTTGAAAAACACAAAACGCTAGTTGAGTTCTGTTTAACATAGTTCAAAAAAACACTGTGCTAGTTTTTCAGTACTTAACGTAACTTAAAAAGCACATTGTGCTTATTGCACTATGCTTAGATTCATTAAAACAGAATGGCGTTAATTATTTTGTGTTTTATGTGATTTAGAAAGCAAATTGCGTTATTTGCACTTTGTTTAACATAGTTAAAAAAAACACAGAACGCTAGTTGTATTTTGTTTAACATAGTTCAAAAACACCATGCGCTAGTTTTACATTTGTTAAATTGATTAAAAAAACACTTTGCTTATTGCACTATGCTTGGTTACATTAAAACAGAAAGGCGTTAGTTGTTTTGTGTTTTACATGATTTAAAAAACATAATTGCGTTAGTTGGGTTTTGCTCAACATGCGTTAAAAACACAAAACGTTAATTGTGTTTAGTTTAACATAGTTATGCGCTGGTTTTAAAGTTCTTAAGGAATATCTAATATGCATAAATGTTTTAATGATCAAATGAAATATATAAAATAAATGCAGTTTAAAAACGAGTAATGAGAAATTTTATAGTGGGGAAACATAGTTAACACAATGATTTGCTAATCAAATGAAAGCTATAATACAATCATAGTTTAAATATAGGAGTAAGTTTAACTTTTATAATAAGCAACAATGGTTCCATTACAATAACTTGATAAGCAAATCAAGACTATGAAACAAACGTGGATTATAAACGAAAAGAATATCATCTAAAGAATTAAACAAAAATCTACTCGTATCTACAACAATGAGTAGGTTTAAGACATAAATAATAATGATATTTGTAGTAAACAACATTTGGTCTATAGCAATTACTTGATAATCAAATGAGAACTATGAAACAAGCGTGGGTATAACATTAATTGTTATAATATTAAGATCGGAGTAATATTAAGTGTTATAATAAAGAATTTCTTCACAATCAAGGTATTGATAATCAAGGAAGACTATGAAACAAGCAAGGGTTAAAAATGAGAGTAATATAACCTTTTTGAGTAAAGAAAATTTATTTAGAACAATCACTTAACAATCTAGTAAAAACAATAAAACAAGTGTTGGTTAAAAACTGGAGTAATAATAACTCTTACGGTGTGCAAAATTAGTCCATAACAATGACTTGATAATTAAGTGAAGACCATGAAACAGGCGTGTGTTAAAGTTGACAGAAACATTAACTTTAAAATAAGCACGATTTTATGCATAACAATGACTTAAGGACGGTTGTATTAATAACTTTTATAATAAGCAACAATTGGTCCATTACAATTAATTGATAATCAAGTGAAGATTATGAAACAAGCGTAAGTTAAAAACGACAGTTCCATTATCTCTTAAAATAAACAGGATTTTTTGTTACCAAACTTTGCTCTATGTTTGAATTGCTTAACTTGATTTAAATAATACATTGCACTTATTGAACTACTCTTAGACTGATTAAAAACAGAAATCGTTACTTGTTTTGTCTGTCACATGACTTAAAATACATTCTACGCTAGTTTTGCAGTGCTTAACTTGACACAAAAACATATTGCCTTTAATGCACTATGCTTAGATTCATTAAAACCAAATTCGTTAATTGATTTGTGTTTTACATGACTTAAAAGACACATTGCGTTATTTGCGTTTTGTTCAATTCAATAAAACAAAATTCGTTAATTGCTTTGTGTTTTACACGATTTACAAGATACATTGCGTTATTTTCGTTTTGATTAATATGCGTTGTTAAGCACAAAGTGCTATTGGAGTTGTGCGTACCACAGTTTAACAAAAGCATTACTCAAGGTTTGCAATGCTAAACTTGACTCAAATAATATTGTGTTTATTGCACTATGCTTAGATTGATTTAAACAGAAAGCATTAATTGTTTTATGTGTTGGATGATTTAAGAGATACATTGCGTTATTTGCGTTTTGCTTAACATACGTTGAAAAACACAAAACGCTAGTTGTGTTTTGTTTAACATAGTTCAAATAAAGCATTGCGCTAGATTTGCACTGCTTAACTTGACTCAATCAACACATTGCGCTTAATGCACTATGCTTACATTGAATAAAACAGAAAGCATTGTTTGTTTTGTGTGTTCCATGATTTAAAAGATACATTGCGTTATTTTCGTTTTGCTCAACATGCGTTCTAAAAACCAAATTGTTATTAAAGTTCTGGTTACTATATTTCAAAATAAGCTTTGTGCTAAGTTTACACTGCTTAACATGATTCAAATAACACATTGCATTTATTGCTAAGATTAATGAAAACAAAATGCGTTATTTGTTTTGTGTGCCACATGATTTAAAAGACTTTCTGTGTTATTTGCGTTTTTGCTTAACATGCATTGTAAAACACAAAACACTAGTTGTGTTTGGTTTAACATAGTTCAAACAAAACTTGCACTAATTTTTCTGTGCTTAACTTGGTTTAAATAACATATTACGCTTAATGCATTATGCTTACATTCAATAAAACAGAAAGGATTAATTGTTTTGTGTGTTACATGATTTGAAAGATACATTGCGTTATTTGCATTTTGCTTAACATACATTGAGAAACACAAAATGCTACTTTTATTGTGCTTAATATAGTTAGAATAAAACATTGCGGAAGGTTTGCAGTGCTTAACTTGATTTAAATAACACATTGCACTAAAGGCACTATGCTTAGATTGATTAAAAGAGATGGTGTTAATTGTTTTGTGTGTTAGATGATTTGAAAGTCACTTATCTATATTTGGTTTTGCTTAACATGCGTTGAAAAACACAAAGTTTTATTGGAGTTGTGCTTACTATAGTTCAAAAAAATAATTGCTCGTGTTTGCAGTGCTTTAACTTGACTTAAATAACACATTGCGCTTTATTGCACTATGCTAAAATTGATTAAAGCAGAATCCGTTAAATGTTTTGTGTGTTAGATGATTTAAAAGCTACATTGCGTTATTTGCGTTTTGCTTAACATGCATTGAAAAACACAAAACGTTAGTTGTGTTTGGTTTAACATAGTTCAAATAAAGCATTGCGCTAGTTTTGCACTGCTTAACTTGACTTAAGTAACACATTGCGCTTAATGTACTATGCTTATATTTAGTAAAACAGAAAGCATTGTTTATTTTGTGTGTTTCATGATTTAAAATATTCATTGCGTTATTTGCGTTTTGCTTAACATACATTGAAAAACACAAAGTGCTATCGGAGTTGTGCTTACTATAGTTTAAGTAAAGCATTACTCTAGGTTTGCAGTGCTTAACTTGATTCAAATAACACATTGCGTTCAATACACTATGCTTAGATTGATTTAAACAGAATTCGTTAATTGTTTTGTGCATTACATGATTTAAAGATACATAACTTTATTTGCGTTTTGCTTGACTTGCGTTGAAAAACACAAAACTCTAGTTGTGTTTTGTTTAACATAGTTCAAAAAATACATTTCGCTAGTTTTGCGTTTTGTTTAACTTGATTTAAATAACACATTTCATTTAATGCACTATGCTTAGACTCAATAAAACAGAATGCGCTAACTGCATTGTGTGCTACATGATTTAAAAAATACGTTTTGCTATTTGCGTTTTGCCTAATATGAGTTGTAAATCACAAAACGCTGGTTGAGTTCTGTTTAATATAGTTCATACAAAGCATTGGTTATTTCTGCAGTGCTTAACTTGATTCAAATAACACATTGCGCTTAATGCACTATGCTTAGATTGATTTAAACAGAATGCATAATTGTTTTGTGTGATACATGATTTAAAAGACACTGATCGTAATTAGCGTTTTGCTTAACATGCATTGAAAAATACAAAGTGCTATTGAAGTTCTGGTTACTATAGTTCAAATAAAGCTTTGCGCTAAGTTTACACTTCTTAACTTGATTCAAATAACACATTGCGCTTAATGCACTATGCTTAGATTCATTAAAACAAAATACGTTACTCGTTTTGTGTGCCACATATTTAAAAAACTTTTTGCATTATTTGCGTTTTGCTTAACATGCGTTGTAAAACACAAAACACTACTTGTGTTTGGTTTAACATAGTTCAGACAAAACATTGCGCTAGCTTTTCAGTGCTTAATCTGATTCAAATAACATATTACGCTTAATGCAGTATGCTTAGATTGATAAAAACAGATTGCATTAATTGTTTTATGTGTTACGATTTAAGAGATACATTGCGTTATTTGCGTTTTGCTTAACACACGTTGAAAAACACAAAACGTTAATTATAATTTGCTTAATATAGTTCAAATATAGCTTTGTGTTTTTTTCAAGATAGTTCAAATAAAGCATTGCGCTAGGTTTGCAGTGCTTAACTTTATTTAAATAGCACATTGCGCTTATTGCATTATGCTTAGATTGATTAAAGAAAAATGCATTAAATGTTTTGTGTGTTAGATGATTTAAAAGCTATATTGCATTATTTGCTTTTTGCTTAACATGCGTTGAAAAACACAAAACGCTAATTATGATTTGCTTAATAAAGTTCAAATAAAGCATTGCACTACTTATCCTTATTCAAATAACATATTGCGCTTAATAAACTGTGCTTAGTTGATGAAAACACAATTGCATAATTGTTTGCATGTTACATGATTTAAAAGATACATTGCGTTTTTTACGTTTTGCTTAACATGCATTGTAAAGCACAAAATGTTAATTATGTTTTGTTTAACATAGATAAAATAAAGCATTGTTTTAGGTTTGCAGTGCTTAACTTGATTCAAAAAACACATTGCGCTTATTGGACGTGCTTAGATAGATTAAAACAGAATGCATTAATTGTTTTGTGTTACATGATTCAAGAGATGCTTTGAGTTATTTGCGTTTTGCTTAACATGCGTTGTAAAACACAAAACGTCTGTAGGCAATGCACTAGTTTTGCAGTGCTTAAATTAATTTAAGTAACACAATGCGTTCATTGCATTAAGCTGAGATTGATTAAAACAAAATGTGTTACTTGTTTTGTGTGTTAGACGATTTGAAAGATACATATTGTTAAATCATAGAGCAACTATAAATTACACAATGAGAGTGTAAAACATATTTATTGCGCGACAAGGCCCTGTTTCGCCCTTATGGGGCTCATCAGGTGCAAGCAAATACATCTCACAAATCAAAGTATCATTTAAAACAGCAAAATTTAATTATACAAAATAGTAATTACGTTGGGGAACAAAAGCGAAAGCTTTTCTCACTCCACGGCGGTGAACTTCACATTCGTTGTCCAGGTCGTCTTCTTCGAGTCATAATAGTGTGGTCTTGGTATCTTGTCACCAAGGTGGCCGATCGCACACTATTATTGAAGTGAGAAAACTTGTCGCTTTTATACACTGAATTTACATAATCAAACGCCTACGGCAATTTCTAAAAGAAGAAGCAAATGTTAGGGCGTACAACGCAAAACGATACAATGATAAACAGCGCACAAAGCATAAAATACAGTTGTAAGAGAACCGGATTTACTACATTCGGAATGCACGGAATCCACCGTATCTGTAGTTGATTTAGCCCAAATCCTTGTTACTTATGATACATATTGTTATTCGCGTTTTGCTTAACATGCGTTGAAAAACACAAAACGCTAGTTGTGTTTATTTTAACATAATTCAAATAAAGCATTGCGCTAGTTTCGCACTGCTTAACTGCTTTTTTGTGTTACATGATTTAAATGATTTAGAAACACAAAATGCTAGTTTTGTTTAGTTTAACATAGTTTAAAAAAGGCATTGCATTAGTTTTGCAGTGTTTAAATTGATTCAAAGAACATATTACCCTATTTTGTTATGCTTAGATTAATGAAAACAGAATGGCCTGAGGCAAAATCTTAATCAGGGACCCCAAAAAATTACTTCGATTACTATTTTAGCAATGCCATCTACAAAGATGAGCTACCAAATATAGAAAAAAATTGATGCTGATATGAAACTGGAAATTCAGTAACTAAACTCAGTGGCAGACACAGATATTGATCATGAAAGGTGGATTTGCAAACCAAAACCATAGTTAATATAATAGTTAAAATAAAGTGAAAACCTTTTTTTTCTCTACACTTTCTTTGTACTCTATTCCTTTTTAATTGTTTTGCACATCCGTCATTCTTTAAAGGGAGGGAAGGATCACTTTTAAGCTAAATTTTTCCATAACTAAACTTCATCGTAAAACAGTCGGCAGCGTGGTCGAGTGGTTAAAGCACCGGACTGATGAGCAGCATGGTCTAGGTTCAAAACCCACTTACGCCATTCTGTTGTGTCCTTGGGAAAGACACTTTACGGCACTTTCCCCTGCTTGGTGGTCTTGACAAGCAGTACTAAATTGCAGTAATATCTCTACTAACTTACTAGCGGACAGCAATATCTTGGCATCTCCGGAAGCAGGTCGGGGTAATTGCTTACCCTATGTATAGCGCCTCCGTCGCTTTCCTGCGAGTCAGGAGGATAAATATAGAGATTAAAATAAAAAAAATAAAAAAATCTTTTTACTTGAAAAAGTCTTGGACAGACTTGAATTCAGTAATGGGATTCAGGGTGCTTGCACCGTTTTGCGTAAACACGTTCTTGAAATGTCATAACATTTAGGGAGCGGGCAATTATTTAACGTAATCTCTGTACTTCTATATTTCTGTTAATGAAAGAACCTATTGCTTGTAAAGTTCTATACTATAAGAAAAACAACCTGTTCTTTTTAAGTTTTTGAATCCCATTAGTGCTTAAACTCGTTTTTTTTTTACAAAAAACAAAGACTCAACCCAAGTCCTCGAATCAATAATTGTTGACTTGAAATAGTTTTTGTGATCTTAGAAGTTAAAGCTAGGCTGTATGCAATGTACAGAAACGACTTGGGAAAAACAGTTTTAGGCGGTCAGCAAGCATCGATGGGAGTTGTTTCTTTATAGCGGGCGGGTGATTTGATAGTTGGTGGATATAAAGTGGTTGGTCGTTAGGTTGTGTTGTCAATAGATTGTGAATGGCTCGTCGTCAATAGATTTTGATAGGTCTGAAAAGATGCAACAATTAAAATATTCTTCATTGAAATATGTTTTGAAGATCAATTATGGCCATCTCAGTTGAGTAGCCTTTTCTAAACCTAAATTGTTGACTCGAAATAATCGTGAGGGAGAAAAAATAATTTTCAATTTGAACATATAAAAGTGTTTTAAAAATTTTGGCTATTGGCGATAAAATTAATATAAGCCTATAGTTACGTATAGGCCTATATGTATAGGCAATCTAAATCTTTTTCATTGATTGTAATTTTAAGGTGAGAATGAAAAAGATCTATAGCCATTTTATCAGTAATTTCAGTTTTAATGAAGTCAAGCTAAGAATCAACAAACAGTTTCTTCTAGGGCAATGGCTTCCAACTGGTATGTTGCAGCACACTAATGTGCCATGAGAGGTCTCCAAATGTGTTCTAAAAGATTTTGGAAAAAAATTATTTAGGGACGTCAATTTTTGCAGTTTTTGTACATGAGATTCAGAGGGAAAGAGAGAGCATGAGTTCAAGCAGAGACTTTTTTTCCGAGATGACCATGATTTTGAGAGGAAAATTGAAAAATCATTGACAAATTCTCAGTGAAGACACACATACAGACACAAAAAAGTTTATTTTGCCCAAAATCATATAAAACAATAAAAAAAGAAATATACTACAAAAAAAAAAAGGCAAGAAAGCATCAAACAACCATAAGGTTTACTAGTCAAGATCCTTCTTGATTAAATTACAATTACCAATAACAATGATGTTAGTGTGACTAAAATTAATAATAGAATAAAACAACAAAAAACCAAAAAAAGAGGAGTTTTTTAAACAAACAAAAGTTTATAAAACAACAGCAAAAAGATTTCAATTTCACTTGATATGCATATTAAGATAGAATTAGGCCTGAGCATATTTTTATTTATGTAAAAGTACATAACTGGGCTTACATTCTAGAAATTGCAAAAACTATTTATACTTAATATGATTTAGAAAACAAAGTAGTTTGTTCATTACATAACATGAGCTAAAATATTGCGAAACAAAACAAATAACTTTTTTTTAATTGTTTTTTTTTTGGAGATGACCATGATTTTGGGAGGAAAATTAAAAAATGATTGACAAATTTTTAATGAAGTCCTTTTAATTCTTAACCAATATAATGGTTGTGCTGCAAAATTTAAATAGCTGAAGTGTGTCTCCATATACAAAAAGATTGGAAGCCACTGTTCTTGAATATTGCTGTTGATTATCCAACGTTATATCCAAATTGTCTTTTTGACTGGTTAAGTTACAGTTTTCCTTTTTTAGTTGTAAAGTTTTGTTTTTAAATTCAACAGCCAGTGAATCACAAACAATTTGCATAAGAGAATCATTATTTAATATTGATTCACTCATTTAGAGACAATTATTTCCAGAAATTCTACATATATCAAACTTAAAAGATTTCATAATCATCAGGCAATCAGAAAGTTAATTCAAGGAACACTTTTGTAAAAATTTTAATGATATCATAATCTCCTGTAATATATCGGTGTCAACCAGAATGGATTTGACAATATCTGTAACAGCTTCATGTTTATTTGCCTGTTTGCTGGATGTAGATTTGTTGACAGATTTTTTCCCAGTCATTATATTGTAGTAACTTCTTTCGGTTTTTCGCTTTAATCAGGGGTAGCCACAGTGTAATCCATTCTCCAAACCGTCATGTCTCATCCTTCTCCAAACATCCTTCTCCAAAAGTAGTCATCCTTCTCCAAACCGTCATGTCTTCAACGTCCATCTGCTTCACATCGTCTTTCCATATCTTTTTCACCAGATCTAAAAATCTCTTTGGTCTCTCTCTTTTTCTCTTTTCCGATAACTTCATTTCCATCATCTTTCTTCCAACATACTTTTGTTCTCTCGTCATTATATGTCAATATCACCTCAGCCTGCCCTCCTCATCTTCATTCCTAACTGTTCTACCTTAACTGTACCCCTGATGTACTCGTTTCTAATCATATTTTTTAAATAAATTTATTCAATTAATAAAAACAATTTCTGTGTGCTTATGTATAAAAAATTTAATTAATTATTTATAAAAAATGTATAAAAAATTATAATAAAAAAACAATTTAATTAATAAAAAAAAACAATCACTTTTCATTGACATTTAAGAGCAGTGCTTGAAATGGAAAGATAATTTTTTTTAAATATTAAAAGTCTTAATTGCTATTGCATGAATCAACATGCCAATTTACAAGCCATGTATAATTGTACAGGGTGGGGAAGCAAAATTGTGTGGCCAGATAATAAAAAATCTAATTTAGTATAACTTTTGTATTTTCAGAAATTTTGGTTTGAAATTTAGGTAAACACATGGAGTAGGCATTTCAAATATTTTCATTTGATTTGCTTTTGTTTGCCACAATGCATGACCTGATACAGTATCTGAAAATGTTGCAAGTCCTCCTGATATCCCCTTTGGCAAAATCATTTCATTCCCTGGCGATTGCAGTCTTCAGTGAGTCCAAAGTGTCATGGGAGGTGTAATTGGTTTTACTATTAATAGCCCACCACCAGAAATAATCCAGGGGTTTGAAATCATTAATTGAATTGAAATATTAACGTTATTCTGTTATTCCACTATTTCGCTGGCGTCCGAAATTCTTCTTATTAATTTGCCTGTTAATTTTAATAGTTAGAATTCCAAATTTACAAAAGAGTTGCATTGGAATTCTTATAGTTCATTATATTCTCGTTGATTTCTTTGGCTTTTCACCAAATTTTACCGCAATGAACTATTTCGGCTTGTTATCATTTCCAAATTTACAGTTATTTTTCTACTTGTAATCGTAATTATATATACCTGACGAGATCAAACAAGATCGAAACAGGCGCTTGTCGTATATTATTATTACAATGTTGAATATAAATTGAAATTGTGATTATTATTATGTTTTATTGATTGGGTGCCTTCACCAATAAGGCATTTTAGATCCGTGTTTAACCAAATAATTTTGTATACTTGTGATACGAAGCACGAGATCCCTTTTCATTTATGTTACATAATTTGTCACGCTACTAAATAAGCTTCGATAACGCAAAGCTTTGCCTTTTAATCATTATTCCAATATTTATCATAATTTAGTAATGTAGCAAACAACAATAAAATAGTTTGCTGAAATGGAATTGCAAGGTTATATAGTTTTAGGATTGCAAAGGTTTAGTTAAAAAAATTTTGTAATTGCAGAACAGAATGACTTTAATGATTTAGAATCTTGTCGAAAATTAATAGTGGTCTTGGCAAGCAGTTCTAAATTACAGTCATATATCTATTAAATTACAAGCGGACAGCAATATTTTGGCATCTCCGGAAACAGGTCGAGGTAATTGCCTACCTTATGTATTAGCGCCTCCATCGCTTTCCTGCGAGTCAAAAGGATAAATATAAAGATAAAATAATTAATAAATAAAATAATAAATGGAATATCATCCAAATATCTTGTCGAAGATTAGATGGAATAACATCCAAATAATTGGTCCTTTATATCTCATAGCTTGCTTTGTAATATGCACTCTACAAAACTATGGATAAAGTAAAGATTATGACCTGGTATTTTTTGTAATTTTAAACGCAGTTTTAAAAGAGTAGTCAAATGGCAAAGATAGTAGTTTATTTATAAATCTATATATACAAAAGTGGCTATCTCTATGTCCCTAATTTGACGTATTGTCAGTAGATTGTTATGTTTCATGATGTATGAGACCGTCTGCCTCTTGCCGACATTAAATATAGAGTGCATCAATTTGTTTACTTCACATTGGAGCTTGTTAATCATGGTTTCGTTGCCAAAACACCATGAAGTAATGCAGTATAAAATATGACTTTTAACCAGTGTGTGATATAAAAGCAACAAAGTCTTACGATCAAGAAAAGGTTTAATTTATTTAATGCAATAAATGCTAGACCTAATCGTTTTTAGCAAATATTCCATGTGTGTGGCTTCCAAAATAAATGCTCATGAATAACAACGCCAAGGAATTTTGTGTCACAAACTCTTTGTAATGCGTGGTTATTTAGAATAATATTTAATTGTTTAGTGCTTTGTTTACGAGGGATTGGGAAATTATATAGTTAGTTTTGGTAATGTTTAATGATAAATTATTAGCAATTAGCGATTTTTTAACATTTTCTAATTGAGTGTTTGCTGTCAAAGTTAATTCAGACAAACATTTATGTTAAAAAAATATAGTGGTGTCATCTGCAAATATTAAAACCTTTTCATTCTGCAGACAGTTTTGAAAATCATTTAGATAAATTAAAAATAATAGAGGGCCAAATATAGAGCCTTTAGCATGCACACAGTCTATTAGAACTATATTTTTTTAATTTTTTTGCCACTACATAACAGACATTCAAGCCACAGTCGTGATAGTCTCCAAAAATAATAAATTTGTTAAATTATATTTCAATAGAACTAAAAATTGAACTGACTAAATAAGTAGGCTATTATCAAAGACAAAAACCTGATATTTTTAAGCAGCAAATACAAAATTTGCACTTATTACATAACAACATATGTGAGAGGGACTGCAAAAATTGCAAAGCTGGGAGAAAAACTTCGGAATGTGAGGCTACGTTGGTATGGACATGTAAAAAGGAGAGAAGAAGACTACGTGGGGAAAAGGATGATGGAGATGGCGGTGCCAGGCAGAAGGAAAAGAGGAAGGCCAAGGAGAAGGTGGATGGATTTGGTGAGAGAAGACATGGAAAGGGTTGGAGCTAGGGAAGGAGATGAAGTAGACCGAGTGAAATGGAGATTACTATCGCGCTGTGGCGACCCCGAGTAGGGAGAAGCCGAAAGAAGAAGAAGAAGAAGACATAACAACAAAAACAAAAACATCTTATATTATTATATATACGTAAAGCAATAACAATTAAGCCGGCGCAGCAAAATGATAATAAAATCTCAAGAATTATGTTCATTTCACAATGTACAACAAGTTCTATCATAAGAATTGATCTGTAGCTAAAATATTACTATAAAGAGAAGCTTTAGCTTTGGTTTCTGTTAAGAAATGCTTGTAATAGGAACCTTTGTACAATATGAATGCCTTAATTTTTACAATTTGAATAAGTTTTGAACAAAATTCCTATAAACAATAAGTTATGCGAACTAGCAAAACGACGCCATATTGTGTTTTTTATTTTTATTTTTTTGTTATTTTTGTCTCTATATTTATCGTCCTGACTCGCAGGAAAGCGACGGAGGCGTTATACATAAGGTAGGCAATTACCTCAACCTGTTTCCGGAGATACCAAGATATTGCTGTCCGCTAGTAATTTAGTAGAGTTATTAATGTAATTTAGAACTGCTTGCCAAGACCACCAAGCAGGAGAAAGTGCCGTAAAGAGTCTTTCCCAAAGACACAACAGAATGGCGCAAGTGGGTTTTGAACCGAGACCATGTTGATGATCAATCCGCTGCTTTAACCACTCGACCACGCTGCCGACAATCGAGATGATCTTCTACGCGAAAGTACAATACAAATCAGAAAAGTAATTCTAATGTAACGTAGAATATGGCTTTAAATTAAAAAAAGCAACAGAAAATTTGGTTATAAAAATCTTGAAATTATCTGATTACTGTATTGGAATTTTATTAATAATTTTTAAAATGTTAAGTCTTTTAAAAGAAAAAATAAAATAACTTTCTAAAGTTTTGAGAATTGAAAAAAACGTTTAAGTTTAGAAACTTATAAGTACCGTACTAAAAGATTTAAGAGTAATTATGGGTTGGTGTAGTGCTTTGAATTGCACTTTAAGTACAAATAAAGGTAGGCGTTTGTTTTGTTTTCCAAAAAACGAAGACAGACGTTCTAAATGGCTTATTAATTGTTTATCAGAAATTCAATAAGAGGAAAATGAGTTTTCTAATTCTCTTGATTAAGAAATTCTTAAACGTTATATAACACTGCGTGTAAATATTTATGCTCAGAAATAATTTTGAGCATATATAACTTCTGTACAATATGCAAGTAAGATAGCTGCTTGAAGTTTTGTTAAGAAAGTTTAATGTTTTATTTTTATGCTGCTTTACACTTAAACTGTATCTTTTGTGAGAAATTGCTGAAAATGTATTGGTTATTGTTTTTGCTTTTACTTAGTTGTAAATGGCTACAGTATTTTGTAAAGTTTTTAATCATTTGATTTTTAAATTAAATATTTTTCGTTAAACTGTATTATATATTATGTAGAGTAAGCTGTACAATTCCCAACTCTGTCCAGTTACAATTACATAAAAAGATAAGAGTTTTAAGGCTCTCTTGAAACAAGGACCTTTTTTTAAAGAACACACTGTTTGGAAATCTTAACAATGGCGCCCCCTAAAATAAAAACTTTTTTAGAGTTAACTTTTTTTGATTCACCAAAACATGAAAAAGTGGTCCTTTAAATAAAATGAGGAGTTCTTTTAAAGATTACAAGAACACTTAACAATGGGCCTCCCTAAATTGAAGAGCTTTTTTTTAGCGGTGACTTTGTTCTGATACATTAAAAAGTGATTTCCTCTATGACAATGTCTTTTTCTAGAAATTGCTTTGCCTTCAAACACTAAATAGTGGCCCCACTTACTTTTCTTGCACTGGGCCCCCCTTTCTGTAAGGCCATCACTGAATATTTATCTGTCTAAAATACCAGGCAATAATAGGCATTGAATTTTGTATCTACGAACCAGGTTAGGCTAATTGCTTTATGATTCATTTAATCCTCCTGTAACAACAAAGGTTACAAATTGAGGACCAAAATGTATCATAAATGAAGTAAAGATTGTTTTTAAAAAATCAAATGTTTGAAAAGATTTTATCTCTCCATAAAAAAGTATACATATTTGCTCCAATTAAGCCCCCATTCCCAAATGTATCTTTAGTTGAAGTTTGTTGTTTAGATGTAACTTGATTAAAAAATATTGTGCCTTATTTCCCAGGCTCAATAAATAACAAAAATAATGCAGTTCAAAAAAGGACAGTTGGTAACTGTTTATGTATATGAATATTATCATATATTTATTGAATTTTAATATTTAAGAGCTGTTTGGTCCATATTTATGGGCTTGAGATGGCAAGACTTCATTTACTTTAAAGTTAAACATTAATTGTGTACTTTATTTTTTTCTTTTATGCATTTGTTATAAGTTTCCAAATCTACTTTTTAATTCGTGTTGTTGTTGCATGTATTTGTAAAGTTTGACATTTCAGGTGCTTAATTAAGGCTCTTAAATCTTGGTTTATTTTCTTTATATGTTTTAAGTGATCACTGGGGTTCTAAATTTTTTTAGTGTTTTTTATGATATAATTGCTTTGCAGTTATTCAAGGTAAGGTTATTTAAATTATCAAATACTAAATATAAAATTTTGTTTTAATGGAATTGTTTTAGCTTTTAATGAATAGAACGAGTAAGTTTTTAAAATCTTTTAACATTTTAAAATCTACTTTCCTATCAAATAATATTGTTTTTGCTAACCACTAAATGAGTGGCCAGTAGTTAAGCAAGAATAAAAAGGAATAGCATAGCCTCAGTTTTAAATCTTGGACAATTAACTTGAACCGGTAAAATGATTTATATGCTAAAATGCATAAGAACAGCAATTATCTAAAGTAGTTACGACCAAGGGTGGTTGGAATAACTGATTTTTTCAAATAAATTTTTAAAAAATATGGTAATTCTGTACTTTAGCACAGTAAATAAATTCATGAATGCTTTTCATTCTAGGCAATAATAAGCACAGGAGGGGATCCAGCTTAGTTTCACTATCGAAAATTGGGTAATCCCATTTTTTTTACTAACCCTGGTAAACTAACCCAGTATGGATACTCCTCTGTGGTTATTATTGTTTAAAACGAAAACCATTCGTGAATTTATTTACCACACTAAGGTACAGGATTACGAAAAATACAATCTTGCAATATTGTAATATCTTGCAATATCTCTAATATCTGTAATATCTTGCAATATCTTGCAATACAATCTTGCAATATCTTAAACCTGTAATAGAAAAAATAAATCTTGCAATAAATCTTGCAATAAAAAGTTTATCAAAGATAAGATCACAACTG
This sequence comes from Diplosoma virens, assembly GCA_963680785.1. Taxonomy (NCBI): domain Eukaryota; kingdom Metazoa; phylum Chordata; class Ascidiacea; order Aplousobranchia; family Didemnidae; genus Diplosoma; species Diplosoma virens. The sequence goes on along the minus strand of OY796882.1, from coordinate 37,447,330 downwards.
GATGTAGTTTATTCTCATACCCAAGAGATCAATGACTAAAATAAACTAAATATTGGCAGGTCAAAGTTAAAATTCTTTTAAAAGCTGGCCAAGTTGTATTTAGCTTTTTATCTTTTTATCATCTTTTATGAGCTGTTGTTGAAAGTCTCAGCATATGATCCATCTGAGGAGTGTGTGACCCAACAGTTGATTGAACAATACTTGATGATAGGAAAGTTGATCAAACAACACTTAATTGAAGCGATGCTTGATTGAAACAACATTTGATCTAATTATATGAATTTAATTAACAGTAACAAAGTAATTGTATAATTGCAAAAGCATACAAAAGTAAATCTTTTTTTATCAACTATCATTTCAATCAAGTGTCGTTTTGATCAACAGTCATTTCAATCAAATGTCGTTTCAATCAACTATTGTTTTGATCAAGTGTTGTTCCATCAACTGGCATAGCACCTATGGGTTGAGATTCTTCTTAAACCTGTAATAGAAAAAATAAAGCAGCAATGTTTTCAGTTTGATAACAAGGGAAACCCTGCTAGCTGTATTAGATTGCGATACAAAGCTACTATAGAAATATTTAGACCTACTCTAAAATGAGAACTTGCTTTTGATATTGCTTTTTAAAAGAGATAAAGCACTTGTTTTTTCTAATTGTTGGTGGTATTTTATTCCAAATTAATGGGCCTCTATAACTTAAAGGTTGTATATTTAGGTCTATTCTACAAAATAGGGGAAACAAATTTGATTTACTCTTAGTTTGGCAAGATTCTTTGCTACTTAAAAGTAATGTATTTTTATTTAACATCTCTTCAAAGGCTTCGGGCAAATGTTTATTACAATATTTATACATGAAATAAGCTATTTCAAAAACCATGACAAAGAGACGTATTGTCATGGTGGTAGACAGTTTTGTTTCTGATATCAGAGGAAGCAACAAGTTACAGCAAAAAAGAAACTCCTGCATGATTTTTTGCAAGCTAAATCATGCAGGAGTTTCCTTTTTGCTATAACTTATTGCTTTCGTTTTGGGCATGAAAAGCTCATGGACCCCACTTTCAGTTCAAAACCACTGGACTTCAAGAAATTTAAACAATTTCTTTAAAATCAGTAAAATGTATAAATTAGCAAGATAATTGTTTTAATTTAAGTTATTGTGTTTAGTAGAGTTGTAAAAGTAGTTTTTATGCATTTGCTTAGTTTGAGACTGGAGTTGTACTGTAATTAAATTATTTAATCAAAGTTATTATTTATTAAATTTTGCAAACCATTGTTCATTTCAGCCAATTAATAAAAAATTTATCATCATCAATCCAGCTTTAATCTGGTTTATCCCCAGTAACTGAAGGTGGCCAGTTGCATCTCACTCAACTCTTTTTACACCTTCTCTCCACCTGCATCAATCCGCCACATCTTCTTTCTTAAAGCAATCCTTCTCATGCTTCCTTCGATTTGTTCCCTCCATTTCATTCTCAGTCGACCTTGTTTACATTTTCCATACACTTTATGTACCATTGCCTTCATCAAAAATCTTTAAAATATGACCATACCACCTCACACCATTTGCCCTTGCCAGCTTATCTTTTGGTTTCTTCAATCCCAACATCAGCTTTTCTGTATTTCTCTTGTCCACCAACTTTATATGCCACTTTTCTCAAACACCATATTTCACTTACATCTAACACACCTGTAGCTGATCTAGCATAGCTCTTATATGTTTTTCCTTTCACTTGCAAAAAAATCTTTTTCCAAACAGTATCTCACCACACTCTTTAAATTTCTTCCAACCCAGTCTTCTTGCAGTTACTGAGACTTCACATTTTCTGGCATTCAACCTATTGCCAAGATAGCAAAATGCCTTCACAGTTTCCACTTCATCACGCATTACTTACTGTTGCACTTCTATACACATGCAACTTCACATCATTCACTGGCATTCAATCTATTGCCAAAAAGAGAACAAAACAAAACAGAAATTTCTTTGTCCAGTATGTTTGACATGCACATTGCAGTTAAAAGAAAAACAATTACAAGATTAAGAACAAGAAAATATTAAATATTACAATGCAAACTTTTTTTTCTTTTTCTCCAAACTTATGCTTACTTAATTAATAAGTGTGAGAGCACATCAAATAAATCATGATTGAACTGGACAGCAAAAGACCATTTCATGGTCATCAAGTCAAAACTGTCCATTTTTATATTGTAGAATAAAACTAATTTTACATAAACTGCAAGAAATTAAGAATAAAAGCACATATAAACACAAAACAGCTAAACAAGCACAATACAATGCCTATATAAAAGCTTTTATTTCATTAGATACTTTTTACCGGAAATAGTTTTGAGTTAATATTGATTATCTTTATTAATTTTAAACCATTTAGAGAAGCTTTGCTTTGAAAAATTTTTTATTTTAAGGCAAATTTTATTCCAAATTTTTAGCCCATTAAAAAAGTAAAAAGATTTAATATTCTGTTGTGTTACTCTTTGTAACTAATAGTTCTCATTTGTGAGAGATCTTGTTTGATAATTATGGAATTGATTAGTTGGTTTAAAGGACATGTTGAAGTTCTCAGGAAATCTTTTTTGATTGTAAGAATGTATAAATTTTGCTATTTCCAATTCATAAATATCACTGATTTTTAATATATTTATTGATTTATATAAGGTAGTCATTTCAACATGATCTTTCAGACATTTGAAATTCATAAGTCGAATAAATTTTTGAATCATTTGTAGTTGATGGATTAAAGTAGAATTTGTACTTCCCCATGCAACAATTTTATATTTTTTATGAGGATAAACAAAACTATAATGAAGGTTGATTAAAGTAGTTTGGGAAATAAAATCTTTTACCTTAGACAAAGCCCAGGAAGCGTTAAGAGAGTTTATTGCTAAAAAGTGATCATGCCATTTTAAGCTCTTATCTATTATTATACCTAAATATTTAGCAGATAGTGAAGAAGGGATCTTAAAGGCATCAACCTTTACAATAAAATTATTGAAAGCACTTCCATTATTCTTGTGATGAGGTGTAACAATAATGTAAAAAGACTTGGAACAGTTTAAAGATAATTGATTAAATTTCATCCAATTGTTTACAATTTCGAGTTCATGATTTACTTCAGATTCAAGGTTATGTGTAGGAATTGCACAAATGCCCATCAATTATTATTGAGTACGAATGTGCATTGCTTAATTTATAATAAATAAACAAATGAAAAAAATGAAGTAAAACTAAAAATATGTTAAGGAACAATGCAAAAACCTAAAAATAGTTTAAGAATATCAATATCATAATTCTGTGAAATAATATAATATTAACTAATATGTACTGCTTTTAGGTTACATAAACTTTCTTCAACTTTATTGCTAAATCAATTTGTTTGAAATTACGTTGCAACTTTTTGTTATTTTCTTGTGCCGCATGACAAGAGCAACTAACTTGCTGAAAACTAATGAAGTCAGAGCTACTTTAGTAATTGTACAGAGCAATATCCACATTTGTAATTATTTAAAACTTTAAACAATGAATGCGCACACTCGTTAACGATTTGCAATAAACAATGTTTCTACAGAAAAATGAAGATTTTACTTTTTTTGCTTTGAAAGATTTAAGTTTAATAATGAATTTAACTAAGTTTTTTGCTTGGAAAAATATAAAAACATGCTAAAGGGAGAAAAAAGAAGGTTTAAATAAAAAAGCTGACTATTATTAGGCTTACCTTACGTCCCGTTATAGCTGGGACAGCCCGTTTATTAGGCCTTGTCAGAGTGTTTTGCTCGGTTGATCAAAATGTCCTGGTTTAACCAATTTTAAGTGAAGACCTTTTTGTTTTAAAGATCACTATGATTTTAAGACAAAGTAGGAAATCTGAGACTGATTTCAAGTGAGGACCTTTTTTTTTATAGAGAACACTGACAAATTTTTTTCTTTTATAGAGCGTCCTGGTTTGGCACTTTGTAAATATGGTAAACCTAACTATTATTATATTTAAGAGGCTGACTTTATTATAATGGTAAGTTTTGGTTGACAATATTTAGAATCAAGTAGCCTACATATGGAGGATATGACTATATTTACGGCTTTGTTTGACCTACATCCAGGTACATCCTGGTTTGATCATATGATTTTCGAACAAACGGGTATTTGGAAATAAACATAATTGTTTATTAAAAAGGCATTTGAAAAGAAAAAGTTTTTTGGTCATATGACTTTTCCTAAAATAAATACTCAGGGCTTAGGCAACTACTTCTTTTCAACATCAGCAAGCGTTTAAGTCGGATTCGAACTACAAATTTTCTGTGCATTTATCGCATTCAAAATAAGTATATATATTACTGCAAAACAATTACAAAATATTAATTGAAGTGTAAAAACATTTATGCAAATTAACTTGCTGTTGATAGTACTTTGTATCCTAATTTCTTTGGATTTCTTTTAAAATCATACAAGATGATGCGCAAACGTGCAAAATGCGCGCAGCCGCATAATTTTGTTGGATGCATATAACCCTAGTAATAGATGAACAAAGTTTTGCAAAAAAATATTAATTCTATGTTTAATATGTTTTAGTTATAACTCTTTACAAAGTTTCCTGTGCATTCGTATAATGCCTATATGTGTATACTTTTTAAAATTAATACAGTATCATCTACAAATAAACTGACACGAAATTTAATATGTAGAGGTAAATCATTAATATACATGCAAAAATAGGGGCCCTAACCTAGAGTCATACTTAAATTTACCCAGAAACATCAAAGTCACAATCTTTCATAACAATGAGCATATCAGTGGCGTGCGGTGACCTCTGAGATTAGTCATGCAATTGGCATGCCAAAACCGGGTCATAAAATTGGATATATACTTAAGATCAATTTTTGTCTTAGATTCGAGGTGATTTCGAAAAAAGGTCATCAATTAAAGTCATTTCCTGGTAATGCAGTGTTCGTCCTAAAAATCCAGTGATTTCCAAAAAAAATCATCGCTTGAAATCGTTCCCGGTAATGAACTTTTTGCCGTCAAATGTCTAAGATCTCTAAAAAATAAACAGGTCATTACCTGAAGATATTGCCTGGTAATGCACTTTATCTCCTGAAAATACTGGAATCTTTAAAAAAAAAGTCATCGCTTGAAATTGTTCCGGGTATGCACTTTTCTTCCTCAAAATGCTGTGATCTCTAAAAAAAAGATCATTACTTCAAACCAGTCTCCGATTTCTTAATTTTTGTCTTAAATTCACGGTATTCTCTAAACTAACACAAAAAATGGGTCTTCATCTCGGATTGGCCTCAGATTTCATTCCAAACAAGTAATATTTCTCATCGAATTCAACTATATCTACCTGATTGCGCAAAATTTCATCATGCAATTCCTAAAAATTAAATACTTCGAATATTAAATATGTAATACAGAGAAACTGACATTATTGTTGATGTAAGATAAATTTGTTGATGTATGATTCAGAGAGCAGTAATTAAAAACATTTCAAAATATTTCATCAGCTTCATCAAACCAAAATTTATTAAATAAATTAAAATTTGGAATTGACATTTAAGTAATTAAAAATTTAGATGTATAATCTGTATATCAATTTAAATAATAACTCAGGCGCTTGCTTTTGATAAAAAATAACAATAACTATGATAAAGATGATTTTAAAAACTGTAACAAGAAATGTCTATATAATACAAACAAAGAACAATAACTTAACAATAATTGCATCAATAAATATATAAAAAATAGTGTCAAAAATTACTTCATTTAAACATTTCATTTAAATTACTTCATTTAAACATTCCAAACTCAGCTTGAAACAGTTGAATATAAATAATATTAAACTTACTAGTCACATCTCATTTAAAATGCTAGAACTGCAAGATGATTGGTCAATGCATGATTTATTTAACCTGATATTTATTGCACATTTTGATAGTGCCTGAATACTATCAAATTTTATAGTATTAGAATTATCTGATAAACAAAAACAACACGAAAAGCCAAAAAGTAAAGCCAAAAATCTTTATTATAAAGCACTTTGGGTAAGTCGTTTGAATTTTTAATAACAAGGCATTTTTGACAGGAATTCAAGGTTTGACGGTTTTGGATGATAAAACTCAATGCTGGCTTAACAAAGAAAGCCAGGATCTGATCTGGGCAGTACAGCAGCCTGGTAGTAAAAGGATAACTGTTTATGTCTGATCAAAAGTGACCAGAAGTGGATGCCCTTCCAAACGACGATGACAACATCTTGGTTTTTTTTCTTGAAACCTGTTTAAACAATAAAAAATGAAACTAGAGAAAAGTAAAAAATTTATTGCAATTTTTTAGCAAATCTACATGAACTTTATGGCATCACACTCATATAATATGCTATCAAACAGTAGCTTCCAATGTAAAACAAAGTACATGATTTGTTAATATTAGAAAAATTTCCAAAATGTATCTGTCTTAAAAAAATTCTACTGAAAAGTGTCCTATTGTTAAAGATTTCACAAAGAGCAGATCAAGATATGTAAACAATAAGCTTTTTCTTTTTTTTAAACAAATACTATGAATGACGTAATTTTGTAAAGCTGTTAAGATAGTGTTTCGATTTACATGGAACAATATTTTCGCTTTTTACACTGGAATTAGGGAAATAAATTAAACACTTTTAATAGTTCTACAAAGCTGTACAAAGACGTGTTTAGGTTATCAATTTTAAGGTGCAACAGTATGATCATTGATTACTTTGTACATTACAGCAGCTGGTTAATATGATGGGCATACCAAAATATACAGTTGACATATAACAACAAACAGGACAACACAACTATTTTCATGGTCCTGATTTATAAAAAATAGGAATGATCGTATTAGCAGTAAATAGAAACCAACTTAAATCTACAATTCTTAAAAGTAAAATAACTGAATATTTAAGCAAATAGCATTATTAGAGTTTATAATTACTTTACCATAAATAATCAGTACTATGAAACAAAATTAGCAAAACCTAGGATTATGTCACCTAATAAAGATACCTCTGTTCCAATTATTTTGTGGAAAAGCGGCTTTTATCCTTCTATACTTGCCTTCAACAATTTTTCATTCTTTGACACATTTTCTATAAAAAAAAAAAAGACAGTTAAAAATACCATTGACTTAAACAATTTTCAATACTTCAAATGATAACAACGTCAAACATTATTGATCTCTTAAATGCACATACACCCCAGAAGGAAATTGCCAAGATCGTTGGTGTGACTGAGGAAACTGTGCAGCACATCCAGCATGCCAAAAAACTTGGTAGAGATACAAAGAGATCTCCTGACAGTGGGGGCCACCACAGGAAGAGAAGCAAGGTCTTCCTCAAAACTCTCAACGAAAATCACAGAGGATCCTACAATTAGCATGAGAAGACATGCTAAGAATTTAAATCTAGATCCAAAGACCATAAGAACTGCTGTCAACCTGTGCTTGGGCCTTAACTCTTTTTTCAGGCAGCCACAACATCTTTTCACCAAGAGCATAAAGCAAAAAAGGTTTGATTGGTTCAAAAATTTTCTCTTTCTTCAATAAGTAATAAGAAAATATTCATGGTGGACAAGTTTATAAAAGAAAGAATGACCGCTGAATTACACCAACAAAAGAAGATGTCAAAAGTGTTTTTAGAACAAAGAATCCAGCTCAGGTTATTGTTCTGGGAGACTTAGGATCAGATGGCAGTAAGATGCCCCCATATTTCTTCAAACCTGATCAGTAAATCAGATTTCATGTGTACTGTACTACGTTCTGACATACACAGTACGCCATGGCTAAAGGCCACTTACCCTGACAAAAATTATGTGTGACAACAAAATGGAGCTCCTGCCCATACATCTAAAACAGCGAAAAAGTTCTGCATTACCAATATGGCAAGCTTCTGGTCTAAAGACTTTTGGCTTCTGAGTTCATATAACAGAATTTCGGACGCCAGCGAAATAGTGGAATAACAGTCTAAGTAACCTAGATACAATAATTAACCAAATTGTGCTAAGAAGTGGGAAGTTATTTGAAAAGATCACTGAAAATTGAAATTAGAAATTGGTAACACGTCGAATTAATTGAAGCTGATCACACGTCGAATCCATTGAAGAAATTTAAAGTTGATAAAACGTCGAATCCATTCATTATGGCAGTAAAATTTGAAGCTGATAACGCATCGAATCAAATAGGAATAATGATTAAAAGGCAAAGCTTTGCGTTATCGAAGCTTATTTAGTAGCGTGACAACGTTATTCTGTTATTCCACTATTTCGCTGGCGTCCGAAATTCTTATTAATTTGCCTGTTAATTTTAATAGTTAGAATTCCAAATTTACAAAAGAGTTGCATTGGAATTCTTATAGTTCATTATATTCTCGTTGATTTCTTTGGCTTTTCACCAAATTTTACCGCAATGAACTATTTCGGCTTGTTATCATTTCCAAATTTACAGTTATTTTTCTACTTGTAATCGTAATTATATATACCTGACGAGATCAAACAAGATCGAAACAGGCGCTTGTCGTATATTATTATTACAATGTTGAATATAAATTGAAATTGTGATTATTATTATGTTTCATTGATTGGGTGCCTTCACCAATAAGGCATTTTAGATCCGTGTTTAACCAAATAATTTTGTATGATAAATATTGAATATTTTATTTGTGTATTTTAATTACTCAAATTTTAATAACTTTTGAATAGACTACTTGCTGTTTGCATTTGTATTGCAGTTACATTGTGTCATATTATTCCAGTTAAGCAGAACGAAAAGACTATTTTGAGCAGCACATTGTGTAACGTAAGCGTTAGATCGTAAAATCTATCGATTATATCAGACCTTTCATCAAAAGTTGCTAGTCTGCTAATCATATTTAAAAATTTGTTATTATGACCCAAACCTATAATTCCATTTGTATTTATTTTGACTTATCCACACAATAATTTTAGAATTTGCATATGATAAAAATAATTTTTACTTGAAGGCTTTACAAGTACTTGATGGTTTTGCATAAATATTCACCACAAGTCTTAGAAGCTCATTTTTCTGATTTGTCCCTTTCAAGTTTGTTTGTTTGTTTGTGTTATATTGTTTTTAAGATGCAGTGAGCATGCTAATTATAATGACTTTGTTGTATTGTTTCCATTTTCTATACAATGTATGGTTTGCATGTCCTACAACGTATATCGTTTTTATTGCTTTCTTTCTTTTCAACTTTTATTGTGTTTTTGTGCTCTGGTTTGTGCTGTTGCGGCTGAGAAATAAAAAAACATACATACATACATACATAAAAGCAGTCCAACAACTTTAAGCTTTTAAACTCAAACCTAGTTCAAGTTCTTTTCAAAAAAGTCAAACCGATTTCAAGTCCAACGCTAATTTTAGTATAAGACCATTAAAGCTTGAATGGTAGTTCAAGAAATTTGAATTTATAAAACTGTTTTCCTCAAGTTGTTTCTATACATTGCATACAGCCTAGCTTAGGCTTCTAAGCACACAAAACTACTTCAAGTCAACAATTATTGATTCGAGGACTTGGGTTGAGTCTTTGTTTTTTGTAAAAAAATATGAGTTCAAGAGTGATGGGATTCAAAAACTTAAAAAGAACAGGTTGTTTTTTTTATAGTATAGAACTTTACAAGCAATAGGTTAAGAAGTACAAAGATTACGTTAATTAATATCCAATTTCCTAAACCTTGAAATGTCAAAACATTTCAAGAAAGTGTTCACGCAAAACGGTGCAAGCACTCTAATCCCATCACTAAATTCAAGTCTGTTCAAGACTTTTTCAAGTAAAAAGATGAAGTTTAGTTATAAGCACGTGAACTGGAGGAATTTAGTTTAAAAGTGATCCTTCCCTCCCTTTAATAAATGACGGATATGCAAAACAATTAAAAAGGAATAGAGGACGAAGAAAGTGTAGAGAAAAAAAAGCTTTTCACTTTATTTTAACTATTATATTAACTATGGTTTTGGTTTGCAAACCCACCAACCATGATAAATATATGTGTCTGATATTGATTTTAGTTACTGTATTTCCAGTTTCATATCAGCATCAATTTTTTTCTATATTTGGTAGCACACCTTTGTAGATGACATTGCTAAAATGGTAATCAAAGTCATTTTTTGGGGTCCCTGATTAAGATTTTGCCTCAGGCCATTCTGTTTTCATTAATCTAAGCATAACAAAATAGGGGTAATATGTTCTTTGAATCAAATTAAGCACTGCAAAACTAATGCAATGCTTTTTTTCAACTATGTTAAACCAAACACAACTAGCATTTTGTGTTTCTAAACGCATGTTAAGCAAAACGGAAATAACGCTTATATCTATCTTTTAAATCATGTAACACACAAAACAAGTAACGAATTCTGTTTTCATCAATCTAAGCATAGTGCAATAAAGCGCAATATGTTCTTTGCATCAAGTTAAGCAGTGCAAAACAAGCGCAATGCTTTATTTGAACTATGTTAAACAAAACACAACTAGCCTTTTGTGTTTTTTAACACATGTTAAGCAAAACGCAAATAACGCTTACATATATCTTTTAAATCATGTAACACACAAAACAAGTAATGCATTCTATTTTCATCAATCTAAGCATAGTGCAATAAAGCGCAATGTGTTAATTGAATCATGTTAAGCAGTGCAAAACAAGCGCATTGCTTTATTTGAATTATGTTAAACCAAACACAACACGCGTTTTGTGTTTTTCAACGCATCTTAAGAAAACACAAGTAACGATGATTATCTTTCAAATCATCTAACACACAAAAAAAGTAATACATTCTGTTTAAATCAATCTAAGCATAGTGCAATAAACACAATGTTATTGAGTCAAGTTTAGCACTGCAAACCTTGAGTTATGCTTTTCTTAAACTATAGTACGCACAACTCCAATTGCACTTTGTGCTTTACAACGCATATTAATCAAAACGCAAATAACGCAATGTATCTTTTAAATCATGTAACACACATAACAATTAACGATTTCTATTTTATTGAATTTAAGCACAGTGCATCAAGGTAATATGTTATTTGAATCAAGTTAAATACTGCAAAAGTAGGGTAATTTTTGTTTGAACTATTTTAAACCAACCAAACTAGCGTTTTGTGTTTTCAACTCATGTTAAACAAAACGCAAATAACGCAATGTATCTTTTAAATCATGTAAAACACAAAACAATTAACGAATTTTGTTTTAATGAATGTAAGCATAGTGCATTAGGTGTAATGTGCTATATGAGTCAAGGTAAGCACTCCAATGCTTTTTATGAAAACACAAAACCCAAACAATGCAGAATGTTTTTTAAAACATTTAACACACAAAACAAGTAACGTAATCTATTTTTAATCAGTCTAAGAATAGTTCAATAAGTGCAATGTGTTAGTTAAATCAAGTTAAACACTGCAAAACTAGTACAATGCTTTTTTTCAATTATATTAAGCACAACACCAATAGCGGTTTGTGTTTTTCAATGCATGTTAAGCAAAACGTACACAACGCAAAGTATCTTTAAATCATGTAACACCCAAAACACTTAACGATTTCTGTTTTAATCAATCTAAACATTGTGCAATAAGCGCAATGTGTTATTTAAATCAAGTTAAGCAATACAAACATAGAGCAAAGTTTGTTAACGAAGAATGTTTATATTAAGAGATAATGGGACTGTCGTTTTTAACTTACCCTTGTTTCATAATCTTCACTTGATTATAAATTAATTGTAATGGACCAATTGTTGCTTATTATAAAAGTTCTTTATACTTCCGTCCTTAAACCAGTAGTTGTTACGCATAAAATCCTGCTTATTTTAAAATTAATGTTTCTGTCATCTTTAACACACGCCTGTTTCATAATCTTCACTTGATTATCAAGTCGTTGTTATAGTCTAATTGTTGCTTACTATAAACCTTAATATTTAATATTAGTGTTTAATAGTAATGTTTCTGTCGTCTTTAACACACGCCTGTTTCATGGTCTTCATTTGATTATCAAGTCATTGTTATGGTCTAATTGTTGCTTACTATAAACCTTAACATTAGTCCTGATTTTAATCCATGTTTGTTTCATTGCCTTCAATTGAATATTAACTCATTGTTCTGGATAAATTCATTTCTTTCATTACTCCTGTCTTTATCCCAGGCTTCTTTTATAGTCTTTACTTGTATATCAAGTCTTGCTAATGACCAATTGTTATTTGTACTGTATTTTTTTTTGTATTTTTACTTTGCATGTTATTTGTATTTTGCATTTAAAAATTGAGACCATTTTTAAATCACGCAAAATACAAAGCATTTAATGTATTACGTTTTTTGTAAATCTAAATGCAGTGCATTTAAGCGAAATGTGTTTTTTAAATCATGTAAAACACATAGCAATTAATGGTTGCTATTCTTGATTGAATCTAAGTACAGTGCAATGAACGTAACAGATTTTTCTAATCAAGTTAAGCAGTGGAAAACAAGAGCAATGTTTTTCAAACTATGTTAAGCAAAACGCTATTAGCCATTTGTCTTTTTTAACATATGTTAAGCAAAACGCTATTAGCCATTTGTGTTTTTTTACGTATGTTAAGCAAAACGCAAACTACACAATGCTCTGTTTAAATCATGTAAAACACAAAGCTTTTTTAAAATTATGCAATACACAATTGTGGTTTACTATAAGAGTTAATATTAGTCCCGTCTTTATCCCATGCTTATTTCATAGACTTCATTTGATTATCAAGTTAGGGTTGTGGATAGATTCTTTTTAACAATAACAGTTAATATTAATTCTGTCTTAAACCCAAGCTTGTTTCATATTCTTCACTTGATTATTCAGTCATTGTTGTGGCCTATTTTTGCTTCCTATAACAATTAATATTACTCCCATTTTTACTCGTACTTTTTTAATAGTCTTTACTTGATTGTCAAGTCAATGTTATTGACTAGTTGTTGCTTAATATAAGAGTTAATATTGCTTTTGTTTTTAAGCCACATTTGTTTCATAGTCTTAAATTTATTTTTAAATTATTGTTGTGTATAAATTGTTGTTTACTATAAGAGTTAATATTACTCCCGTTTTTAACTTAATTATTGTTTTGAATGAAATCTTACATACTAACAGAGTTAAGATTAATCATGTTTTTAATCTAATCAATGCTGTGGATAAATTTTTTTATGACTATAAAGCAATATTATGAAAAAATTTCTTGCTTACAAAACGAGTTAATATTACTCCTGTCTTTTACTTAGTTTTATAAATAAGTTTTTCCTAGAGAAATCGCTATATCATATAGCAGGCTCAGAACAACCAACACCCGAGAGTGTATAATCATCTCGGTGCCCAGTCGTTGATCTCGTTCCGGCTGGACACTTAGCTGCCTCTGTTACTTTGACGGTCTTTAGGATCGTGTACCCTTAGACAATTGTTCAATAGCCCCAGGCCGGAATCGGAAACACGGCCTTGGACGTTCTTGCCTCTCTCGTTCAAAGCCATCAGGCCGTTATAGTTCCACTACTGGGCGTTCAGCCCCGGTCACTGATATTACATGCAGGGTTATAAGATCTGCCTCGATGGGTTGTAAGGTTTCCCTTCAAGTTCGCTATCTAAACAGGGCAACCAGCCCCGCACCAAAGCCGACTTTCAAGGCCTACCTTATCAGCAGCAACACTGTCGGGCTTCCAGACCCTTCGGAATGTCGTCCATGGATCTTTCCCTAAAAATAACTTTTAATGCTTCCTTCAACCGAGAAACGATGAGGTCAGGGACACGCCAAGTCTCCTCAAAAAGAAAGACCAGCTCGAAAGAGAGCCAGCAAGAGAGAATTCACTCATGTTCATTACCAATAAACTATTTACAGTGATGGCTTTAATTGAATGCCAACAGAGCAGCTGCACTTAGTCCCTTCTAAAATACCTCAAAAAGTGTCCCCCTACACAAAATATTGCTCTATTTTTTTATAGTAGCACCAGGATGTCAATGGCATGTCTAAAATATAGAATTTTTTAGAGATTATTTTGTTTTGAGACACTAAGTGGCCCCTCCTGAAACAATGATTTTTTTAAAAGAACACACTGATTTGGAACACTTAACAGTGGTGCCCCCTGAAATAAAGACCATTTTCTAGAGTTAACTTTTTTTAATTTACTAAAAAATGAAAAAGTGGTCCTTTAAATAAAATGAGGAGTTTAACAGTGGGCCTCCCTAAATTGAAGAGCTTTTTTTTAGTGATGACTTTGTTCTGATACATTAAAAAGTGGCTCCCTCTATGACAATGACTTTTTTTCGAAATTGGTTTGCCTTCAAACATTCTTCAACCCCCTCTTTTCTGTAAGGCCATCACTGACTATTTATCTGTCTAAAATACCAGGCAACGACAGGCATTAAATTTGGTATCTACGAATCAGGTTAGGGTAATTGCTTTACGATTCATTTAATGCTCTTGTAACAACAAAGGTTACAAATTGAGGACCTAAATGTATCATAAATAAAGTGAAGATTATTTTTAAATAATCAAATGTTTGAAAAGCTTTTTCCTTTCCATATTAAAGTATACATTTTTGCTTCAAGCCCCTACACCCAAATTTATCTTTAGTTGAAATTTGTAGCTTAGATGTAACTTGATTAAAAAATATTGGGTGTTATTTCCCAGGCTTGATAAATAACAAAAATAATGCAGTTAAAAAAAGGACAGTTGGTAACTGTTTATGCATATGAATATTATCATATATTTATTGAATTTTAATATTTATAAGCTGTTTTGGTCCATATTTATCAGGGTTGGCAAAATGCTGGGTTTTTTTAAACGCAGCGCGGCAGGTTTTATTAGGTTTTGGTGGATTTTTTGGGTTTTATTAATTTTTATATTTTATTGTTACTTAAATTGTTTTTGGGACGTTTTACTATTAAAAAAGAAGCTATAAAAGTGACTAATAAAGTGAGAAATGATAAGTAAATTTAAACAAATATTAATACAAATTACAAATAGGCTGATATGTTAGTAGTATAGAAAAGGAATTTTGGTTACGTTTTTCACAAGAGAGCGCTAGAGAGCAGGAGGAGATGAGGAGGTTTTTGTCCACTGGAGGCGCTAGAGAGGAGGAGGAGGAGGAAGAGGAGGAGGGGAAGGGTTTTGTCCACTGGAGGCGCTAGAGAGGAGTTGGATTTTTGTCCACTGGGGGTGCCAGAGAGGAGGAGTAGGAGGGTTTTTGTCCACTGGAGGCGCTAGAGAGGAGGAGGGTTTTGTCCGCTGGGGGTGCCAGAGAGGATGAGGTGAGGAGGGTTTTTGTCCACTGGGGGTGCCAGAGAGGAGGAGGTGGGTTGGGAAACGTAGTAGTCCTGAGTTCGATCCCCAACCAAGATAATAAAGTTTAATCCTTAGAAAATCGAAGGTCTTGAGTTTGATTCCCAACCAAGATAATAGAAAGTTTAATCCTTAGAAAATCGATGGTCCTGAGTTTGATTCCCCACCAAGATAATAGAAAGTTTAATCCTTAGAAAAACAGTGGTTCTAAGTTTGTTCGCCAACTGGGCGAGTTTGGGCAAGTCAGTTTTGCTGCACGATATTCAGTTGTTTCGTGGGGAATTCCCTAGGTTTTTACCAAGTTTGTTTGTATAGGTTTTTTTGCAAAACTATGATGCAATCGATAATGGTGGGTATATAAAGCAGAGTTTGTTTGTTTTTCTATTAATCTAAAAAATATGGATCAAGATTGTGTTGATGCTGCAGCGATATCTGATACTCAAAACTCCGAAGCTATCAAAAGAGAATGGGAAGCGCAAATGTTTCGTTGTTCCTCTCCGCAAAATCCGCTTATGTGTGATGAAGAGGATCGCATGAGAACCTTTCCTGCCTCTTGGTGTGATCAGGAGCGCCCAACGCCACGCGAAATGGTGGATGCAAGTTTTTATTATAAAGGTTCTGGCGACTGTGTTCTTTGTTTTTATTGTGGTGGAGGTTTGTTTTACTGGAAACCGCATGACAATCCTTGGTACGAACATGCAAAGTGGTTTCCTATGTGTGAATTTGTTTTGAAAAAACAAGGAATAAACTATGTGGAGAAAGTATGTCAGAAACATTCGGATTTGCATCGACCAGGCATAAAAAATCCAACTCGAACCATTGCAGCAAACCACTTACGTAGTATGTTGTTTCACCAAATGCGAAACACCGTGGCATCAGAGCAAAGGAATCAAAGATTGGAGGATCTTATGCTGTTTGATCCTCATGTAAAATACGCAAAAAGTATTGGGGTGGAGGATGCCAAGATCCGTTATGCACTATTAAATCAAATGGAAAAAAATCAATGCAATTTCTCCAATCGTCAAGAATTGTTAAATGCTGTATTAGATTTAAAAAAAGACGACAAATGTTTAAAGTGTAAAACTGCAGAAAAAAATGCAGTGTGCATGCCATGTGGGCACATGGTGCTTTGTTGGACATGCGTTCAAGACACCCCCTCTTGTTGGTTGTGTTCCCAATGGATCTCTGAAAAAATTCGTGTCTTTCAATGTTGATTGTGTAAGGTTATTGTGACATAAGACTATTTCAAAACGTTGCGCAAGATTAGTGTGACGTAAGTCTATTTTAAGACGTTGTGTAATATCCGTTTTGTTGGTTATAAAAAGAGACGCATTTGCAAAACCTCATATTATGGAAACGTATACGAGTCAAGCGGACGATCTTTATCAAGAAGCAAACGAAATCGAGTACCCCGACTACGTTCCTCCTTACACAAGTTGTTACGAAAGTTTGTTACAATTTGAAGAGAATATCACCAGAGCAAGAGAAATGGAAAGCGCAGCTAGAGACATTCGAAAAAAATTTTAGGAAATTGCTTCATCTGGACTGCCGATACCCACTTCATCGTTATTGCGAAAAGCGATTATTAGTGTCAAAAGAGGTAAAGTCATGTTTTCGATGGATCAACTAGTTCAAGTGGTTGATGTGATGATGGAGAATCTTCCTTACATCCTTTTTCGTCCCAAATCCGAAACAAAAGAATATGTCGTTTTACTATTCCGGTCCACCAATATGGACGATGCTGCATGTAAAGTGCAAAAAAAAATTGAAATCATTAAACAAGAAATAGCAGTGGATCAGTTTTAATTGCGTTGTGTGGTGGAAAATGTGCCAACTGCAAGACGTCAATTCCTCTACTTACTCAACAACTACATCTTTTCAAAAGTGCAAAAAGATGATGTCTATCACCTGCCTCCAGACAATCACGAACAACTGGAGACGTTTGTCAAGCTTTTAACTGAACCTGAACCAAGAAAAAAGCGAAAAGTGGATTTTATTGCAAGCACGCCTTGATTTGTTTTTTGTATTTTATTAATAAACGATATGTGTACAATCAATGTTGTGATACATCACGAATAAAGCGAGAAATAGAGCGATCGTTTTCAGTTAGATTTGACGTAAAATCAGATACAATAACATGCAAAGGTACACCGCGACAACGAAATAAAATAAAATAGACACAATAATGACCACAAAAACTGGAAAAGTACGCTTGTAAGGTTTTGCGATTGTAAATCCATCCTGATAAGGAGTAGGCATCCATGTAAGACTCGAGACCGACTAAGGTAGGGGGGAGTCCATAACTATCAAAATATTCTCCTCGACCGCGCTTGTCGAAATAAACCGCAACCCAATGTTCTCCAGGTTCACTACTCGGGTACGAGTTGATGATGTAAACAGACGGAAAAGTAGGTTTTTCCAACTGATCCAAAGCACAGACTTTTTTAAAGATGTTTTTGGTTTTCAAATCCTTCTTGAGCAAGCGTTCGATTTGCAACGTGTTCATGCCGTATAGTCAAAAGCAACTTTTCTGTCTTGATCAATCTCCAGTAGGTTGTCGTGTTCGGCAAACACAATGACCGTAAGAGTACGTGCAGCAGCAGTAGCAAAATGAATTTCGATGCGTATGTTACTATGCTTTATCAATACAAAACCGACCTCACTGGAATCCATTTGGGGTGTGAGATCAAAAGCAAACAAAGCACAACCGTCTTTGTACTGTTCTCGTGAAATAGCATTTCCTGTGTCCCGATAATATTGACCCGTTTGCGTAAACAAACGAACGTAACTTCGAATAAAACGATCATTGGTAAAATCTGGTTGCAGTGGTTTGGAAGGGATTTGAACTCCGTCACGGTAAATCGTCATGAAATTGATGCTGTTGTGTTTGAAATTAAAAGGAGATTTGATGATGACACCGTTGTAAGCGTCATTGTCGACTACACCAACCACCATTCGTGTGGGCAATTGACCCAAAAACAAATTTTCTTTGGTGATGCTTCGATTCCCGGTCGGCACAGTAAAGCTCTTGACTTCCACACGTCGAAGCGGGTATTTTGCAGTGTCGTGTTGTAAAGCTTTGACATGAGCAAGCTGTAGGGCGGGATTGGGTTTTACTTTACGAACAAACAAGGTCACTTCTTTCAAAGACACTTTGTTATCTGCTTGGTTTGCGTTTCCATGCAAGCAAAAAAGATCGTTGGAACGAATCAAACGCAAACGCACTTCGACTCCGTTCAACAAATATCGATTTTGAAAAAACAAATCAAGATGCAATTTCCCCATCATATCCGTTTCTTTGCTTTCTTCAGCCAAAGTTTTTCGTTTGGTGTAACCTAGGTTGGTAGCTCCACGAGTATCGAAATGTTTTGATGTTTTGCGGTGCCACAATAGAGCAGAAAGTTGGGAATTTTTTGCTTCTTGTCCAAAACTAAGCAAGTTTTCAATATAAGCTCGATAAGGGTAGTTGTTGTTGGATTGTGTCACTAGCGAACCGTTCAAATAAACATCCACTTGCGTCCATAGCGTATGCAGAAAATTACATTCAGGCGCAATTTCCGCGTTCTTTTCCAAATCAGCTCCGGCTGCAGTAGTCACGCTTGCACGCACATAAAGAAACCTATTGGCAAGGTCGATGTAGTTGAAGTTTTCAGCACTAATCGTAAATTCAATAGGACCTGTGGAGGTCAATACAGATACAGGGTGGTATTCGGTGAAACTTCCTTCCTCCAAACTAGTTTGACTTGGTGGCACCGAAAACAAATCCAGTTGAGAAGTGGTGGATTCTGCCGAACTGGGATGTACTAACGTCGCCATGGTTTACGAGAAAATGTCGTGATGTCTCTTGCGTTTCTTCTTTTGTACTTTTCTCGGCGCTGCTTTTCGCTTTCCTACTTGTCGTTTAGCTGCTTTTCGCTTTCCTACTTGTTGTTTAGCTACTTGTAAGAGATTGGAACCAGCAGCTCTTGCTTGATCGATGGCAGCTTGTTTGGCGTTTTTACCGTCTAAGACATCAGAAGCAAACTCGACACCGCTTTGTAAAACTTGTTTTCCGAGGGTTTTGGCACCTTTTTTGACCAAAGGAAGAACACTTTTGGCAATGGAGCTAAACAGATTTCCTAGTCCATAACCTTGCTGCACTCGTGCCCCAGCAAAATAAGGCATACCATGACCGACTTGAGACAAATAATAGTTTTCATAAGCTTTTGCATCACAACAATATTTGACACGCATGTTTCTACTACCGTCGATTTCTTACAATAAGCCCATTTTCCTTTGCATCTGGTTTTTATAACGAATTTAACTTTTTGGGTCGTAAATGTAAAGTCACAATCACTTTTCCCTTGCGAAAACGAATTCGTTTTCCTTGATACGAAGCGAGATGTGAATGTCACTAAGATTTTTCTTTAAGACGGGATGGTATTGTATTTTGTCATATCTTTTGAAAACATAGGCACCCGGCTTCCCTGTTACAGGAAGGACATCAATCAAGGGTGCAAGAGTATGACCAACCGTTCTGTGTTCGATGACATTGCAGTAGACATAGATGGCGTTTACGGTGTCTACGTTGGCAACGCTTACCGAAGTGTACTCTCCGATTTCCCGATACCATGTCTCTCGAAAACCCAAAATAGAAGCCAACTCATTCGAAAGCGTCACCACCACATCCGGTTTCGTGGTACCATTGCGGTCGGTCGTAGGTGCTCCTTTTTTGTGTTGGATGGACATGGTTGGTTAGTTGTGTTTGAGGATTGTAAGTGAGATCAAAGAGAAAGTCAATTGGTTTCGTCAACACTCCTTCACTGACAAGCGTTTTGTTTTTATCTTGAAACTCTCGTCTCATTTCTTGAAGTATCTGACGCACGATATATTGAGGTTGTTGATAATAACCTGATGGAAGCACTGCTACAAACTCCAAAGCACCGCGTTGGTAGAAAATGTAATATTGGTTGGTGTCAATGTTGTACCAAGTGTTGGGGTACAGAATCTCGGACAAACCCATCTCCCACGATCCAGACAAATTGATTTCTTTCGGCAAGTGAACCATGTAATCCGAAAGTCTGTTTTCAGGATAAATGTCTATGGACGAGTTACTGGGGAGGGTGAGGAACATGTTTGGTAAGAATAGGTGACGGGAGCAAATAACCTACAGAGCTACTAAGCAGACTAATCCAGAGTTCTTTGTTGTCGTTGCTTTGTGTTAAATTGTACAAACTGATCGACACGACTACGTAAATCACCAAAACTTGAGCACCAAACAATACAATGTCAAAGGTTCTCAAAGGAGACATACCATGTCTTTTTCTGACACCCAAGAATTAAAAGAAGCAGGATATCCAAACCACTTTACTAAAAATTCAACACCTTTCTTGCGCTTGTGTTGTTGGAGAATACGCTCGATTCGAAACACGTCATCCTTTTTATAGATTTTCTGCAACTCTTCTTCGTAAAAAGTTCCTTCCAACCATTCGCCTTGTAAGGCTTTTATTTTGTAATAAGGAGGATTGTCTCGAAACACTTGAGCAACTTGAAACAATTCGTCTGTCCAACCGGGTAAGTAACCTTTGCGGAACCGCATTCGAGTCATGGACAGTCTGACTTGATAACCTACTTTCAATTTTGGTTTTCTTAACTCGGGGTCGGCATAGAGCGTGAGCCAAACCGCTTGATTTTCAGAGTTGACTGAATTTGGAGCACGTCCAATGGATCGGTGATAGGTGTTGTTGTAAGATTCAACCAGAGCAGGCAGCACTTCCACATATCTTCGACTGTTGGTGTAGGTAAAGTAACGCCATAGTTTCTCCTTTAAAGTGCGTATAAATCGCTCAGCAATGGTTGCTTTGGTGTCGAAATTTTGAGTGTGAAAATGTTCCATGTGATGTTGTTTCAACCAGGTTTGAAAGGGTCGATTCAGAAACTCACGTCCCATATCCGTCTGCAATTTTTGAAACTTACCAATTTCAGGCATTAACTGCTCAAAAACTTGGATCATGTCCGAGCTGGTTTTGTTTTTCAAGTAACCAGTAAAGGCTTTTTTGGAGAACACGTCAATGACCACCAAAATGTATTTATAATGGTCGTTGTACGACTTGAGCAAAGAAAAATCAATGAGATCGGCTTGCATTTGAAAGTTGGCGCCAGGTACAATTGTTTTTCTGCGCTTGAAATTTTTTCGTACGGGTTTGTGAAGCGTATAAGTGTCTTGCGATTGCAACCATTCTTGGGTTGGTTTTGGAAAACGGTGGGCTCCCGAGAAAGAAGCTTCTTTTTTAGGATCGTAATAATCTAAACGCTTTCCCATAGCATCGATTCAAACTCGCGTGCACCGGGTAAAGTTGGGTCTCGTTTCTTTAGAGTAGATTGAAACAAATCGTCGATATGAGATCCAGGTACCACTCGATCGTCTAAAAGCATTTGACCGTCTTCATTCCAATCTAAATTCTTTTTTGTAGTGGCGTCTTTGAACAGTTTTTTGGCTTTGTTCGCTTTTTAAAATGCTTTAACACTGCACTTTCAGACAAGGGTTTTTTCACTGGTGTTTTCGGTTGAAACTTTTTCAGAAATAACTTTGATTTTTGCAACGCCTCGTTATATAGAGTTACTTTCTCGCTGTCGGGTCGGTTGGAAGTTAAGATTTCTTGCATTTTAGCATCCAGTTCAGAAAGCACTTTTTTATCTGTGACTTCGTGTTTGTTTTTGAGTTTTTCGTACACTTCAGGTTCCAACGCAATTAATTTTCTCATTTTATAAGACTCCCTACCACACCACTAATGACCGGAGCGAGTGTAGACAACAAGATGGGTAAAAATCCACCTTTTTGTATAATTCTTCGTTTTGTTTTTAACGCTACCTTACGATCAGCCAACTTCCGAAGTTTGGTTTTGTGCGATTTTAATTTCCGCTTGTGATGACGCGATATCTCGACGTTTCCTTGCAGCACGTTATGAGCACAGTCACAAAGACAACGTATTAACTCGGGCGATGCTTTGTCTAAAATACGCTTTTGCAAAGGTGCAGGGGCTTTTTGTAGCAAATGCAAGGTGGGTCCGTTTTTTCGCAAGCGGTTCATTGATAAAGATAATGCGTGTTTTCTGGAAAAATCCCTGAACGCAGACGTTGGTTATCGTGTGTTTCGCAGCGTAAGTCAATCACCAAATAACCTCTGTCGGATGATACAGCATTTTTATAGGCCTCCAGTGCGTTTTTATATGTTTTGGGGTAGACCTGACGTAAGAAATGCGCAATTTGATTCACATCCCTACAACTTATAAAGAGCACCATAATTTGTGCATTGAGACTTATTTCACGCAAACCTTTATGAAACAAATTTTGCACGGTCATGAGAACACTGAAATGAAAGTGGTGGGAGTAGACGCTATAGATTTTGGATAAGAATTCAGAATTGGCAAACATCAAATCGTCTAGTACTAGAAACGCGTCTCGACTTTCTTTTAGATCTTCAAGACTTGGCATGCCCTGTTTAAAGTTTACTTTATCCGTGTAACGATCAAACCTTGCTTGCCACACCTCGTAATGATAAACAATCTGCTTGATTTCAGGGCAAAGTTGTTTTAGACTGTCTATAAAACGTAGGACCCAATAAGACTTTCCAACTCCGGAAGGTCCGCTTACAAAACTAGTTGGATTTTGAAATCGCAAAGACATTATGCTAGCTCTTCGTGGGGCAAAATGAAAGCAAACGTCATCACATAACCTTTTTGTAATGAAAAAACACATTGACAGAAAATCACGATACATAACAATTCGAAGCATAATAACTACCACCACGGTGCGTGAGCCTTTTTTGATGAACTAAAATTTGGAAAAAAAAATCATAAATTTAGCGGCACCATATGAACCCCATCGCTCAACACCTTTCTCTTTGGATAAAAATTACTTAATCCTCTTTTCTTTTGAGTGTAGCTACAAATTTTGTGTTTTTTGGAGCGAAACCCACGGTTTTTCACTAGGAGTGGTTTGCCGGTCTCCAAAACACGCACATACTGATCAAAGGTGAGAGGGGTTTTAAGCGATGGACACCCCTTTACACACTTGCTTTTTTGTTTCCCCTTCGCAAAAGTACGATTTTGAAGCCAAACAAATTTGGTTGTCCCCTTTGTACTCCAACTTTATCTTGCCCAAAGTTCTTTTATCAAATAATTCGAATGAAGTGCAACAAGGTTGTGCGTCCCACTCCCGACCTTCAAGTTTTCTCTGGATGAAGGTTTCTTCGTGGTTGGGGCATACCTCCGAAGTCAACCATTTTAATTTATCGCGAAAGTAACTCGCCTTCAAATGGGGAGGGACACAGTCATCCAGATTTTCTTTACTAAGACTAAAATAAATAGAGTCGGTATCGGTTTCTAGCAGTTCAAAATGACGATCCGGAATGTATTTTTTGAGAAACAAATAAAAAATTTTAACATGTGTAGTTTGGAATTTAAATATACATTGAGGCCAATTTGGATTGGAAGATCATTCACAATTTTGTTCTTTAAACTTTTTACTTCGTAGATATCTTCTTTAATTTGGTCCAAATGAATGAAACGAGGGTCGTTGATGGTTTTGTTGACTGTGTCCCCCGAATGGTATGTAATATTTCTATGTTTTTCTTTATTTAACAAACTAGCAGAATAAAGTGAATTCCCAGTTAATTTATTAGTAAGAGCTATCACTGTTTTGGATTTATCTGTATCAGCCAATCTTCTGGAGTTTACAATTTCTTGTGCCAGAGGAGCAAAACATTTTTGCGGAAAAAATTCGATGAATTCATAAATTCTGGTGATTTTTAAACCCATTTCTAGGTAAAATTTGGCCATTTCCAAATTAATTAAAAATTTCTCTCCAAAATAACTACTAATTAAATATTTTTGTTCTTTCTTTAAAAGGTCATGCTCCTCTGCCACACTCTTCATATAGTCACCAATATCATCCAGAGAAATAAAACTATTTTTAATAATTAAAGGAAAATCTTTAAATTTTTCTTTTAACTCGTCGGGAGTGTGGATGTCGACGATAAGAAAACCGTACAAACTCTCGTTTCGAACGCCATCTAAAATTTTTTCAAAAGACAATTTACTTTTAGGTGTTACCGACTTTAAGGTTTTTAAGAAACGAGAGACTTCCGGCTGTTTTTTTATCTTCAACCATTCACACTCCCTCATCTCCACCACGCGAAACCCTTCTTCTTCCAACCTTTTTTTATTGTTTTTTGTCTCTTCCCGAATATTTTCGTGGGGAATGTTTCTAAGAGGATGCGTAACTTCCAAACTACCGTCAGAGTTTCGATTAGTTTTACATTTATCACAAGAATGAAAAAAACAACCAAGATACTGATACACAGTGTTTTGTTGCTCAGAATAATTGTCCACTGGCAAACTATACTTACTCACTCTTCTCTCCCCCATATTAAATCTAGTTTGCAAAAACGTATTTTCTTTGTATGCAACATAACTTAACCACTGATACGACTGAAAACCGAATTTGGAACAAGGATCAGGCCGAAAATCTTCTTTTTTATACCGACAAAAATAACCAGTGGGGTTATTCTGAGCAATAGCATGTAAATACAAAGAATTAGCGTCCAAACCGATCACTTTTTTTACGGTTTCGGGATTTTCGATTTCGTGGGAGCGAATTTTGGTTTCTCCCGAAATCGCAAGTCTACAAAAAATCAAACTTAAACCACCCGTCAATTGAGAGCGAAGTGATTTATACAAATCCCCAAGCCGCTTAGGGAAGAGACAAAAGAACGCATTTTTTTCAATTTTTTTCATCATTTGGAGTTTAGCTACCCCACTAACCGAAAAAGATGTTTTAAAAATATCCAAACCTTGGTCAAGATAAGGTTGGAGTAGGTTTTCAACTGCTTGTACGAAAGGCACACAATCGAGTAAGTTGTAATATATTAGCATTTCACGTAAAGAACTCCAACCTTTCTCCATCCAAGTTTTCACCACAAGATCGTATTCCTCTTGGGTGATATTGGACTTCGAAAGTAAAGAATGAAAATCACCGTGTTCGGGCAATCCGCTTTCTAATTTGTCAAGATTAGTAATGAACTCATAAGGAAAGTAAAACTTTCTAAGTTGTGCCCCATAAGCTACCAAAAATTTTCGATAGCTAAAACCGGGAGCCAAAAAGTTTTTGATATCCAAAAATCGCAATTTTGATGTTTTCAAAAAAAGATAACTATTTGTTCTTTTAATTACAAATTGAATGTCTTTCAAAAGAATTTGAATTAATGTGGGTTTGATAAGATTTAAATCGTATGAAGCCGAATTGAAACCAAGTACAACCAATTCCTTACAATAACAGTGAAATTCATTTAAAATTTTTTCTTTCCTCACGTGTTAACTCCTGTCCAATTGCTCGAACACATAATCGAATTTTTGTACAAGCAGTTGATAACAAATATCGGAGAGGTTTTCCAGATAGTCAACTAATTTTTGAACCAAACGCTCTTCATCTCCTTCAGTCACGAAGCAAACACCTGACTCATAACCAGGGATGTTGCATGCGACTGCAACGCTCAAAGGAAGGTGGCAAGCGTCTAGTGTTAACATCGAATTATTAAAAATTTTAGTTTTTGAAAAATAGGCTTCAAAATCGTAGCAAGCAAAAAAAGGAAAATGTCGATCACACCGTGGAACAACAATCCCTATTTCCTCCAATTTTTCAAAAATAGTGGGAGGATTTCTGTGAATACCCCCAGGAAAAACCTCACGCACCGTGGTGGTACAACTTTTGGTGTGTTGGTTATAATGTTTGGCGTTATACCACAACTTATTACAATGAACACATTGGTACACACTGCAATAGCGCTCAAAATCTACAATTACACTTAGATGATTTTCAAAAACGTTCAACCGGATGGTCTCCTGGTACAACTCACGGCTACGTTGGACCAGTTTGGCAACCTTACCGTCAAGTTTATACGCAATGAGGTTGAGTTTAAAAAAATCCTCTAAGTGGACAAAATCAAAAAGTTGAACGCCTGCAAAATCTGCAGGCGCAACGTCAAAATGAATACAATATTTATAAAATAAATTTTTGGCAGCCCTCTCGCACCGGTGAGGTTTGGTACCCCGGTGCACTGCCAAACAACGAAAAAAACACAAATTGTCGTCAGCGCTAACATTTCTCAATCCGTGATTGTTTATAATATAAACAGGCAAAGCGATTGGGGCACCAAGAGAGGCGTCTTTGAGGTGATTTACATAAAATGTAATGTTGGTGATGTCTACCACTCTCCACTTTGTGTCAGGACGATTAATTTTGTCAAAAAATGATTCTTCCGCTAATTCGTTTAAAAATTGAATAAGTTCAAGGCGATTACTAATTAAGCGAGCAGTAGACATCATCCCATTATTGTTGTAAGACGCATGATAATATCGTAACTCCTCATTGTCGATATTTTTTAAAACATATCCAAAACTATAATTTAATTTAAAGCGCTGAAATTGGGATTTTAAAATTTGTTCGACAATTTTCGAAATTAACAATTTTAAATCTACAATATAACAAAAATTAAAAATAGATTGCACTTTCCCTTTTTTGGAGAAAGTACGAATACTGGTCCAATGTTTTTCTACGATCTCCTTCTCATCCGGTAGGTTTTCCGTTTCTAAGAAAACCCAACATCAAATTTCAAATCAAACTCTATTACATAAAAACATACCATTGATCATTGCAACGGCGTTGCTTTTCATTTTTTTCATTGGAGGCTCCTCGATAATTTCTACAAAAACAAATTTATAGTAACTCAAAATCAAAGTGTAAAAACAGACTTACTGTTTGCAACCTCGACCGAATTTTCAACCGGAATTTCGGATAAATTTTCCGGGGGATTGTTAGGTTGCGCTCGTTCTATCACAAACAACTGATTATTTCAATTTCACCATATACACTATAAAAAACTCACTGATTGGAGTCGAACGCTCGCCAACAGCAACTTGATCCGATTGTTGTATTTGGTCTATAACGAAACAATTGTTATTTTCAATTTTACTGAATTCAAACAAAAAACTTACCACCAACCACTTCAGAAGCAACTTCACGAGGACTTTCTAATGAAGTTGTCTCTCTAGCAACTAAAATAAAAATTTAAATTACTTTAAAAATCTAATCAAAAGAAAATATAAAACTTACCACCAACCACTTCAGAAGCAACTTCACGAGGACTTTCTAATGAGGTTGTCTCTCTAGCAACTAAAATAAAAATTTAAATTACTTTAAAAATCTAATCAAAAGAAAATATAAAACTTACCACACACTTTCTGGTGTCTTTTTAAATTATCAACTCGGCTGAAAATCTTTTTGCAATTTTCACACCGAGCCTCTGTTTTCCTCTCGTGCACGTTCTTTTTGTGACGATTTAAATTATCGACACGTTTGAACAACTTTTCACAAACATTACATTTGAATAACGCCATCTCATCAAAATCAACAAAATCAACCTTCTTGATGTAACTCTTAAGACTAGAATAACTGAGTGCCCACACCCACCTGCTTATATAACCACAGAAAGCAGCTGCATAATATCTTACCATATTGTAACTTTCTTCACGATTTAGTTATTGTATGATGACAAACAGGAAAAGCTTTGACGCGTTTCTGTCTCATCAATTTATATAAATCCAGACAGCAGCTGCATAATATCTTACCATATTGTAACTTTCTTCACGATTTAGTTATTGTATGATGACAAACAGCAAAAGCTTTGACGCGTTTCTGTCTCATCAATTTATATAAATCCAGACAGCAGCTGCATAATATCTTACCATATTGTAACTTTCTTAACCTTTGACGAGCTCGCTTATTGTGCGCTTTAAGGAAACTTTTGACAATTAATTTAAAATCGAGTACGAATAAAAAACCAAGATTGTCACGAAAAACATCCAACTTAGGTATAACAAAAAAAAAATTGAAGATGAATAATTGAAAAAAAAACCTTAAAACGATAATCAAGGTTGTTCGGAAAAAAAGTTTTAAATTTGAACAAAGTTATAACAAAAATAGAATTTATCTAGAAAACAAGGTTGACCAAGAACAATTTTTAAAAAAATGATAATAAGTACAACAAAAATCAAGTTTGACTAGATAAAAATTCAACAAAGTTATAGTAACAATCACGGTTTTTTAGAGAAAAAAAAAGTTTTAAAATTGAATAAAAATATCCGAAAACCAAACTTTTTCAGGGAGGACCATCGATTTTCTTAGGATTAAACTTTCTATTATCTTGGTGGGGAATCAAACTCAGGACCATTGATTTTCTAAGGATAAACTTTCTATTATCTTGGTGGGGAATCAAACTCAGGACCATCGATTTTCTAAAGATTAAACTTTCTGTTATCTCGGTGGGGAATCAAACTTAAAACCATCGATTTTATTAGGATTAAACTTTCTATTATCTTGGTGGGGAATCAAACTTAGAACCATCGATTTTATTAGGATTAAACTTTCTATTATCTTGGTTGGGGATCAAACTCAGGACCATCGATTTTCTTAGTATTAAACTTTCTATTATCTTGGTGGGGAATCAAACTCAGGACCATTGATTTCTAAAGATTAAACTTTCTATTATCTTGGTGGGGAATCAAACTCAGGACCACTGATTTTCTAAGGATTAAACTTTCTATTATCTTGGTTGGGAATCAAACTCAGGACCATCAATTTTCTTAGGATTAAACTTTTTATTATCTTGGTGGGGAATCAAACTCAGGACCACTGATTTTCTAAGGATTAAACTTTCTATTATCTTGGTTGGGAATCAAACTCAGGACCATCAATTTTCTTAGGATTAAACTTTTTATTATCTTGGTGGGGAATCAAACTCAGGACCATTGATTTTTTTAGGATTAAACTTTCTATTATCTTGGTTGGGAATCAAACTTAGAACCATCGATTTTCTTAGGATTAAACTTTCTATTATCTCGGTGGGGAATCAAACTTAGGACCACTGTTTTTCTTAGGATTAAACTTTCTATTATCTTGGTGGGAAATCAAACTTAGAACAATCGATTTTTTTAGGATTAAACTTTCTATTATCTTGGTGGGGAATCAAACTCAGGACTACTACGTTTCCCAACCCACCTCTTCCTCTATGGCACCCCCAGTGGACAAAAACCCTCCTCCTCTCTGGCACCCCTAGTGGACAAAAACCCTCCTCCTCTCTGGCACCCCCAGTGGACAAAAACCCTCCTCCTCTCTGGCACCCCCAGTGAACAAAAACCCTCCTCCTCTCTGGCAACCCTAGTGGACAAAAACCCTCCTCCTCCTCCTCCTCCTCCTCTCTGGCACCCCCAGTGGACAAAAACCCTCCTCTCTAGCGCCTCCAGTGGACAAAAATCCTCCTCCTTTCTAGCGCCTCCAGTGGATAAAAAACCTCCTTACCTCCTCCTGCTCTCTAGTGCCCTCTTGTGAAAAAACGTAACCAAAATTCCTTTTCTATACTACTTATGTTTACATTTTGACATACTGACATAGCCATTATAACAAATAACTATCAATATTATCAGTAAATTCATCAAACTTGCATTTAGATTTGTCCCATTGAATTGTATTGAACATATATTTATAATTCTCATTGTACTGTATATTGAGAAATGGGCATGGTGCACACCAGTTTTTGCCGCATCTAACTAGGAATGATTTTAATCAAAGAGCATAGCTAGCTCGATGCCGTTGAATGAGCATTAGGTTAAGGGAGCAAAGGTTTCTGACGGTTTATATTTTTTTCCATTTTAAGACATGTCAAAACTGTCAAGCAGAAATAGTGACATCAGTGTCACTGGTAATCTAAATATTAGTGATGTCTTTGTTCCCATGACTTCACTTAAAGCGATTATAGGTTAAATAAGAACATTTATTATAACCTACTTATCTAACTAGTAGTAAATGCAGTAAAAATGCTTGTTTGATATTTGTGTAAAATGGAAATAAATTTATAGAATTGAATTGAGGCTATAGTTTTATTTCCACTCTCATGACTGACATTAACCTACAACATACCAAGGCTGGCTCACCAACGTTCCCCACTTTGGTGGCCACTTTGGTGGCCATAATTTTTCAATGCTTTGTTTTTGTTTTCAATGACCCTTGTTCTCAATGTTTCAACGGTTTGCTAAGTGTAATAAATTAGTTTAAACTATAGAATTGTGTGTTAATGAAAACTATTTCAATAACACAACCATTTTTAGACATAACATAAATATTTGTGGTACCAGTATTTGTTTATTTTTATTTTCTGTAGAAAAATACAGCCAGCCCAAAACACAATATACTGGTGCACCAAAACACTAGCAAAATTGCTACCTACACTCTTTACCATTAGTTAGAATATGATTTTTACAATCAATATAAAAATCAAGTTTGCAGTAGGTAAAACAGATGGCTTTTTTGACATGACAATGCAACAAATCCTGATTTTTACCCCGAGTGTTATTTCATCTTTTTTTGTATAATGAGGCCCACAATATCTAAATTAGAACAATATTCAAAAGTTTTTACAAATTTGATCACATTATATTTATTTTATTCAAATTTATAACACATACAAAGATTAAGAGAAAAATTGCAACTATAGTTAAGGTAGGAGCCAAAAAACTGACCTCTGGGGACCCTGAGAGACCCCCCTTGGTATGTTAAGGGTTAATTAAGAAAGTCATAATTAACACTTGGTGCATGTTATTCATAAGATATCTAAGTATATACATGTGTTTCTCTACTATTACAAGGTAATATGTTTTGTAATACTATTACTATTAATATAATTGATATAAAATGCTTGTTTAAATACCTAACAAAAAAAAAATTAAAAAAAAACACTTGAGGCCAGGTTTTATTGGGTTTTATTGGGTGGTTTTTTTGGGCAGGTTTTTCAATGCCAACCCTGAGTAAAATGCTTGTTTGTATTTTTGTGTAAAATGGAAATAAATTGACAAAATGAATTGAGGCTGTAGTTTTATTTCCACTCTCATGACTGACATTATTTGTGAAGGTCATATTTATCAATTGGTAGCATTTTATTCCTAGGATATGTAAGTATATATATATATATATATATATAGAAATTTTTCAAAATTTTTTGGTCGGTGCTCATCAGGAAAGTGCTCAATGACGTCGAGTCAGAGCGGTTAGATAATTAACTTACAGACCACAAAATTTTTTTAATTTAACATTAATTTTATTTGCCCCAACAGACTGTTTCGCCTGCCTGGGCTCGTCAGGGGGCGGTTAAAAATCTTATTCAAATAGAATATATATATATATATATATATATTAATGAAAGCACTAAAACAGATTAAAAATTAACAATTTAAAATCCACGACAGTCTGTTTCATCCTAAGAATCGTCAGGTAGAAATTTATTCAAATAGAATAATGTACCGGCAATAATATACGGGCGAAGTTAAGCAAACAGATATATAAGTATATATTTTTTTAGTACTACAAGGCAATATGTTCAGTAATACTATTACTATTAATATAATTGATATAAAATGCTTTAAACACCTTAAAAAAAAAAAAATTAAAAAATGAGGCCAGGTTCTTTTGGGCAGGATTTTTTGGGCGAAATTTACTGCCAACCCTGAGTAAAACGTTTGTTTTGATTTTTGTGTAAACTGGAAATAAATTGACGGAATGAATTGAGGCTGTAGTTTTATTTCCATTCTCTTGACTGACATTATTTATGAAAGACATATTTATCAATTGGTAGCATGTTATTCATAGAATATGTAAAATTGTAAATATATTTTTCTACTATTACAAAGTAATATGTTCAATAATACTATTATTATTAATATAATTGATATAAAATGTTTTAAATACCTTAAAAAACAATGACTTGATAATCAAGTGAAAACTATGAAGCAAGCACGGATTAAAAACGGGACTAATATTAACTCTTTTAGTAAGGAAGAGTTTATCCACAAAAATGATTTAATAATCACTTAAAAAACTATGACATAAGCGCGGATTGAAAACGGGACTGATATTAACTTTTATTGTAAGCAGCGATTGGCGATTGGTCCATAACAATGACTTGCTAATCAAGTGGAAACTATGAAATAAGCGTGGGTTAAAAACCGAATAAATATTAACTCTTATAGTATGGAACAATTTATCCACATTAATGACTTGGTAATCAAGTAAAAACTATGAAAGAAGCGTGGGTTGAAAACGGGAATAATATTAACTTCTATAATAAGCAACATTTGAGCCATGCCAATGACTGGATAATCAAGTGAAGACTATGAAATAAGCGTGGATTAAAGACGGGAGTAATATTACCTCTTATAGTAGGGAAGAGTTTTTATCAACAACAATCACTTAATAATCATGTGAAGACTATGAAACCAGCTCGGGTTGAAGACGGAAATCACCTTGACTTACCTTGAAGAGTAACAATTTTTCTAGCATATATTTAACCATAACAATGATTACGTTAAAAACGGGATAATATTAACTCGTTTAGTAAGCAAAAATTCATCCATAAAAATGAATGGGTTAAAGACGAGAGTAATATTAACTCTTATAATAAGCAACAATTGGTCCGTCACAATGACTTGCTAATCAAGTAAAAACTATAAAACAAGCGTAGATTAAAAACGAAAGTAGTATTAAGACTTATAATAAGGATGAAATTAACCATAGCAATGACTGGGTTAAAGACGGTAGTAACATTAACTTTTATATTGAATAGTAAGCATCAATTGGTCCATAACATAGACTTGATAATCAAGTGAATACAATAAAAGAAGCCTGGGTTAAAGACAGGAGTAATATTAACTTTTATTTTGAAACAGATTTTATTCACAGTGATGACTTAATAATCAATTGAAGACTATGAAACAAATGCGGGTTCAAGACGGGAGTACCCTTGACTGTCTTGAAGTCCGGACCTTGTCGTGTGGATGGTCCTGGACGAGGACGGTCCCTAGCGCGTGGCTGGGGTCGCTGCTGGTCGAATGAAAACTGCCACGATCCCGTTAAGATCTAGCTGGGTACAGGTGCCAGTACCTGAAAGGTCTCTCTCGGTAAGAGAGCTCAGTAGCCCTGTTTAAGGTGAAGCTATCACGGACCGAGCAAGCCTCCTTGAGCGGCCTTCTGGGCGGTTTCGAGAAGCTCAGGTGCAACCCACTTGCGTGGCGGCAGTGGGCCATAATTAAAATCCTATTTTACATCCCTTGTCACCTAAGTTATATCTTCGATGAGGATTGCGTGTCACCAAAGATCGTATCCAATTGTCAAAGCGATCTTTTGCATAGGGCCTGATCGTTGGCTCTTTATCGACTCTAGTCTCACTGTAGCTGTTCGGCGATCGGCCTTTCTTGAGCTTGCCGGAGGCTCTCTGCTGGCTCTCCTTTGAGCTGGTCTTTTTTTTTAGGAGACTTGGCGTGTCCCTGACCTCATCGTTTCTCGGTTGAAGGAAGCATTAAAAGTTATTTTCAGGGAAAGATCTATGGACGACACTCCGAAGGGCCTGGAAACCCGACAGTGTTGCTGCTGGTGAGGTAGGCCTTGAAAGTCGGCTTTGGAGCGGGGCTGGTTGCCCTGTTTAGATAGCAAACTTGAAGGGAAACCAAATGACCCTTCGAGGCAGACCTTAAAATTCTGCATGTAATATCAGTGACCGGGGCTGAACGCCCAGTAGTGGAACTATAACGGCCTGATTGCCCTGATTGAGAGAGGCAAGAACGTCCAAGGCCGTGTTCCCGATTCGGGCCTGGGGCTATTGAACAATTGTCTAAGGGTACGCGATCTTGAAGACCATCAAAGCGCGTAACAGAGGCGGTTAAGTGCCCAGCCGGAACGTGACCAACGACTGGGCACCGAGATGATTATACACTCTCGGGTGTTGGTTGTTCTGAGCTTACTATATGATATAGCGATTTCTCTAGGAAAAACTTATCCATAACACTAACTAAGTTAAAGACAGGAGTAATATTAACTCGTTTTGTAGGCAAAAAATTTTTTCATAATATTGCTTTATAGTCACAAAAAAATTTATGCACAACTTTGATTAGATTAAAAACATGATTAATCTTAACTCTGTTAGTATGTAAGATTTCATTCAAAACAATAATTAAGTTAAAAACGGGAGTAATATTAACTCTTATAGTAAACAACAATTTATACACAACAATAATTTAAAAATGAATTTAAGACTATGAAACAAATGTGGCTTAAAAACGGAAGCAATATTAACTCTTACATAAAGCAACAACTAGTCAATAACATTGATTTGACAATCAAGTGAAGACTATTAAAAAAGTATGAGTAAAAATGGGAGTAATATTAATTGTTATAGGAAGCAAAAATAGGCCACAACAATGACTGAATAATCAAGTGAAGAATATGAAACAAGCTTGGGTTTAAGACAGAATTAATATTAACTGTTATTGTTAAAAGGAATCTATCCACAACCCTAACTTGATAATCAAGTGAAGGCCATGAAATAAGCGTGGGATAAAGACGGGACTAATATTAACTCTTATAGTAAACCACAATTGTGTATTGCATAATTTTAAAAAAGCTTTGTGTTTTACATGATTTAAACAGAGCATTGTGTAGTTTGCGTTTTGCTTAACATACGTAAAAAAACACAAATGGCTAATAGCGTTTTGCTTAACCTAGTTTGAAAAACATTGCGCTTGATTTCCACTGCTTAACTTGATTGGAGAAACGTGTTAGGTTCATTGCACTGTACTTAGATTCAATCAAGAATAGCACCCGTTAATGGCTTTATGTTTTACATGATTGAAAAAACACATTTTGCTTAAATGCACTTTGTTTTAATTTACAAAAAATATTATGATTATTAAATCATTGTTGTGGATAAACTCTTCTTTACTATAAGAGTTAATATTACCTTCGTTTTTAATCCGCGCTTGCTTGATAGTTTTCACTTGATTATTCAGTCGTTGTTATGGATCAAATGTTGCTTACTATAAGAGTTAGTGTCATTCCCGTTTTTAACCCACGCTTGTTTCATGGTTTTTACTTGAGTTTAAGTTTAAGTTTAAGTTTGAGTTTATTTCACCAAATAAAAATTCACGAAAGAAACAAAATGCAAAATAAAGCAATTTGGAATGTTGGTAAGGAGCACCGAGGAACCTTTCGGTTTTCTAAGTCAAGGTGCTCCTTGAGAAAAAAAAAGAAAATTACAAAATCGAAAAACGAAATAAACGAGTAAAACAATAATAACGGCAGCACAACAAAATTCATAAGAAATCTGTAACGAACTTCGAAAGAAAACAAACAGGCACAGTTGCTACAATACAAACACGAATAACACTCCCCTTGAAGGATAGTTACTAAACAGTCATACTAAACACAGGGCCCCTGAGTATCTTAACTTCATGCTCACACGAAGCCGACAAAAGAAAAGTTTTTTTAATAACTGGAAATTAAGTAATGTTTATACTCTTTTTTGAAAGAAATATTGTTTAAGATTTTAAGAGAGCTATCAATCTCCATCCACAATTTTGTTCCTCTGAATGATAATTGGTTTTGGGAAAATTTTTTTTTTGACGCGTGGTAGAAAATAATTAAAGCTGTCAGCACATCTGGTTTTATGAGTATGCCAATTAGTAAGGTAGGTAAATTGTCTTTTGAATATAAATGGAAGATTGTTGTGATGAAGGTTATGCATAAATTTGGCCAGTTCTAACTTATAAATTTCATCAAGTTTTAAAATTTTTAACATTTTGTATTGAGGATTGATAGAAAAATATTTTGATGATTTAGTAATTAATCTAACAATATTATTCATTCTTATTTGAATTTTGTTCAGGTAAATATTTGATGCATTTCCCCAGGAGATGACACCATACTGAACCCGACTGTGAATAAGACTGTGGTATAACGTGACCAGGGTTTCCCTTGTTACATAATTACGCAATCTGCAAAATAATCCTCTATATTTCGCCAGTTGTAGAGAGAGATAGGAAGTATGAACGGACCAATTTAATAATTCATCAATATAAACACCAAGGTATTTTATATTTTGAACTCTATTAATAGAGGTACCATTGAAACTTAATTGAAAAATATAATCAACTGGTCTATATGGTGTTTTGTTAATAAGTAGAAAATTTGTTTTAGAATAATTTAAGGATAATTTATGTTTCAAAAACCAATTATTTAAACTGTTCAGTTCATTATTTACACGAGTCTGTAGAGTATTTAAATCGTTATCAGTTAAAGTTAAATAGGTGTCGTCAGCGAAAAGTGTAATATCAAATTTAGAAGCTAATGGCATGTCATTTATATACAGTAGGAATAAAATTGGGCCTAGGCAGGATCCTTGTGGAACGCCGCAAGAAATTTTTTGCAGATTAGATTTGGTTTCAGCTACAACTGTGTATGAATATCTGTCGGTGAGATAACTCTTGAATAACCACGGATTCCAAAAAATAAGTTCATTTTTTTTAATAAGATTTTATGATCGACAGTATCGAAGGCTTTAGATAAGTCTAGAAATAAACAACAGCTATATAAACCATTATCAATGTTATTGATTAATTTATCATAAATATTGCTAATGGCTAAAGTGGTAGAATAATTCTTACGAAAACCGAATTGATGTTCACTTAACAATTTGTATTTGTCGAGATAATTGATTAATCTATTAAGAATGAGTTTTTCGAAAAGTTTGTGAAACTGAGAGAGAAGCGAAATTGGACGATAATTGCTAGTTTTACACATATCGCCTTTTTTAAATAGAGGAAATATTTCGGCTACCTTGAGACAAATTGGAAAATCTTGCAAAAAAGCAAGATTAAATAAATCGCTGAGTACTGGTGCAATTATTGGTTTGCTAAATTTTATAAATTTCGTGTTAATGTCGTTATGTCTTGTTGATTTTTTATTATTTAACATAGATATGAGAGAAGACACTTCATCTTCATTTGTCGGCGTAAGAAAAAATGAATTGTGTAATTTATTGGACGACTCATTAGTATTAATAGATTTAGGTTGCTTTAGTGATTTTGCAAGATTGATTCCTACGTTAGGTCGCTATATCAATCTTGTCAGTTATTGTTTTGCCTTCATCGGTAATTAATTTGGTTGGAGAAAAGATTGTTTTTTTCTTAATATTGACTAATTCATGTATGGTTTTCCAAATTTGATCTGGTTTACTGCGATTTTGCACGATTATATTGTTATAATACATACGTTTAGTGGCCTGAATCGTTCTATTCAAAATGTTTCGGTAAGATTTATATTCTTTAAATTTATTCATATTTAGGGAGCTTTGGAATTTAGAATACATTTTATTTTTATCATTAATGGAATGAATGATACCACGAGTTAGCCATGGTTTATGCTGCATTCTAAATTCTTTTCTACTTCTTTTTCTTAAAGGAGCATGTCTATTAATTGTTTGAGAAAATAACTGTAGAAATTTTTGAAATTGGGAGTTAACAGAGATATTATTTGATACAATGAAATCAGAAAAAACATCTGAAAGATTAGCTAAAAAATTTTCAAGTTGGAAAGATTTCATATCACGAATTAACATATGGTTATAACTATTAAGATTAGTTTGCTTTTTTTTTGTTGGAATAATTACAAAAACACCGTAGTGGTCGGATAGATCACATACAAAAATACCACTATACAAAGTTTTAAGATTATTGGTGTATATGTGATCAATCAACGATTTTGTTGATATAGTTATCCTAGTAGGCTTATCAATTAAGCATTTTAGTGAATTACTTATTAGGCTATTGGCATATCAAACAACCGTATTATTGGAGTCCAACTTAGTAAGATCAATGTTAATGTCTCCCAAAATATATAATTCAGTATTTTTATTATTAAAATGGTCACATATATCATATAACGCATTTTCAAATTGAGATAAAACCGATGATGTGGAGATAGGATGACGATATATTACTCCTATAACAATTTGTTGGTCGTTGCTGTTTTTTATTTTAATCCAAATATTTTCTACTGATGACATGTTGATTGATACATCATTCAAGATTTGATATTCGAGATTATCTATTATAAAAAGGCCGACTCCACCAGCGTTGGATTCGGTATCTACATGAACAAAGTTATAACCGTCCAATTTAACGTTCATCCTAATTTCACCTTTTCTCAGTTTTGTTTCAGATATGGCAATAATTTCAGGTTTCTTTTTAAATTCAGTTACAAGATAATGCAAATAGTCAATATTTTTTTGCAAACTTCGTGCATTAAAATGAATCGCGAAAATTTCATTATTTTGTTTATTCTGAATAAGGTTTTTGATACACGATAAATAATGGTAATTTGATTTATTAAACAGTGTTTCATTATACTCAATACCATCAGAAGAAATTTGAAAGTTTTCAATAGCACCTCTAGAATCAATATTATTGTTCATAGCAAAAGGATAGTTCTGTTCATTAGGCCTACATAAAATAGTTTGGGAATCTGACCTGCAGTAACCTTTGACACCGTTTTGAAAGCCCGAGTGCAAAACGGCGCCGCATTGATTAGCTTGATTAACAGACGTTGTATGATTATTTTTAAAAGATTCCATGCAGATTGGGCAATCAATGTTACTAGAAGCACATTTTTCACACATATTGGTTTTTACATCATCATTACCACAAGTTTTACAAACAAGTTTAACAGCCATTTGAATTGAAAATAAAAAGAACAATGTAAAATATTGTAACAATGAAAAAAATTTTTAATTTGGATTACAACCAGTCATACAATTATGATTCAACAAAAGTGGTTTATAATTTAGTTTTACAAAGTCAATACCAATATTATGTTTAAATAAATCGTCTGGAGATGTGATATAGAGCCACTTACCAACACCTTGATCTTTTTCATTTTCTTGCAATGCTATCCCAGCTTGTTTCGCTGATTTTTTCATTCGAATAGATCCATTAATTGTATGAAAGAGTACAAAGTCATTTTTACAGATATCTTTAACATATTTAAGCAATTTAGCTCGAAGAGAAGTCAAATCTTCAGTTAAGTAAGTATTTTTGTAAATTAAGCTATTTTTGAGTTTAGACTTGGCGTACATGAATTCATTACGTTTTTTGTAAGATATAAATCTGACAATAATCGGACGCGGTTCGGCCACTGAATTGCTGTTACGCTTACCCAATCGGTGGGCTCTCTGTATATCTAAAGCTGTTATACCAATGTTTAATTCTTCAGCAATTTTCATAACGACCTCTTCACCATCATCCTTATCACTATCAGTTTCTTGTATTTCGTGAATTCTCAAGTTTTCTCGAAGGTCATATTGCTCTAATTCATCTATTTTGTAAATTGACAAGTTCGCCATTTGTTTTAATTTTTCATTTTCAACTTTTAACTGCGAAATTTCTAGCTTGTTTTGAACAACTTCTTGCTTTAAATAGCGAATTTCTTCTATTAGCCCTTTAACTGTAGAATTAATTTCGTTTAGCTGTTTTCGATCTTCATCGTTAAAGCCAGAACTACTGCAGCAAGGTTTTTCTTTTCCTCGAGTCATTTTTTAAAACGAGAGAAAAATATACGTCTTTACTGTACGAGTAGTTTTAACAACTGAGCATCAAGTCATTGCAGGAGATAAATTCTTCCTTACTATAAGAGTTAATATTAGTTCCGTCTTTAACCCATGCTTATTTCATAGTTTTCACTTGATTAGCAAGTCATTGTTATAGACCAATTGTTGCTTACTATAAGTGTTAACGTTACCTGTCTTTAACCCACGCTTGTTTCATAGTCTTTACTTGATTATTCAGTCATTGTTATGAACCATTTGAAGGGCTTACTTTAAAATCTATCTAAGTCGCATAATGTCAGTTTTGAAAAAATGAGGTTTAAAGTTTTCAAAAACCCTGGCTAATCAGAGTAATAACAAAAAAAACCTAAATGGCGTTTTTATTCCATTCGTTATGTATCTCTACCTATTTCAACAACTTTTTAGAGATTTAATATGACGTTATAAGGAATTAAAGCTTGTTTTGCAAATTGGACTTAGGTATTTTTATTGCAATTTTTATTTTAGAAGCGCTTTTTTACCAAATTGACAGTGTATTTAGGCAGAAAAAGTAAACCACATGTAATAATAATGATATGCATTCTATGTTTTTAGAGTGACATATCAGAAAAGAATTTAGGATGCGGGGGAAATGAGAAAACCAAGTAATGAGAAATTAATTTTTCGAAAATTTTCGTACCCCCAAACCAAGAAAACATAAAAAAAACTTTTTAATGATCTATTAACTAAAAGCTAAATACATATAAAGCTATTAAGTACAAATTTTTTTAAAAAATGTTTCTGAATTTCAATAGATGAGTTGATCCTTCGTGACTCCAATAGATTTGCTATGTAACTGAATTATTAAATTATAGACGAAAATCAAACGCTCCAAATAAAGCGTTAAGATTTCCAATTAATTTAAAACTAATGATTAAAATAATAATATAGGTAAACCTAATGCAAAAATAAGTTATTTAATAAGCTTGCCTATTATTTCATTATTATGCTTGCGTTACTTTTATATCGTTAACCTTTGACAAACTTTCAAAAGCTCCTATTTCAACCGTTATTGAGAAAAGCAAAAAAAAATTGCAGGTAAGCCATTTTGCTGGTCGAGCCTTCAAACAATAGGTTTAATAAGCTATCAAGTATGTATAAGAAGTTTTAACATAAGTCCGTTGGATTTTGGTACTTCTAGAAGGAAAACACGCTAAGATTTTAAACCTCAGTGCTATTCAAAAGGTGATTTCCGTACATAATTCTGAAAAGATTTTTTGTCAGAATATTTCTGACAAGTAAACAAACAGGTTTTTCAGTTTATCTGATTTTTTCGAAAATGTGATTTAAGTACTTTTAGAAATAGGAGCTTTATTTGTTTATTTAGTATTATAACAGTTAATATTACTCCTGTCTTTAACGCGCGCTTGTTTCATAGTCTTTACTTGATTAAAACAGTATGTCTTTGTTGTAAATAAATTCTTCCTTACTATAAGAGTTAACATTACTTTCTTCTTCAGTTAACGCTTGGTTCATAGTCTTTACTTGATTATCAATTCATTGTTATGGACCAATTGTTGCTTACTGCAAGAGTTAACATTAATTTTGTCTTTAACAGGCGCTTGTTTCATAGTCTTTATTTGATTGTTAAGTCATTGTTGTGGATAAATTTTTCCTTACTATAAGTGTAAATATTACTCCAGTCTTTAACTTACGTTTGTTTCATAGTCTTTATTGATTATAATTATCCAGTCATTGTTATCGAGCAATTGTTGCTTACTATCAGATATAAAAGTTAATATTACTTCTCTTTTGAATCCACACTTGTTTCATAATCTTCACTTGATTATTTAAATGATTGTTATAGATAAATTTTTTCTTAGTATAAGATTTACTATTATCTTGTTTTTAACCCGCGTTGGTTTCATAGTCTTCATTTGATTATCAAGTCATTGTTATGGACAAATTGTAATTTTAGAAAGCAACTAATTTTTATATCACGGGCACCTTGATTATAAGTCCTGCTTATATATATTATACTACGTCGAACGCGTAAGCATTTTTACGTCGTACGCCTATGTATATGTTACATCGCTTATATATATTATGTTACGTCGTACGCCTATATATATGTTACATCGTACGCGTAAGTAGCGAAGTAGGTAATCGCTAGCGGGCTTCAAACCAACGCACCTTTTGTATTAACGCTAAATAATCATCGCTGCTTTTTAATGCGTTCTCGCGCGGCTGTTTGGCATCGAGTGATGCCACGTTGTATTGGGCAAGGGTTGCTTGCCACTTTGTTTTTGGATATAAGTTTTTCTTTTTCAAATGAGTCATGCAATGGAACGAGCTTTGCGATCGAAGAAAGATTAAGTTTTAATTGCAGACTTTCTATTTAAACAAAGCTGCTAACAATTTATTGGTTCCCGTGGACATTGGCTACATTCGGTAGCAGTTTAGCAATCGTGTTGATATTTAGATTTGCTCATCCGTCCAACATCGTCGGTGAGTCGGTGGGCAACGTGCTTACGCGTTTAAGTTAATTTATGCAATATTTGTTTGTAGAAAACCATTTCCGACTGGCGTCTCCATTATTGTTTTGCTTTGAAGCGCGTTTGTGAGGAGCTCGAAGGACGAGGCAATTTTGCGACTGCGTCACATATTAAAAAGTTGTTGTGGATTATTTATGACTGATGTTTGCTTATTTATCACTGAATGTTTATTGCTAGTGTAATGTGACATCACATGCTGTAGCTTACTTGTAAATAATAAATGCATTGCTTTGTCTTATGTCTTATTCTGCATTTTTTGCTTTTCTCATATTAATATGATTTTTATTGTATTAATGTTTTCGGTATAAAACTGAGTGGTTGACAAACTCGATTGATGCCAATGGATCGTATTTAAGCATCATATGTTTCGTCGTTGCTTTTGAGGGCTTTTAATAAATTAAGACTTTTAAGACGTTGCTTTGAGAGTTTTTAATAAATAAATACATGCATCTTAGAGAAAGTGTTTAGTTTGGGTCCTTATTTGGGTCAGTTTAGGTTGGGGTCCGTACTACAAGCACAGGTTTCAAAGTGGAACCTTTTATTAAAAAAATTTGCAGAGTCATCATAGTTCACATAAAACAATTCACAGGCTGGCTGATATTTGATTAAAAGAAAGTCCAAGTTAATGACATTGCGTCATAATAATTTTGTGTTTGGAAACTTAAAAATAAAATTTTTACGGAGTTTTGCTTAAAAGGGCATAATATCCAACTTTCTCCTACCAACTACAAAACACCCGAAAATTCTTGCTATCACTCTTGACCTAAAACTAACATTTTCATAACATTCACAACAAATAAAGCATCAATAAAACAAAACAAACCCTTGACATTCTAAAACCATTCAATTTCTACTAAATGTGTAAACAAAAGGAATCTCCACATTCAAAGCCAAAATAACTCGCCGCAGTTTGGGTACACCATATGGAGCCCTATCATATCAAACACCAACATCAAGAAACTGCAAACCATTCAAAACACAGCTTTGCGAATTGTTACTGGCTACACACGAGATACAAACACTCAACACCTACACGACGAAACCAAAGTCTTTCCAATGGATACCAATCTCAAACTTCATGCCACTCAACTTAAGCAACTGACTCAAAACATATTTCAATGAAGAATATTTTACTTGTTGCATCTTTTAAGACCTATCAAAATCTATTGACATTATCAATCATAAAATTCTAATCAATAAAATCAATAGCTATTGCATTCAAGCCAAAATGCAATCACTTCTTTCATATTACTTGAAAAATTATAACCAATATACTCAATGCAATGTGATAGGTTATGATTTTTCAAATAATATGAAAGAAGTGATTGCATTTTGGCTTGAATGCAATAGCTATTGATTTTATTAATTAGAATTTTATGATTGATAATGTCAATAGATTTTGATAGGTCTGAAAAGATGCAACAATTAAAATATTCTTCATTGAAATATGTTTTGAAGATCAATTATGGCCATCTCAGTTGAGTAGCCTTTTCTAAACCTAAATTGTTGACTCGAAATAATCGTGAGGGAGAAAAAATAATTTTCAATTTGAACATATGAAAGTGTTTCAAAAATTTTGTCTATTGGCGATAAAATTAATATAAGCCGATAGTACCATATAGGTTTTTATATATAGGCAATCTAAATCTTTTTCATTGATTGTAATTTCAAGGTGAGAATGAAAAAGATCTATAGCCATTTTATCAGTAATTTCATTTTCTAGTGAAGTCAAGCTACAGTAAGAATCAGCAAACAGTTTTTTCTAAAGTAATGGCTTCCAACTGGTGTGTTGCAGCACACTAATGTGCCGTAAGAGGTCTCCAAATGTGTTCTAAAAGATTTTGGAAAAAAATTATTTAGGGATGTCCATTTTTGCAGTTTTTGTACATGAGATTCAGAGG
Organism: Diplosoma virens; assembly: GCA_963680785.1. Taxonomy (NCBI): domain Eukaryota; kingdom Metazoa; phylum Chordata; class Ascidiacea; order Aplousobranchia; family Didemnidae; genus Diplosoma; species Diplosoma virens. The sequence goes on along the minus strand of OY796882.1, from coordinate 37,403,074 downwards.
GAAAGAGAGAGCATGAGTTCAAGCAGAGACTTGTTTTTCGAGATGACCATGATTTTGAGAGGAAAATTGAAAAATCATTGACAAATTCTCAGTGAAGACACACATACAGACACAAAAAAGTTTATTTTGCCCAAAATCATATAAAACAATAAAAAAAGAAATATACTACAAAAAAAAAAAGGCAAGAAAGCATCAAACAACCATAAGGTTTACTAGTCAAGATGCTTCTTGATTAAATTACAATTACCAATAACAATGGTGTTAGTGTGACTAAAATTAATAATAGAATAAAACAACAAAAAACCAAAAAAGAGGAGTTTTTTAAACAAACAAAAGTTTATAAAACAACAGCAAAAAGATTTCAATTTCACTTGATATGCATATTAAGATAGAATTAGGCCTGAGCATATTTTTATTTATGTAAAAGTACATAACTGGGCTTACATTCTAGATATTGCAAAGATTATTTATACTTAATATGATTTAGAAAACAAAGTAGTTTGTTCATTACATAACATGTGCTAAAACATTGCGAAAAAAAACAAATTGGAAAACTTAATATTGATCAATAAAACTTCTTTTAATTGGTTTTTTTTTTGGAGATGACCATGATTTTGGGAGGAAAATTAAAAAATAATTGACAAATTTTTAATGAAGTCCTTTTAATTCTTAACCAATATAATGGTTGTGCTGCAAAAATTTAAATAGCTGAAGTGTGTTGCCATATACAAAAAGATTGGAAGCCACTGTTCTTGAATATTGCTGTTGATTATCCAACGTTATATCCAAATTGTCTTTTTGACTGGTTAAGTTACAGTTTTCCTTTTTTAGTTGTAAAGTTTTGTTTTTAAATTCAACAGCCAGTGAATCACAAACAATTTGCATAAGAGAATCATTATTTAATATTGATTCACTCATTTAGAGACAATTATTTCCAGAAATTCTATGTCACACTTAAAAGTTTTCATAATCATCAGGCAATCAGAAAGTTGATTCAAGGAACACTTTTGTAAAAATTTTAATGATATCATAGTCTTCTGTAATATATCGGTGTCAACCAGAATGGATTTGACAATATCTGTAACAGCTTCATGTCTATTTGCCGATTTTTCTTGCTGGATGTAGATTTGTTGACAGATTTTTTCCCAGTCATTATATTGTGGTAACTTTTTCTTTCGGTTTTTCCCTTTAATCAGGGGTATACAGTTATCATCCTTCTCCAAACCGTCATGTCTTCAACGTCCATCTCCTTCACATCAACTTCCCTATATCTTCTTTCACCACATCTAAAAATCTTCTCTTTGGTCTCCCTCTTTTCCTCTTTTCCGGTAACTCCATTTCCATCATCTTTCTTCCAACATACTTTTGTTCTCTTGTCATTACATGTCCATATCACCTCAGCCTGCCCTCCACATCTTCATTCCTAATTGTTCTATTTTAACTGTACCCCTGATGTACTCATTTCTAATCATATTTTTTAATTGAATTTATTTAATAAAAAAAAACAATTTCTGTGTGCTTTTCATTGATATTTAAAAACAGTGCTTGAAATGGAAAGATAATTTTGTTTACATATTAAAAGTCTTAATTGTTATTGTATGAATCAACATGCCAATTTACAAGCCATATATAATTGTACAGGGTGGGGAAGCAAAATTGTGTGACCAGATAATAAAAAATCTAATTTAGTATAACTTTTGTATTTTCAAAAATTTTGGTTTGAAATTTAGGTGAACACATGGAGTAGGCATTTCAAATATTTTCATTTGATTTGCTTTTGTTTGCCACAATGCATGACCTGATACAGTATCTGAAAGTGGTGCAGGCCCTTCTGATATCCCCTTTGGCAAAATCATTTCATTCCCTGGCGATTGCAGTCTTCAGTGAGTCCAAAGTGTCATGGGAGGTGTGATTGATTTTACTATCGATAGTGCACCACCAGAAATAATCCAGAGGTTTGAAATCATATGAACTTAGAATCCAAAAGTCTTTAGACCAGAAGCTTGCCCTATTGGTACTGCAGAACTTTTTCACTGTTTTAGATGTATGGGCAGGAGCTCCATTTTGTTGTCACACATAATTTTTGTCAGGGTAAGTGGCCTTTAGCCATGGTGTACTGTGTATGTCAGAACGTAGTACAGTACACATGAAATCTGATTTTCTGATCAGGTTTGAAGAAATATGGGGCCATCTTACTGCCATCTGATCCTAAGTCTCCCAGAACAATAATCTGAGCTGGATTCTTTGTTCTAAAAACACTTTTGACATCTTCTTTTGTTGGTGTAATTCAGCGGTCATTCTTTCTTTTATAAACTTGTCCACCATGAATATTTTCTTATTACTTATTGAAGAAAGAGAAAATTTTTTGAACCAATTAAAGCTTTTTTGCTTTATGCTCTTGGTGAAAAGATGCTGTGGCTGCCTGAAAAAAGAGTTAAGGCCCAAGCCCAGGTTGACAGCAGTTCTTATGGTCTTTGGATCTAGATTTAAATTCTTAGCGTGTCTTCTCATGCTGATTGTAGGATCCTCTGTGATTTTCCTTGAGAGTTTTGAGGAAGACCTTGCTTCTCTTCCTGTGGTGGCCACTACTGCCAGGAGATCTCTTTGTATCTCTACCAAGTTTTTTGGCATGGTGGATGTGCTGCACAGTTCTCTCAGTCACACCAACGATCTTGGTAATTTCCTTCTGGGGTGTATGTGCATTTATGAGAACAATAATGTTTGACGTTATTATCATTTGAAGTATTGAAAATTGTTTAAGTCAATGGTATTTTTAACTAAGGTTGTTCAAATCAGAGAAGCCTTGGTGCCTGTCCCAAGCCCGGATAAATGGAGAGAGTTGCGACAGGAAAAGCATCCGGCGCAAAACACAGCTAAATATTTTTTAATGCGCGTTCTAAAATCTAACTTCATACCGGATCGATCGAGGCCCGGGAAAACAACGACCGTTACCAGTGACTGGGCTCCAAGGGTTACTGGTGGACATGCTACTTGGATGCAAAGAAGAGGTGGAAAGCAGTGGAGAAGAAGGAAGGAGAGAAATGAAGAGAGGAAGAAAGCGAAGAAGATCAAGCTGAGGGTTGCTACATTAAATGTTGGAACCATGACTGGTAAAGAAAGAGAAGTGGCGGATCTTATGGAACGAAGAGGGGTGGACATACTGTGTGTGCAGGAAACTCGCTGGAAGGGGGAGAGAGCAAGATGCATAGGTGGTGGATATAAAATGTGGTACTGTGGAAGTGGAAGCAAAAAGAATGGTGTAGGAATCATATTAAAAAAGGAGCATGTGGACAGGGTAGTGTAATTATGGAGGGTATCAGAAAGGATAATATGCTTGAAGATGGAGCTTGATGGTGTTATGTTGAATGACATCAGTGCATATGTGCCACAGGTGGGGTGCATACGTGAAGAAAAGGAAACATTCTGGCTGGACCTAGATGAGACAGTGGAAAAGATACCAAAAAATGAAAGAATTGTGGTGGGAGCAGACCTGAATGGGCACGTAGGAAAAGGGAATAATGGTGATGAAGAATGCATGGGCAGACACGGATTAGGGAAAAGAAATAATGAAGGACAAGCAATGGTGGATTTTGCTAAGAGAAGGAAACTAGCGATTACCAACACATATTTTGTAAAGAAACCGGCACATAGAGTCACCTAGAGCAGTGGCGGACGCAGTTCGCAGGTGGACTATATCATGGTGAGAAGACGAAGAATCAAGGAGGTGGTGGATACAAAAGTTATTGTTGGTGAAAGTGTAGCAAAACAGCACAGAATAGTGGTCAGTGCGATAATCATCTGGACAAAGTGGAGGAAAGCACCAAAATTAGTGAAGAGAATAAAATGGTAGAAATTAAAGGACTCGAAAGCGAAAAGTAAATTAAAAATTTATGTGATTAAAAGCGGAATACTTAGTGGACAGGAAGACTGGCAAAGAATAGCTGAGATGATACGGAACATTGCCAGAAAGGAACTGGGTGAAACATCAGGAAAAGTTAGCACGGCAGGTAGACGGGAAACGTGGTGGTAAAACTAGGAAGTACAAGAGAAGCTAAAGGATATGAAAAAAGCTAAAAAAGCATGGGATACCATCAGAGATGATGCAAGCAAGTTGGCCTATAAAATTGCAAGAAAGCAAGCTAAGAGAGAAATGGCAAAGGCAAGAAACAAGGCATATGAGGAACTGTACGAAAAACTGGAAACAAAGGAGGGGGAAAATGAGGTGTTCAAAATAGCAAAGCAGAGAAACAGACAAAGCAAGGATGTTCAACAAGTAACAGTAATAAAGAGTAAAACTGGGGAAATTCTAATGGAAGAAGAGAAAGTGAAACAGAGATGGAAGGAATATTTACACAACTTACTCAACCATGAAAACCCTAGAGAAAGAAGAGAAACGAGAACAGAAGGGAGAGAAAGGGACGTGGAAGATATCTCTGGAGAAGAAGTCAGGACTGAGTTGAGGAGGATGAAGAAGGGAAAGGCTCAAGGACCTGATGACATACCAGTGGAAGCATGGATTGCTCTAGGCAATAAAGGTGTGGAGTTTTTAGTAAAGTTTTTCAACAGACTCTTGCGAGGAGAAAAGATGCCAGATGAATGGAGGAGGAGCCTGCTTGTACCTTTGTACAAAGGTAAAGAAGACATCAAAGAATGTGGAAACTACCGGGGGATCAGGTTAATGAGCCACACTATGAAATTGTGGGAGAGGATAATAGAAGCAAGGATAAGGAAGGAGATGACAATTGCTGAGCAACAATTTGGGTTCATGCCAAAAAGGAGTACCACCGATGCAATCTTTTGTCTAAGGATGCTGTTGGAAAAGTGGACTGAAGGGCAAAAGGCAGTGCACTGTGCCTTTATTGACTTGGAGAAAGCATACGACAGGGTACCCAGAGAGGAACTGTGGGAATGCTTGCGGTTAGCTGAAACATCAGAGTGCTACATAAGGATTATCCAGTTTTTTGTACGACGGAGCAACAACAACTGTGAGAAGTGCAGCAGGGTTGACTGAAGAATTCAAGGTAGGTGTTGGACTCCACCAAGGTTCAGCACTCAGCCCATTACTTTTTGCAATCAATATAGACAGGCTGACGGGGGCATCAAGAAGGACGCACTATGAGATAATGCTGTTTGCAGATGACATAGTTCTGTGTAGACAAAATCATAGGGAGCTAGAGGAGGATCTGAAGATTTGGAGAAATGCACTGGAGAAAAGAGGCCGGAAAGTGAGCCGGAGCAAAACAGATTATTTGTGGGTTGGGATATGCATGATGGAGAAAAGTTGAAGTTGCAAGGAGAAAAGGTAAAGAAACCCAAAAACTTCAAATACCTGGGGTCAACCGTTAGTAATGATGGAAGATGTGAAGAAGTAAGGAGAAGGATCCAAGCAGGATGGATGAGTTGGAGGAAAGTATTTGGAGTTCTGTGCATCAGGAAGTTATCAGCAAAGGTTAAGGGTAAAATGTACAAGAGTGTTGTTAGACCAACCATGCTTTATGGAATGGAAACGATGGCAGTGACTGAAAGACAAATGGAAAAAATGGAAGTTGCAGAGTTGAAAATGGTGAGATGGGCACTGGGAGTGAGAAGAAAGGACAAGATAAGAAACGAATATGTGAGAGGGACTGCGAAAATTGCAAAGCTGGGAGACAAACTTCGGAATGTGAGGCTACGTTGGTATGAACACGTAAAAAGGAGAGAAAAAGACTACGTGGGGAAAAGGATGGCAGTGCCAGGCAGAAGGAAAAGAGGAAGGCCAAAGAAAAGGTGGATGGATTTGGTGAGAGAAGACATGAAAGGGTTGGAGCTAGGGAAGGAGACGAAGTAGACCGAGTGAAATGGAGATTACTGTCGCGCTGTGGCGACCCCGAGTAAAAAGAAGCCGAAAGAAGAAGAAGGTATTTTTAACTGTCTTTTTTTTCTTTTTTTTTATAGAAAATGTGTTAAAGAATGAAAAATTGTTGAAGACAAGTATAGAAGGATGAAAGCCACTTTTCCACAAAATAAGTGGAACAGAGGTATCTTCATTAGATAACATAATCCTAGGTTTTGCTGATTTTTTTCATACTACTGATTATTTATGGTAAAGTAATTATAAACTCTAATAATGCTATTTGCTTAAATATTCAGTTATTTTACTTTTAAGAATTGTAGATTAAAGTTGATTTCTATTTACTGCTAATATGATGATTCCTATTTTTTATAAATCAGGACCATGAATATTTTTTATAAATCAGGACCATGTTGTGTTGTCCTGTTTGTTGTTATATGTCAACTGTATATTTTGGTATGCCCATCATATTAACCAGCTGCTGTAACATACAAAGTAGTCAATGATCATACTGTTGCACCTTAAAATTGATAACGTAAACGCGTCTTTGTACAGCTTTGTAGAACTATTAAAAGTGTTTAATTTATTTCCCTAATTCCAGTGTAAAAAATAAAAATATTGTTCCATGTAAATCGAAACACTATCTTAACAGCTTTACAAAATTACGTCATTCATAATTTTTGTTTAAAAAAAGAAAAAGCTTATTGTTTACATATCTTGATCTGCTCTTTGTGAAATCTTTAACAATAGGACACTTTTCAGTAGAATTTTTTTAAGACAAATACATATAGGAAATTTTTCTAATATTAACAAATCATGTACTTTGTTTTATATTGGAAGCTACTGTTTGATAGAAGATTTTAGGAGTGTAATGCCATAAAGTTCATGTAGTTTTGCTGAAAAATTGCAATAAATTTTTTTACTTTTCTGTAGTTTCATTTTTTATTGTTTAAACAGATTTCAAGTCGTCGTTTGGAAGGGCATCCACTTCTGGTCACTTTTGATCAGACATAAACAGTTATCCTTTTACTACCAGGCTGCTGTACTGCCCAGATCAGATTCTGGCTTTCTTTGTTAAGCCAGCATTGAGTTTCATCATCCAAAACCGTCAAACCTTGAATCCCTGTCAAAAATGCCTTGTTATTAAAAATTCAAACGACTTACCCAAAGCGCTTTATAGTAAAAATTTTTGGCTTTACTTTTTGGCTTTTCGTGTTGTTTTTGTTTATCAGATAATTCTAATACTATAAAATTTGATAGCATTCAGGCACTATCAAAATATGCAATAAATATCAGGTTAAATGAATCATGCATTGACCAATCATCTTGCAGTTCTAGCATTTTAAATGAGATGTGACTAGTAAGTTTAATATTATTTATATTCAACTGTTTCAAGCTGAGTTTGGAATGTTTAAATGAAGTAATTTAAATGAAATGTTTAAATGAAGTAATTTTTGACACTATTTTTTAGATATTTATTGATGCAATTATTGTTAAGTTATTGTTCTTTGTTTGTATTATATAGACATTTCTTGTTACAGTTTTTAAAATCATCTTTACAGTTTTTAAAATCATCTTTATCATAGTTATTGTTATTTTTTATCAAAAGCAAGCGCCTGAGTTATTATTTAAATTGATATACAGATTATACATCTAAATTTTTAATTACTTAAATGTCAATTCCAAACTTTAAATTATTTAATAAATTTTGGTTTGATGAAGCTGATGAAACATTGTCACATGTTCTAATTACTGCTCTCTGAATCATATATCATCAAATTTATCTTACATGAACAATAATATCAGTTTCTCTATATTACATATTTAATATTCGAAGTATTACAAAACTGAAGGAAAGTTGGAAGAACTATTGATGCATTTTCCATGCACTTCTACTATAATAGCTTTAAGTGAAACTAATTTGAATCCAAATAAGCTCAATAAAATTAATATTGATAGGTTTAAGTTTGTTTTTAGTAATGAGTTTTTAAGTCATAGAGGGGTTGGTGTATACATTGATAAAAATATTTCTTTTACTATGTAATAAATGTGAAAATGTTTGAATAAAAATATCTTTAAATGAATAATTGTTGATATTATCTATAAACATTCTGGTTACGATTTTAAAGAATTTTGCGATTGTATTACAAAAAACATTCAAAAACTAACTTATAATATGTATACATTTGTTATATGTGGAGATATTAATATTGACCTTGTAAAATATGATAAAGGCAATAAATTTTAAAATAAGTAATATCCCTGGTAACAGTGTTTATATTAAAGACAATAAAGTTAACAATTATGTTAATGATATTAAAAGCATGGGATGTGTTATTTTTATTGACAGATCTACTACAGTGACAGAAACTAGTAGCACTATTTTGGATCATTTTTTGGAGTAGCCATCACTTAATCTCTCAAAGGAGCCAATCTAGTCTAGATTCCCACTCTTGAATTACCTCTTCTGCTTCTAAAGGATTTTTTCAAAGACTAGTGGTTTTGTGTTGGTAGTTGACTGCAGTTAAAGAGGCGATTAGTGTCATGTGTGTGAGACAAGCATAGTGGACCTTGTGACGTGTAAGTTTCAAAGTTCACTGTATGTAGGTAACCTTGCATGAGTGGTGATTTGTTGGCTTTAAGCTGTGCCAGTTTTTTATGGATATGACATACCGGTAGTAATGTTTGTTCTGATAAATGAATGGCCTAGGGTGTGGTGTTAGTAACTTTGTTGCTTTTTCTAGAACTGAGGTATTGTAAGGTGATGGTAGTGTGAATGTGTTTGAGGTTTTTCTCTGCATTCCTCAGGTGTTATGTCTGGTTTTAAGATGATGATGTTTGTATGCTCCAGTGGCATGCGGTCAGGGCATGCAAGTGATGCGTTGCATGACCAAATTTTTAGGAATTGCATGATGAACTTTTGCGCAATCAGGTAGATATCGTTGAATTCGATAAAAAATATTACTTGTTTGGAATGAAATCTGAGGCCAATCCGAGATGAAGACCCATTTTTTGTGTTAGTTTAAAGAATATCGTGAATTTAAGACAAAAAGTAAGAAATCGGAGACTGGTTTGAAGTAATGATCTTTTTTTTTAGAGATCACAGCATTTCAAAGAAGAAAAGTGCTTTACCCTTAACAATTTCAAGCGATGACTTTTTTTTTTAAAGGTTTCAGTATTTTCAGGAGATAAAGTGCATAACCAGGCAATATTTTCAAGTAATGACCTGTTTATTTGTTAGAGATCACTGCATTTTGACGGCAAAAAGTGCATTACCGGGAACGATTTCAAGCGATGATTTTTTTTGGAAATCACTGGATTTCTAGGACGAACACTGCATTACCAGGGAATGACTTTAAGTGATGACTTTTTTTTTCAAAATCACCTTGAATCTAGGATGAAAATTGGTTTTAAGTATATATCCAATTTTATGACCCGATTTTGGCATGTCAATTGCATGACTAATCTCAGAGGTCATCGCACGCCGCTGGTATGCTCACTGTTATGAAAGATTGTGGCTTTTATGTTTCTGGGCGGATTTAAGTATGCATTAAGATCATGTAAAGGGTGTATTTGTGTTTGAGTAAGTTGCTTAAGTTGAGTGGCATGAAGTTTGAGATGGGTATCCATTCAAAAGACTTTGGTTTTGTCGTGTAGGTGTTGAGTGTTTGTATCTCGTGTGCAGCCGGTAACAATTCGCAAAGCTGTGTTTTGAATGGTTTGCAGTTTCTTGATGTTGGTGTTTGATATGATAGGGTTCCATATGGTGTACCCAAACTGGGGCGAGTGATAGCTTTGTATAAGATTCCTTTTGTTTACACATTTAGTAGAAATTGAATGGTTTTAGAATGTCAAGGGTTTGTTTTGTTTTATTGATGCTTTATTTGTTGTGAATGTTGTGAAAATGTTAGGTTTGGGTCAAGAGTGATAGCAAGAATTTTCGGGTGTTTTGTAGTTGGTAGGAGAAAGTTGGGTATTATGCTCCCTTAAGCAAAACTCTCTGTAAAAAATTTCCAGCCAGCCTGTAAATTGTTTTATGTAAACTGTGATGATTCTGCAAACTTTTTTAATAAAGGGGTCCACTTTAAAACCTGTGCTTGTAGTACGGACCCCAACCTAACTGACGCAAATAAGGACCCAAACTAAACACTTTCTCTAAGATGCATGTATTTATTTATTAGCAACGTCTTAAAAGTCTTAATTTATTAAATTTATTAATATTATTAAATTAATTATTAAAATATATATATATATACGTATTATTAATAAAAGCACTAAAACAGATTAAAAATTAACAATTAAAATCCACGACAGCCTGTTTCATCCTAAGAATCGTCAGGTGGAAACTAGAAAATTAAAATGCAGTTAATTTTAGTAAAAATAATATGTAGTAAAATTAGTTAAGCAAATAATACAATTCCTGTGACGTTATAGAAGAAAAAATATAAGAAATGCAAGTATGGAGGTTTGCATTCAAATAAAAATGAGGGAAGGCGAGTTTGGTGTGTTGAAAAAGGTATAAAAGTAAAAAAAATCTATAAATCAATAAAACTAAAAGGGGGAGTACTGTAAGCTTTATGAGGTAGGAAGGAAAAGTGAGTGAAAGGTAGTGCAAACGATAGTGAGACGATCCGCTTGTACCTCTCACTATCGTTTACACTACCTTTCACTCACTATTCCTTCCTACCTCATAAAGCTTACAGTACTCCCCCTTTTAGTTTTATTGATTTATAGATTTTTTTTACTTTTATACCTTTTTCAACACACCAAACTCGCCTTCCCTCATTTTTATTTGAATGCAAACCTCCATACTTGCATTTCTTATATTTTTTCTTCTATGACGTCACAGGAATTGTATTATTTGCTTAACTAATTTTACTACATATTATTTTTACTAAAATTAACTGCATTTTAATTTTCTAGTTTCCACCTGACGATTCTTAGGATGAAACAGGCTGTCGTGGATTTTAATTGTTAATTTTTAATCTGTTTTAGTGCTTTTATTAATAAATACTGCTCTAACTATTTGGTTATTGAGCTCTGTACCGGCGAAGTAAAGCAAACAGATATATATATATATACGTATATATAACTGGAGACAGTACTGTTTCGACCTTTCGGGTCTCATCAGTCCAGTGAAGTTATGCTGAGAAAGAACAAGGCACATCAATTTGTACCTTGTGGCTAATCTTTTACTTGTGGTTTTTAAGCCACAAGTAAAATCAAAGCCCAGTGATGCCAAGAGTGCTCAAATCATATAAAATGATGAGCAATGCACAGCGCAACAGCATCACTGTCTTCTCAGCCAGAGTGCTCAACCTGCAAGAGCAGGGAGCATAAGTAACTGGAGACAGTACTGTTTCGACCTTTCGGGTCTCATCAGTCCAGTGAAGTTATGCTGAGAAAGAACAAGGCACACCAATTTGTACCTTGTGGCTAATCTTTTACTTGTGGTTTTTAAGCCACAAGTAAAATCAAAGCCCAGTGATGCCAAGAGTGCTCAAATCATATAAAATGATGAGCATTGCATAGTGCAACAGCATCACTGTCTTCTCAGCCAGAGTGCTCGACCTGCAAGAGCAGGGAGCATAAGTAACTGGAGACAGTACTGTTTCGACCTTTCGGGTCTCATCAGTCCAGTGAAGTTATGCTGAGAAAGAACAAGGCACACCAATTTGTACCTTGTGGCTAATCTTTTACTTGTGGTTTTTAAGCCACAAGTAAAATCAAAGCCCAGTGATGCCAAGAGTGCTCAAATCATATAAAATGATGAGCATTGCATAGTGCAACAGCATCACTGTCTTCTCAGCCAGAGTGCTCGACCTGCAAGAGCAGGGAGCATAAGTAACTGGAGACAGTACTGTTTCGACCTTTCGGGTCTCATCAGTCCAGTGAAGTTATGCTGAGAAAGAACAAGGCACACCAATTTGTACCTTGTGGCTAATCTTTTACTTGTGGTTTTTAAGCCACAAGTAAAATCAAAGCCTATTCCTGCACCCCCTGGTCTCCTCTGTAATCATTCCCTCGCTGTCCGTCCACGCCTCGCTGCTTCCTTCCTTTACAATGTTCTTTCTCTCCCACTATCTACCGCGCATTTGTAATTTGATCGCCAGTCAGTTTTTTGCAGCGTCAGATACGTAAATGTTTAGTTTGATTGCAAAATTCTAAATTCCAAATTTTGAGCCTTACAGCTAGCTTACTTACTCAAATGTTCTTAAATTTTTAAATTTTAAATTTCTAAATTTTTAAAATTTTAAATTTTTAAACTTTAAATTCTCAATTTTATTTTATTTTATTTTAATTATCTACCGCGCATTTGTAATTTGATCGCCAGTCAGTTTTCTGCAGCGTCAGATACG